>CM029604.1:79680659-80080659 GCA_017311375.1 Mytilus coruscus
TGTTGTATCAAGTTGTAAATACTTAAATTTACATATATTACCTCAAAAGAAGATGAAATATGATTGCCAATGATACAACAAATATGATTTCCAATGATACAACTTTCCTACACGACCATATGTCGTAAATATAAGCAATTGTAGGTCACTGTACGGCCTTCAACGTGGAGCCTTGACTCACACCACAAAGTTTGCCTCAAATGGCCCTAAATAAAATAATTCACATGAGACAAACCAACAACCATAAATTATATGCAGCGAGGTTATACGTATTTGTTAGATCCCACAAACACACACACACACCAACACAAACACCGACACACACCAACAACCCTTTTTAACCCTGGACAATTGAAATATGAAAAAAACCAAACGTTTAAATCCCTTTAAATAAGCTTTACTCGTCAGACCGACAAAATGCAAAACTTAAAGCAAACAACAAACGAACGAAAATGAACGATGACACAATAAAATGTATAAATGTTCAAATATAAATTGCGACATTGAATACAAATGATGCTGAGTCCAAAAATTCAAATATTCAAAACGACAACGCAGTGAAGCAGTGATAGAACTCATAGCAAAATACATAACGGGAGACAAACCTCTAGATGAGAGACATGTATTTTGAATTATAAATAATTTGAAATATTTGAAAAGAAAAACAGTAAAATAGTCTTTAAAATGTAATAGCTAAACAGATAATTGCAACGATACACTATTACAAAGTCCACAAGCGAATCATGTATTGCTTTTAGGCATTTGATTTTAAATAAGACTGACGGAACAAAAATACAATTATTTTGCCGTCTACAAAATCCTCAGAAATATATTTGTATTGTCTGATAAAAGAAATTACACGTTATAGTTCCTTGACAGTTCATAATATCACATAGACACGTATATACCTTCAAATTGCCGTCGTTTTTTTTCTTCTTCAAAATTACGACCGGTCATACAGTCAAAAATCTGAAATTGCTTCTAGAATACAGTCAGTTCTAGACTGATCGTACAGTAATTTATTTTGGGATCCTCAAGGAAAACATATTTTTATTGGAAATACGAATATTCTACTTAAATACGAAAAGAATATTGAAACAGTATATATTTAACTGTAAACTGATGCAAATATTTGCAATAAAAGATTATTTGCTTTGAACTACGAGAGCAAAATTGTCCATCTATTTCACTTTTTCTATCAAGTTGGTGTGATGCACACGTATATTTTATATTCTAATGCATGTTTTTGTTACAGTTACTCATATTTATGATGCTATATATACCTTGAAGATGTTCAAAGCACTTTATAGATATAGGAGTAAACAAATGATGAGAAAAGTCACCGTAGGCAAAACCGTCCTGTTAGCCAGTTGGAAATCATCGCTTCGAAAATCGCGACTTCCGGATAGCGTACAAAATAGTATTTATATGCTACAGATAAACCAGATCAAAGAAAGATAACTCTATTCCCATTAGGCGTCAATACCACGCATTGTCACTGTTTGCTTGAGTGCACAGTACAGTTCATGAAGTGGGAGTATCTTTTAAACTTTTATTTACAAACAATCTGTAGGAATTAGAAGTCTAGTAAAAATTTCCACTGCTAACACATATTACATAAGTTTGTATTCCGAATCAAAATTTATTTTAAAGGAACTGAAAATAACAAGTCGGTTATTATCGTGACACGCCACAATTTGTCCCAAGTTTCAAATTCGTCATAACATGATATAGCGTTCATAAAGACTTGTCTTAATCATTCATTTGAGACTGTAGATCTAGGCTGATGATAATCCTGTGATTTCATCTTAATCCATATCTTAAAATAAACATCTCGTTTATTGTTTTGTTGGTTTTCTCGTTTGAACCGTTTTACACTTGTCATTTCGGGGCCGTCTCTAATAGTTTGAAATGCGATGAAAGTTTCTTAGAACTTTCAGAGAAAATTTGCAGAATTGTATGCGTAATTTAACACACGTACTGACGGACTTAAAACACAAAACACATTTTGATAATCTTTTCTTTTTAACCAAATCAACATGGTTTATCCTCATATATAACTACTTTTCATGCTTACAATACTTCTTTTTGTTTAGAAAAATCAATACCTGACGACATTCCATGACTAGATAAATGGTTCTGACATCACAACGTCAATAAAATACAAACGAATTGACTGCAGAAAATCATTTTAGCCTTAAAGTATAAACCGCATAATTGCCAAAACACACTTTTATGGGTGGGACAGAGATACAAAACATGCCCAACAGAACTGGTTGTCTTTTCTGACAATCATTGGGCGTTAGTAACAGGTAGACATTGCCTTTACGGTGATTGATAAAGGGAGCCAGGGTTTTGTACATACCACCTAATTTGAACATTTCACATGCATGATGTAATCAATTCAACTTTCGAGCTTCAAATTATTTTTGACAACAAAGTAATGAATATAATTTACGTACATACATTTTTTTTTACATGTATTGCATATTTGAAAATGAGAATTTAGAATGGTCTAGTGATGCGTTTTTAATTCCGCCGGTATAGTAAATTGTAGTAAATTTTCAGCTTTACTAACCATTCTAGGAAATCAAATGGAAAAGCTCTTGTTCCTGGGACATTTGATCTGCATAATAACCTATTTAAAATCTAGCTGAAGAAATCAACCGTTTTCAACTTTTATTTGTATAACCATTCGTTCCAAAAGTTTCCTTGTACACATCAATCCTCTTTTAAGGATATTACAATACTATTATGCAATTTTAAACCATGGACTATCATATCACTTTATTTAGAGATTCAAATTTCACAGGCGTTTCTCGGTATTTTGCTTCATAAGAATAGAAAGTTCCTGTCAGTTGCTTTTGTGTTTTGGAATATTTTATTTGTCCGTGTCTGCACTGTCCTTATCATAACTTTATACTGACCTGTCTTGTCTATCCATTGGCCTCTAAACTTGTTTTATTTTAATCTTTCATATTCGAAATAGGGCCCTCTCATGAGGATGGATATCGCCCGACTCATAGGGTCTTAACTGTTTTATTTTTCCGAACAAATATTGGCATTCAATTTGACCTCACCGGTGGTGAATGCTAGGGTCATGCCGTGAGGTATAGTAATATACCGGTAATAGAGTTTTACTATTAGGTATAGTAATATGATTTGCATGTGTATTTTAATCCTAAATAGATATAATATTATTTGGAATAAAGTATATAGACTGCCATTTTACAATACTAAAAGTTCAAAGGAGTGGCTATTCGTCCGGCTAGCCGGACTAATAGTCAAAATGTCTATTGTTCCGGCAAGCCGGACAAATAGCATTTTACGGTATTTTGCTATTTGTCCGGCCAAAATTTAATGATGATGATATAACATCGTGTTTTTAATATAAATAAAGGTTGAAATGTGTTACTTATAGGCTTGGCTAAAAATGTGTAAATTATTTCCATACATTCACTAAAACAAATCAAATTGCAAAATACAAGGTATACATTTTATTCAAATTTTTAAAATTCTATTTAGGAATTTGGGGAGGCAAAATGACTCTCTTTTTTTAGTTGTTCTATCTATGAATTTCCTGTAAGGTAAAGAGTCGGGCCACTGATTATAAGCTTCATTAGACACCTAAGCCTGTTGTCTGCTCTTTGGTCGGGTTGTTGTCTCTTTGACATATTCCCCATTTCCATTCTCAGTTTTATCTATGATTCCAAAAGAAGATCCCGCATTTATTGTTTCCTTGAAGTTTGGTTCAAATCAGGTCGACAAATGATTTTGCACGATTTTCTATTTAAAATGTTCACTATTTCGTAACTCATAGGAAATAAGAGAAAAGGTAGGCAGGTGTAATCTTCCCACTTTTACATGTACAAATAAAGCAAAATTTATTTGTGTACCTGTTATTTGTACATTAGTTAGCTGATTGCAGGATAAAAGTATCTACCCAATCCATGCTGTCCAGGTGCCGTGTCAATGCAAGAGGTCTTATGACATTATTTAGGATGGTCTTAGGACGTGTCTGAGACATGTCTTAGGACAGTCCTAACTACGATGGTCTTAAGACCATCCTAACGCATTTATTTAATTGAAAAAATATAAAGAGAATTCAATGACATATATTTTATTGTATTTCACTATATGTGTAAAGGGAGGAGGATGACTCTTTATGGAAAACAATTTACACAAAATAAAAGTTTTAACATAATACTAGTAGATACGTTATTATACATGATAAACTAAAAATTATAAATGAATTTTATACGACACCAAAAAACTAAATAGTCACACAACTTTGGTAAATGCGAAATTGGTGGTGCAATTTAATGTTAGTATGTAAATTAGTTTTGTCTTTGTGTCCACTGATTTTATTGCATGTATTGAATTAAAAGAAGTCATTTTTTCCACATTTAAATTAACATTGCACCATTTAGTTACTAGTAGGTGCAAAACATGTCACTCATGATGAAAGTATTTTAAATCTTCAAAAGGCCAGAACCACTTAGTCTATATATGAGCGTGACAATATGACATCGTAAAACATACTTTTGGAGAGTTACTATTGATGTTCATTTCATATAAATTTGTTTATAAAAAGCAATTTTAGTTTATAGTAAAGCACTTCACCTAATGAATCCGTAATATCTCATATTTAGATATGTGCATCAAGTTAGTTCTAGCACACCCACGTAAAGTTCTTGTAATATGCTTTATTATTCCAAAACTCAAACTGAATTCTTTATTTAACGCTTCATATTCTGGTAGTATTTTAAAACTCAAATCTGTCTAAAAACTGAAAATAATGTAACACAGTTGAATCTTTAACAAATATATATATAGTTGTTATAACATTATAATAGTTTAATTGTGTCTTTATTTAGTATTTGTATTATTGAGTTTATGCCATATTTGTTGTTTTTATTTCGATTTAGGACATCGTAACTTTTAGGACTCTCCTAAGACACATATTTATATTTCCTAACTTTAGGGCAAATTTAGGACATATCTTATTTCAGGAGACTTTCGTTAACCTGACTTAGGACTAAGACGTGTCATAAGACCATCCTAAGACATGTCCTAGTCCTAGGACAGCTTCGTTGACACGGCCCCAGGTTAGTTTTTCTTTTTTACCATTATTATTATTTACTTATAAGTTTGTCAAATGATTCAAAATATCAACTATATGTACTTGTCTCGATTTCGCTGATGTACTATGGACCTACTTACTATGATTATTTATATATGTAGTTTTGTCAATAAACACATTAAAAATAATAATTTATATGTACCAATGATTTATAAATTTGGTAATGTCTGACGTTAAGACAAGAGTAAGTTGCTGACCCGTTAATGTATGAAGCCGTACAAACATATCAAGTTTGAACAGGGGTAATATGGCGGCTGTCATAATGGAGCAGAAACTGCTGACCCTGTCGAATGAGTTAATCCACTGTTTTTTGGTGGGGTACTTGCTCCACTAGTGGCATCCGTTGTGTTGCTCACGGCAAATAAAAATCCAGGAATAATTCCTATTTGCATGAATTGGAGGTGTTATGGAGGAAAGGAGAAACTTGATTGTGGTTACAACAAATGGAACAAATCCGTCGTAATTTACACCGTAATGTTACACAGATATTTCATAACGGGCAACGAAATCATTATTTACCGTGCTGTGCATCAAACTGTCGCAAAATGGAGTCATTTCTTTAGTTCTCAAACCGACATTATTGTACCTATGGTATCCTATATTTTAAGCTAAATGTGGCGATCGAGCATTTAAATGTGCAACTCAATATATGTGTCAACTAGTATTGTGTAAATGAGTTTTAACTAATCTTTCTTTTAACATTTAACTGAAGTTTGAGTAATAACACTACACATTTGCCTTCATATTTGATGACTGCATGAGACAGCATGAGCCAGTTGAACAATTTTGTAATTAATCCAAGGGTGCATTACTTTCTAACCAAAATTTTGTAAACGTTGTGTGCCGTTTGTTATCGTTTACTTAAACGCTACAAGAGTAGAAACAAATACATCGTTTAATCAGTGTTTACTGACCCTGTTTGAACTTTCAATAATGCATGCACATGTTGTTGGTAAACAGACTTATTACAAAAGTTGAAACAAATACATCGTTTAATCAGGCTGAAGTTAGAAACAAATGTAGCGTTTGTATTAACACGATGAACGACAAACTGTAGACGCATTTTTACCGAGTGCATAGTTTGTCAAAGTTTTGTGTTTCATCATCCCAGGTTTGTGGTGGGATTTGTGCTGCTTAGTCTTTAGTTTTGCGCCTCTTCTTTTGGAATATAAAACACAGTCTTCCAATGCCCGTACGTAAAGGTTATTTGCTGACAGTTAGTTAAATTACATTTCAGGCAAGGCTGACCTGAGTCGGTTTGGTCTGCACTGTTAAAAGTTTGTGTGCTTTTCAACGCTTTAAATTTCTACTCCTTTGGTGACGAGTGTAGCTGATGAAGGAAAACTCGTCTTAATTGTGTTAAAGGTAACCATTAGGAAAACAGATCGAAAAGAAAGGTCATTTGAGAGCGGTCTAGTAGAATAAAATAAAATATGAAATCCAATATCATAACTGTTTGCACGTTGTACCCTATTGTTTTGTCTAATTTACTATAAGAGGCGGACTTAGGGAGGGCCGCCCCTACCATTATGGAGCTTCATAGATAATAAATGCATAGACATTTTACAAGTATCACTCCAAACGTTGGCCTGCCAGGCCCCGCTTTCAAAATCCTGGATCCGTACTCATAGAGAGGACATTTTATGGAAAAATAAACATTTAGACTAAGTGATTACATTATTTTCACGATAAAGTTATGTCAAAATGTTCCGAAGTTATAAGACTTAAAATTCTAGTTTATACAGTTGACGTTTAAATAACATGAGATACTGTGTACGCGTCAATGATAGGTAACCATATGATACAAATATAAAAAAAACACCTAGAGGTCAACACTCGGGTTCAGTAATATATGGTGGCCGGTTAAGGCCATTTTGCGTTTTCGCGTTTTCGCCTTTTCGCCTTTCATATTCTATAGGGCGAAAACGCGAAGGCGAAAACGCGAAGTCGAAAACGCGAAAGGCGAAGTCGAAAACGCGAAACCGATTTCGTGTTTTCGACTTCGCGTTTTCGCGTTTTCGACTTCGCCTTTTCGCGTTTTCGCATTTTCGACTTCGCGATTTCGCGTTCGCGATTTCGCCTTTTCGCCTTTTGCGTTTTTACGATATACATGTTATTATAACATAACATTTTAAATATAATTGGAGACAAGACTACAAAGTATGTCATTCAAATGATTGTCATATAAATTTCATATCTGTGGTTTACTTTAAATATTTTCATAAATTAGACAATTCCTTTACATTCTTTGTTTCAAATACTCTAACAAGTCATTATCTTTTCAAAAGTGTCAAATTTATAAGTTAAGCCACAATGTAAACTATAGGCGGTTTTGTTGTTGTAATTATATTTTGTTTATATATATCTATTGTTTACATGTGTATATTAGTAGATTAATTATGTTTTAGTCATGTAGTTGATATTGTATTTAGAGAGTCTTATTTAAAATCGGTTTAATCCAAATGAGTTACTCTCTTTAAATAAAGATATTATTATTATTATTATTATTATTATTATTATTATTATTATTATTATTATTATTACTGAACAAATTTTAAAACAGATGCATTTGTATAAAATACCTTTGAGTATACAATTTGCTTGAAATTATATTTTGACATT
Organism: Mytilus coruscus; assembly: GCA_017311375.1. NCBI lineage: Eukaryota > Metazoa > Mollusca > Bivalvia > Mytilida > Mytilidae > Mytilus > Mytilus coruscus. The sequence continues at coordinate 79,688,425 of CM029604.1, forward strand.
TTAAAATATATTTGTTAATTGACCAGATTCAGTTTCTCTATTTGTTTTGTTAATCTGGTTCTGACACGGGAGGATTGTTGTTATTGTCTACCGCATTCAACAGTATATCCCTTGCCCTTGGTGTCTCCTGTAGATGAACAAATTTCCATCTGAAAATTTGAAATATTAATCAATGCGTTTAGTAATATATGGGAAACACATTCTACATTTACATGAATTTTCCATAAATCCAGGTTACTTTTTGTTTAAATTAAAAGAACATGCGACAGGTTTAGGATATCTTTGCTAAGATCAACCTACGACAGTTTTGAGGCGAGGTCTTGGATAGTCCTAAGAGGATCATAAGACATGTCATAAGATATTCTAGTATCTTATAACAGGTCTTAGGATAGCTTCATGAAACCGTCCCAAGTTTTATTTGACAAAGTCTTATCTCCATGCACAATGTATTAAATTTTAAACTTTTTCACACAAGCTAATTTAAATATTAAAATTTTAGATTCACAACAAGAGCATTAAATGAAAGATTATGTATTTTAAGTAACCATGGCGATAATAATGATTAATTTCATTTATTTTAAAATGTCCAAACTATAACTTCCAGCAAATTGTATGTTCAAAGGCATTTTATACAAATGCATCTGTTTTAAATTTGTTCAGTAATTGTCAACAAAGAATGTAAAGAAATTGTCTAATTTATGAAAATATTTAAAATACGTCACAGATATGAAATTTATATGACAATCATTTGAATGAATTATACTTTGTAGTCGTGTCTCAATTATATTTAAAATGTTATGTTATAATAACATGTATATCGTTAAAACGCCAAAAGGCGAAAACGCGAAAACGCGAAATCGCGAAACCGAGAAAACGCGAAATCGCGAAGTCGAAAACGCGAAAACGCGAAGTCGAAAACGCGAAAACGCGAAAACGCGAAGTCGGTTTCGCGTTTTCGACTTCGCGTTTTCGCGTTTTCGATTTCATTTTCGCGTTTTCGCGTTTTCGTTCTATAGAATATGAAAGGCGAAAACGCGAAAACGCGAAATGGCCTTAACCGGCCACCATAGTAATAGACAGGAGGCTATACGATGTAGCCAATTCTAAATCTCCCCGAGTCTAGGAACCAAACACTATCAAAGATCTGCCATCATTACCACATTTCATAAAAGACTTAAGCAGGAAGAAATACTGAAGACAACCACTGGCGAGGTTCCTTACTTTGGAAATGCAATTGTACAGGTGGCGGGGCTAAACTAGTATATCAGAGAAATTTCATCCCCCTTTTGATTAACAAAAATTCCCTTTGTCATATTGTCTTTCTTCTAGAAAATGATCCACGCAAAAGCTTATGACAAAAGGATGCATGGAAAGTAGTACATACACCACTAACAAATGGCTACTTTAAGTTAATCGATGCAATATACAAAAATATTGAACAATCTATACTATCAGCGATTTGTTACGACTACGGATATAGTCATCCCGTGAAGTTTTTGTCGTGTCTTTTACCTCAACTTGTCCCCATGTTATCCGTTCTGTCTTTACAATTGTTAATTTCATGAAGAAACCTCCTCTTACAATGTCAGCCTAAAGCCTAGTTATAGAATAGAGAATGGACACGGGGAATGTGTCAAACAGACAACAACCCGACCAAAGAGCAAAAGATAGCACAAGGCCACCAATGGGTCTTCAATGCAGTGGGGAAAAAACGCACCCATGAAAAATAATAGAAATGGACGCCATACTAAACTCCAAAATATATAATACACAAATGAATCCAAATTTAAAAAACACACAAGACCAACAAAGTATGGCAAGCCGTTTTATTATTAATTCTAACTCTAGATATCTAATAAATTTCATAAGATATCTCATAAAGTTTATAAGATGTGTGATATGAATTATAAGATATATTATATAATTTATAAGATATAGATCTTATATAGTTTATAAAATATCTCATATAATTTACAAGATATCTCATATGATTTCCTTGATAAGATATCTTATAAATTATGTGAGATATCTTATAAACTGTTTGAGATATTTTATAAACTATGTTAGATATCTTATATACATGTAATATATAAAATATCTTATAAATTATATGAGCTATCTTATAAGATATATGAGATATCTAATATAAATTATAAGATATCTCATATAATTTTCTTTAAAAGATATCTTTTAAGAAATACCAGCAGTCCTAGCAGTCACTGGCATGTCAGCTCCAGGCCTCTATCATATATACTGATCGAATGATTATGTCTTCGTCATATGAAAATCAACCACAGTCCCTCTCGTTAGGGGTTTAGTATCATTCCATCATAATTCACACCAGAAGAACATAAACCGTATAGTGCCAACAAGTTAACTGTTTCTTTTTTTAAATAAATGTGTTTATTTCCGATGCAAAGACCCTTTGAGTGAATCAATATTAATTCCAAAATATTCCATTTCAAAGACTTGACAACAGTATCAAAGAATGCTCTTATATTGAAAGCAAGAAAAACGAACTTAGCCGGCTGCTATAAATCATGTTGTATTGAACTCTGACATAAAAATGTAAAGATTTCATACAGGAATGCCATAAACAGTGAAGGAAGACACGATCTTGTACAATACCTAGTATAATTCTTAACACCGATAATTTCAGTGCAGAACGAAAATGATAGTTTTGTTTCAAACTATGCAAATTCAGGTTCTTTCCAAAAAAGTAGTTTGACAAATAAAATTAGGGTAAAAATTAGTTGGATACGAAAAACCAATTTTTATTAAGTTCCTTTATGTTGAACCATACTGAATCACTCTATTTGTGATAACATTTAGAAAATATACTATATCTATATGCCTGTTATAACAGTTTTTTAGTAACAAAAATGTGTGTGTGTGTGTTCATTGAAATCTGAGACGTAACTGAGAAATGTACACACCATAGGAAGAAGCCAAGGAAACATTTTATTGAAAAGAAAAAAACAGTCATGTTCTTCATACATTTTGGTAACTAGATGAGAGATTCTTGTATCATGGTGCAAAATTACAACTAGCACTATTAACGTTGGATTTGATGTGTACATGTATTAAAAAAAACTGTAATTTTTTTTTACCGAGAATACATCGTCTAAAATCATAAAATCTACCAAGTGATGTTTCTAAAAATTAGCCATAAACCGTGGCTTACAACAGTAAAAAATCTGAATTCCATCGGAGTTCTCTACGTTCCTGTTACCGTACAGTTTATGAAGTTCATCAGTTTTGTCTTCGATGTTGTTTCAGTTATATTGTTTTGAGATTCTCCTGATTTCAGGAATAAGACACCTATGTATAAATCTTTTTAATGTTAATGAAACATTTTACTTTTTCTACTAGTACTTTCTTTTTCAAAATGATTGATATGCACATATGTTCTAATAAAGTGATCTATAACAATGTGATTTGGTTTGCAGATGCAGGTAGGTTACCGTTAGGACTTCCACTTATGACAAAGGATTGAAAATAAATGGAGAACGTGTCCATGGGACACAGATGATCCCCGCTTGCATGTAACGTTATAAAGGGACATAACTCATGAACTGTAAAAGTGACGCTACCCAAAATTGTACTTGATCTGAGTGTTGTGGCAATAAGCATTGTTTATAAGTTTCATAACATTTAGTTGAGGCAAACTTAAGTTAGAGAACGGAAACGAAAAATTCAGCAATTTTTCCGTTTGTAAAGTGGCATAACTCTAGAACGGTACAGTGACGCCACCAAAATTCCAACTTGATCTGTGTTTTGTGGTAATTAGCATTTTGCATAAGTTTCAAAACATTTGGTTGAGGCAAACTAAAGTTAGAAAACAGAAACGAATATTTCAGCAATTGTCCATTTTGTAAAGGGGCATAACTCTAGAACGGTAAAAGTGACGCCACCAAAATTCAAACTTGATCTGTGTTTTGTGGTAATTAGCATTGTGTATAAGTTTCATAACATTTTGTTGAGGCAAACTAAAGTTATAGAACGGAAACTGAAAATTCAGCATTTTTTCATTTGTAAAGGGGCATAACTCTAGAACGGTAAATGTGACGCCACCAAATTTTAAACTTGATCTGTGTTTAATGGTAATAAGCATTGTGTATAAGTTTCGGTTGAGTCAAACTAAAGTTAGAGAACAGAAACGAAAAATTCAGCAATTTTTCCATTTGTAAAGGGGCATAACTCTAGAACGGTAAAAGAGACGCCACCAAAATTCGAACTTGATCTGTGTTTTGTGGTAAATAGCATTGTGTATAAGTTTCATAACATTTGGTTGAGGCAAACTAAAGTAAGAAAATGGAATTGAAAAATTAAGCAATTTTTCCATTTGTAAAGGGGCATAACTCTAGAACGGTAAAGAGACACCACCCAAATTCAAACTTCTTCTTCTTCCAAGTAAGGAACCGAATTCATATTGAATGTGTATGGTCCCGCGAAAACTTAGCGCAGTGCCGGGTAAGGCAGCAAGTCTTCTCAAAGTTATTTACATTTAGAACGTTCGCCAATTTACAATTAAAATTATGTACACGCTATATGCTGTTTACTTCCTTCCAGATCCTGCTTTCAGAGCAGCTCTGAATCCTCTATCGAGTCAGCCGATGTTGTTTTAGCTGGAAGTTGATTCCAATCCCTGATGGTCTTTGGGAAAATGACTGTCCATAGTTGTCAGTTTTGTTCTTTCTTGGTAAAAGCGGCCTATACCTCTGGTCCGGCTGTCATTGGGTATTAGATATTGTTGTCTGTCTATATCGATTAGCCCATGCTGGATTTTAAATAGCATACATAGTCTGTTGGTTTTCCTACGTTCTTCCAGGCTTTCCCACTGTAATTGTTTAACCATGTGTGTTACACAGCCAGGTGTTCGGTCTGAGTAGTTATTATGAACAAATCTTGCTGCTCTTTTTTGAACTTGTTCTAATGATTTGATCTTTTTGGCGCTATGGATCCCAAACTGTGCAGGCATATTCCACTGAAGGTCTTACCATGGCTGTATATGCTGCTGCTTTTACTGGTTTTGTGCAGTCTTTCAGATTTCTTCGGATAAATCCCAATGTTTTATTTCCTTTGCCTGCAATATTATCAATGTGTCTATCCCAGGATAGGTTGTTGCTGATAGTTACGCCTAAGTATTTGCTTGCATCAACATTGTCTAGTGTATGTCCGTGGAGTTTATATGATGTATCTCTCACTTCTTGTTCTTCTGCGTTATTCTAATAACTATGCATTTTTTGGCATTAAAACTCATTTGCCATTTATTCTCCCATTCTTCCAATGATGTTAAGTCTTTTTGCAAAAGGTCGCTGTCTGCCTGGTTGTTTATTGTTCTAAAAAGTAGGCTATCGTCTGCAAAAAGTTTTGTTTCAGATGACGTTGATGTTTCTGGCATGTCATTTATGTAGGTCAGAAACAGTAGAGGTCCAAGAACTGTGCCTTGGGGACGCCTGATAGTACCGGGACTTGAGAGGAGACAGCTCCTTCTAATATTACGCTTTGCATTCTGTTTTCAAGGAATGATTGAATCCATTTTGTAGCTTTAGGGTTTACTCCATAAAATTCAAGTTTGTGTAAAGGCGATGGTGCGGTACTTTGTCGAATGCCTTTGCAAAGTCAAGAAGGATGATGTCAACTTGGGATCCTTTTTCCAGTTTTTTTGCAATGTCGTTGATTGTTATTATAAGTTGTGATTCGCATGATCGTTTTTTGCGGAATCCATGCTGTGCGTTGGTAAGTATGTTGTGTTTGTCAAAATGGTCCATAATACTGCTGTGGACTATGTGTTCCAAGACCTTACATGTGATGGAAGTTAATGATACAGGTCTATAGTTGGAAGCTAAATGTCTTTCATCTTTCTTGAATAGGGGTACCACGTTAGCATCTCTCCAATCTTGTGGGACTTCTCCGGTGTTAAGGGATGTTTGGTACAGATCTGTTAGAAAAGGAGCGAGTTGGTCTGCCGCTGTTTTCAGGATGAAGGATGGAATTGAGTCTGGACCAGTAGCTTTGTGTGGTTTAAGGTTTTGAGTAGTTTGTGTACTCCTTGGTGCTGATTTTGATATCATCCATGGTGGAATATGGGCTCTTTCCTTTGTTAGGAAAGTTATTTAGGTTTTCCTTTGTGAATACTGACTGGAATTGATCATTAAGTATCTCAGCTTTGCTTTTACTGTCGCTTTGAAGAAATCCCAATTTGTTCTTTAATGGTGCTACACCTGTCCATTCTTGACCTTTGCTCTTTATATATGACCAGAATTTCTTCCAGTTGTCTTTATAATTGGTGCTTACTTCTTCCATATATTTTTGTTGGCTTGCCTGACTTCCCATTGTGTTTCCTGTTTGAGTCTCTTATATCTATCCATGTCTCTTTTCTTTTCGTTTTCTTGGCCTTCTTGTGGGCTTTATTTTTTTATTTATCTTTCTTCTAATGGTGGTGTTTATCCATGGATGTGTGTTTTCCTTGGCTCATTTTGTTGGTACTCTCTTATCTATGGTGTTTTGGATTGCTTTTTGAATGCTTGCCACATGGTTTCAACATTTCTGTCTACAGTGTTAATGAAAGATGAGTTAAAATTGGCCAAGTCTTCTTTTATTTTGTGTATTTCTGCTTTCTTCCATAAGTAAATTTTTCTTCTCACTGGCTTTGGTTTAAATGTTTGCATGCCAAATCTAGTAGGACGATATCATGGTCACTGTTTCCTATTGATGGTAATGGTTTGCATCGTAGTTTAAAAGCTGGATGAGAGGTTAGTATAAGGTCCAAGGTGTTGTCTTTACGTGTGGTGAAGTCTCACAATTTGCTCCAATCCGTTATCAGCCAATAAAGTTTGGTTGGTCCTGATTGGATATTGTCTGTTTAGTATGGATTGTTCTGACCAATTAATGTCTGATAAGTTGAAGTCGCCTCCAATTAAGAATATGTCTTTCTGGTGTTTCGTTCTGATGGTATTTATTTCATTCTTTGTTTGGTTCAGATACGTGTCGTCAGTTTTATCCGGTGGTCGGTAGAAAGCACCTACAAGCATTTTCTTTTTCCTTCTAGATTTATTGTACCAGTAATTAATTCTATGTCTTTGCTTCTTGTGATGTTCCCTAGCTGTAATGGTTTTTAGCAGCTGTCATTACTCCCCATGAGGGTCTTTTGGGCGATCTCTGCGTTCCATATCATAGTTAAGATAATCAAGGATTATCTCGCTTGACTTTATGTTTGAGTCTAACCATGTTTCTGTGCCTATGATTATATCTGGTTCAGTTGATTCAATTATTGTTTCAAGGAGTTTACCTTTTTCCTTAGGCTTTGGAAATTGATGTTTAGGATTCTTAACTGTTTCTTTGGTACTGTCTTGGTTTTTATTGGTTTAGGTGATGATGTCATGATCGGTATATCTGCACGGAAAATGAACAGTTAAATGATGGTGAATTCATGCTTGATCTTGATGTTAACAGGATGGGTGCGTCGGATATACTGTCTGCCATAAATGGATTGGCTGATATATAAAGAGTTGAATGTTTAGTGCTATCTCCATTGGTATGATTTATATTTGTGTTGAAGGGTTGTTTGGTTTGTACCAAGATGGGCATGTCAAAGGGTCTTCACTTTTTCTTAAATTACTGAATTCTGTTGTAGACATTCCAATACAGTTTCTGTGTGTCCATTTGTCACAGTTATCTCAGGCTATAGATTCCAATTTGCATGCTTTTGGCAAATTGTGCACGGAAATCTTGGCTGTCTTGGGCCTGGGTTAGGTTCTATACCACTAAGTAGGAGTAAGATCATATGTTGTGTGCTCCTGTCCCTGGCATATGCATATTTTGGTTGACACATTTGTATATGTTTTTACTGTTATCCAGTAATAGGTTTGAACAGCTGGAGTTACCTGGTTACTAAGTTGCTCAGTTAAATATATGTTCACCCTTCAATAGTTCTGTTGTTGTAGATACAGTCCTGATGAGTTGAATGGTATTTTGACTGTGGGTAAGTATTATGTGATGTAAAATCAATGCTTGTCTTGTCCAAAGAGTAAGTGTTAGCATGAAGATTGTATAAGCGAACATTTCTATTGCTGTGTATGTATCTTAAAATACCGTTAAGTACTTACTAGATGTGATGATCCTTCAATCTGTGTCTTCAATGTATTCAAATCAAACAGCTCCAATTGTCCTCAGCTGGAACAGAAAACGTAGGTTGAGTGTGATGTAAGTGTTTTGATTCTGATAAACGGTAAGTAGTAAAACCTGATAAGATAAACTAACCTAGAATTTTACTACTCGTTTATAGTGTCTTGGATCACTGGTACCTATGTTTTCTTAATAACTGGCAGATGATGATGGTTAGAATAATGAGTTCAGTTCCTCTTGTTCGACTCTGATCTGTATGAAGTCAGATTCCTGGTCTATGTGGAAGCATTCAGTGTAAGTGTCCAGTATTATTTGTTTAGTGATGGCTAGACTTAGTAATCGTCCAGGGTGTACACCGTCCTTACTGTTAATTGATAGGTTAACAGACTTGCGTATTTGTCCACTCCTTCGTTTGCGTCCTCTAAAGTAGTCTTTGCTGACTTTCACTGTTGTTTTGTTGAGTTTGCTGTTAATTTCAATGATTTTACTATTTAGCTCTTGTATTTGTTTAGTCAGTAAAAATCTTCAATCTTGTATTTCCCTGGGTTTTGTGGCCTTTGTTTTGTTCCACTTTGATATTGATAGTATTGGACAATCAATCAATTTAATTTCAGCGTTCTGGTATTTATTAACAATATTGATGGCTCTTATATATTGTTCTTCTATGTTGTGGATTGCTTTATTGTTGTGATGTTTTAATTTGATGTATCTTCCTTCTTTGGTGGTGAGATCGCATGTACCGGACCAGAGGTAAATGATTATTTGGTTGTGTCTTTTAATTGCCTTCTCGATTCTAGTATTAATCAGATCTACTAGAATTTTGGTTGTTGCCCCAGATTTGCACCAGGATTCCAGAGGAAATTCTTTTCTAGACAGGCATTTCTGAGTATAAAACCTTTGCTGTCTGATACAAGGATTGATCTGTGTTTTGTGGTTATAAGCATTTTGTGTAAGTTTGGTTGAGGCAAACTAAAGTTAGAGAACGGAAACCAATTTTGGGACGTACGGACGGACGGACGTACAGACGGACAAGGGTAAAACTTAATGCCCCCTCCGCTACGGCGGGGGCATAAAAATAGTCTACCATATGTCGTGTTAATTCTGTTATGCATATAAAATGGTTTCGGAGGTATTTATCAGTTTAATAGGCGACAGCCAACTCTCTGAGACTAATGAATCATTCATAGATTATCCCTGGAGATATGCGATAGAATTTGTAGCAAGGCCGGTAGTGACTGGTCTGTAATGGCTCTACTTGTATCACAACATCATTACAGGTAACTCCAGTCTCCTCTATCAATAACTCTTGTCCACAAGGTTTAGAAAGTGGTATCAAACTATGTTTAGTGAACTGTCAAACAAACACAAGAAATCGGTTCTTGTACATATTGCACAGTCACTTACTTTTGAAAGTGTGATCTTTTTATTAATTTTGTCGATGGGTTGCTGTCTCATTGATGTATACCCCACATCTCCTTTTATTCAGCTCTTACATTCACACCTTAACAGTTTAATATTCATGCCTTCGCACATTGTTATACATGACAAATGTACTATTGACACTGACATATGTTGCGCCTGTGTGTAATATTAAATTTACAAATGTTTGTATTAAAATTAAACTATGTAAAAGTTTCTAAGTAAAAAGTCCAGGATTAACATGAAGAAGTCAAATAATCTCGATGAAAGCGAGATGTACCAATGTAAACGAAACAGTACCATGCATGTCTACCAAATATCAAAACCTTGTTATTAATGATTCAGAATAAATTGACCTAACCACAAACTTGCACATTTGTTGACACCGCTGCCGTCTCTCGTCTGAAATAGCGTGCCTAACTCTCACCTCCCCAACTTCCTCATAACAAGACAAAATCTAGACAATGTTAACATGGTGGATAAAGCCAAAGTGCCCAAAGAGAACCACGACCTTTAACTGGCAATCTTAATCAGTTGAGATTGGAGATGCACCTACTAAGTGCAGGGATTGAACTCATCACTTTATAATGTTGATAGACTAGTGATACAGTAGCCAATCTACTCGGACTACTTGGCCAGTTTTTTATGAAGATGTTTCTTTAATTTTCAACTACCTGCAGATTATAACCTTAAAGCCAGTAAGAATTATCATTTGAGTCTTGTATAAAGCAGTCAATGAATTTCAGTGTTCTTTTTCAAAGTACATTTGTTTTTTGTAGCATCCGGTTTTGGAGATGTACATCATATCATTTGTGTATGCAAATATCACTCCTCGTGTACATCTTCTAAACCCACTGCTTTGAACCTCAACCACTAATATGTCGATACCTATATTTTGGCATTGCACAAGGTAATGTTTTTCTGACTGTTAATGACGTCTTTACACTAAATCCATTGGATGTTGGATTTGTACTGATTGATATTTTTGTCTTAGATACATGATTTTTTATTAGTTGTTATTGGCTTTAAACTAGCTGTCAGTATCTGTGAGTAATCTCAGATCTGTACTATGTGTCTTTTTTGATCTGAGGGATGTATAAATATCCTGCCACGTCCGTTCTGTGTTCTTGTTAGATGTGACTCTGCTTTGTATAAATCTGATGATTTAAGCCCTTTTCAACTGATTTTTATAGTTTGCTCTTATATTGTACTGTTACACCACTGTCCCAGGTAAGGGGAGGGTTGGGCGCTCACAAAAATGTTTAACACCGCCTCTTTCTTTATGTGCCTGTCCCAAGTCAGGAGCCTGTAGTTCAGTGGTTGTCGTTGGTTCATGTCTGTCATATTTGTTTTTTCATAAATTGGTTTCTTATAAATAAGGCCGTTTAAAACTACTGCTTTGGACTAAAACCAATGCATTGGACTTAAACCACTACTTTGGCACCAAAACAAGAAAACAAGTATTTAGACTTATTGCTTTATTTTTTATACACTACGCTACACAATTTTTTTTATCAAACAATAACATACAACCTAGCATTAGTAATACAAACAGAAAGCATCTAAGATACTACATCTAACAAACAAGAAAGGCATTTAACAGGCTGCAGAATTATTGGAAGAAACTTCTCATGTAAAAGTATCAATATCATATGGAAACACTAGCTCTCTTACACTATCATGTATGTTACAGAAAAAGTGGCATTTAGGACAAAATTGACACAAAGTCCTAACAATCAAATCTGGATACTGTAAGATCAGAATTTTCTGAATTTGTTTTACTGTAAATTTCAAATGATTGACATTATAAACACAATTATCAGTACATATTTTTTATGAATATTATGATTATCTTTGTGTTACACTTTTCCCATTTATAATTTGTATTCAAAGCAGTTATTTCGGAGTTAACAGTATTTGGTCCATATTTATGAGTCTCTTTAAATGAGCATTTTCCAAAAAAAAATTATTGGTAGAATGATGCAAATATTTACTAAAAACAAGGGACCGTTTTTTTAAAGTTGAAAATCATTTGTATAGTATATCTGCCTTGGAAGCAAACTTATTGGTCAACTATAAATATTGATACTTTTACAGTACATCTGTTATTAATTTTGACAATTACTTGATCAATTGCATATTTAGTTATTTTAATTAATGGTTAGTATTGCTATAACAAGTAACAAGAAATTTGTCTGGAAAAATATTCATATACTTCTCCAATTAAAAATTTTCATAGTAAAATTTGATTTAGGAAAGACAAAAGGCTATACACCTAATGTCATAACTTTTGACTAAAATAAGATTTTGCATATATAACTCTCCAATGTAATTTCTTCAAAATATCTTAAAATCATCAAAATATACATATTTGCAAGGAAATAAATTGTTACAATAAACAAATGTCCACTTTAAAAAGTGCTACTTAATAGAAATAAATAGTTCACATTTATGCACCAAAATTCCATTTATACAGATTAATTGGGACATACATTAAGCCTATCTGTTACTTATAAGTACACAGATGTATAAATTAAAGATAAAAATTTGTGTTCATGTTAAAATTAATATATAACCAAGCTGACATCTCAAAAGAGATTCAGCATTATATACAGGACACTTTTGAAGATTCAAGATGCTTTAATAACCTCATACACAGGCAACGTGTACAAGAGCACACAACATAAAAGAGGTTAGCTTCTCCTTTACTGAAAAGTGTGATTTAAAAAAAAAAGATTTAGATAAGACCTTTGTAACACTTAAAGATGAACTGTCTGCACTTTCTTTTGTAAAAAAAAAAAGAACTCAAACTGTTCATTTTAAGTTTTCTCTACCAAAAAGTATCACTTTATATTTTTGCATAAAAGGATAAAAAGGAAAATTTTCTTGAAAGACAAATGTTTCTGTTAACAAGAAAGAATGGGGAGTTCCTTTAAAAGAATACAATATCTTTCATTTGATTAAAAAAAAAATGCAAGTTAAGTGAAATAAATCATTTGACAGGTTTTTAAAGATAAAAAAATGTAAAATATTTATCAAAAAACAAAATGGAAAATATTGGTGGAATACATGGATTTATTTCCTACTCAGAAAGTAAATTAGGTTTGAAAAGAAATAAAGGAATAATACCATCATTTGAAGGAAGACAATTCAAACATAACTATTTAAAAAAAAAGTTTTTTTTAAAAACAAACAATTGGAAGAAAAGCAGTGTTTTTCTGTTGCCCTACACAGTAACAAGGAAACTTACTACAACCGGTGGGAAGACTAACAGGGAACACCCTATTCTTTGGTTTGATTCTTACATACACACAAGTTATCTAAAAAAGCACAATCTATAAACTTGTCAAAGTCTGTCAATGTCAAACCATACATCGTAGTGCTTTACATAATGGCTACTCAAGTAAGAATGGTCAGTCATTTAACTAGACCATTGTTTTCTGTGTTTGGATGGGACTGGGAAAAATAAATAAAATCATTTTACTAAACAAGTCATAAAAATTTTTCCCCCCTGTTTTTGCCAATGCTTTCAAGCCTTCTATGTCCCTCTCCTGTTTTAACTACTTTCGAATTAAAGTTTTAATTTTTTATTTTGACAAATGTAGCCAGGTGAGCACACTAAATAAGTCTAAAATAACATTCTTACAACTGATTAGTAAGGCATTATTTCTTCAATCTATAGACTACAATGTATGCTTTAAACAGGTCATATTCTAAAAATACTTCTGACCATTTTCTCTACAAACAACATGTATCTGTTATATTAGCACTTAATTCAAAATATCTTTATACACATAAATTGTTCATTCATAGTTAGAAGCTTGTAAATTAAGGAGATTCTGTACATAAATTCATACATATGTAATTGTTCATTTTATTTATTAATGAGATTTTTATTACTATTGTACAACATCTATTCATAAAACATTACTTACAAATAAAAAATAATTGATTCCATAGAGTTTTTCTACTTAATATACATAATTGTCTTATTGTTGCCTAATTACATATTAGAAGTATCCAGAAACTACATATTGTTCTACGACAGAAGAGTATTGCTGATCACGGACGGGAAGATTTTATAAATTGTCATTTTGGAAGAAAAAGCGATATATAACCAAAAACTTACAACAGCTGACACTAATTTGATTTATAAATATATATATATAAAGATATTTATGTTTATTATCTTAAAATTTATATTTGCATGCTGTACAATAGTTTTATTGGAATGTAGTCTTATACCAGGCGCTGCATTGTTGTGATAATAAGCATGGTTTTTTATAAGTTTCAAATGCAAAGTGGTATGTATTAACATCAACAAACACTTTACACTTTTTATTTCAATTAAAGAATTGAACGTTATGAAAAAATCAGATAAATATAACTAATTTATCTCAATTAAATGTTACATGTAAACAATTCATTAAATCTGTCCTCTTAAAATGTATTAATACCACATATATGTTTAATCTGTGACTTTGATAACCAGAACAGCTAAGCATAAACAAAACAACAGAAAAAAAAACAAATTAGAATAACAATAACAAATTAAAAAAAAATACCTGAATTAAGAATAATGATATGCAAATAATTGAGATCAGACAAAATATAGTATAAATTCAGGATATAGCAGCAAAAAAAAATTTCAATCATTCAACTTGTTTTTTTTTTTTATATAAAATAATAAAGCAAATCTGAGGGCAGAACAATAAAACTTTAACACCAGTATTATATTTTTTCCAATTTAGAACCAATGGCCCAATCACTTATGCAATAAAGTTGAATAAGGTTTATCATTATTACAAGAAATTAAAAAGATCTGAGTTAAAATACTACCATGTAGGTTTATTTTGGGTTTAAGATAAGAGAAGATCACCAAGTTATTCAATTCCTATGCATTGTAGGGGTTCTTGACACAACAAAACAGATAGTTTTGAGACATTCTTCTTAACTTAAGTGGTTCTAAAAATTCAAAATAACATTTGAAATTTGTCACTAGAATTAAACAAGTGTTTTAAAAGTATAAAATGGCAGTGTTTGATTTTATGGGATAGATGCCATTTCAACAGTCTGACCAGTTGTCAAAGAAGGCAATTATCAAAAACAGCCTGAAACATCTTGTCCCGTTCTATACAAAGAAAAAATAATAAATGAACACAAAATGGCTACAATTAAAACAAAAACACAACAAATGTTAGCACAAATTATATACAAACAAAAAACTTTGGTAAAAAGAGGAAAACAAAGTCATTCAAAAAGAAATATATAAAAAAATAACAAACGATTGTAACAAAATAAAACCAGTACTCAAAAAGTCAACTTCTCTACTGGTGCTTAATAAATTTGGGACTAGAGAGATTCTGCACCGTTTATCTTTGAACACCGTGCTGCAGTCATTAAATAAAGGTCCACATATATAGAATCAGCTGCTTTATCAAAAATTTAAGAAACATTATTAATTAAAATACAGATTACTGCAGCATTATCAGAAATCAAATGAAATAAAATGAAATTTTCTAAATATTCTCTGTAAATGTTTGTTTCAAATTAGTTTTCCAATTTGAAAACACATTTTTTCTTAATAAAATTGTTGTATTGTAAATGCATGCTGATACCACATGTATGGTCTAAATATTTGTTAAAAAGATACTTTAACAAAATAACACGTTAATGAACCCTATTCTGACTTGCATAAGAACACATAGATGAACACAACAGATTAATAGAACACATGAGCTTTAATTTGTAGTTCAAAATAATAATACTGGTAAAAAAAACTACAAACTAAAAATATTAGAATATACATAAGCTGTCCTTTATCTGTGCTAAGACAATCTGGATGGAAGAATTAGCACCTACTAAAAAATCCTTAATTTATGCATAAGTCAGCACCTTTTTGTTATAAATGATGATGATGAAAAATGCTGCCTCATCTTTTATTGTATTTCATGATGGAGATAAAAGACTAATGAATAAGTTTACTGCAAAATACACTCAGTTTTATTGGTTCAGGTAACAGGATAAAAATAGACCCAAAAACTACTTTGTATGTACTCTAATATACAATCTTAACTTCACTATTAGTATTTCTTAGTGTTTCATATGCAAAAGGTGAAGAAATTTATGAAATATAGTTTTGGAATGTGTGCTTTAAACAACTAGTGGTTAATGGCCTTATAATGAAAACATATAACTGACCTTGAATAAAACATAAAATTACCCTTTGACATTGAACTAAAAGTTGACTTTGATATCTAGGTGATGTTATGGTTTGATCTTAAATTCAAAATGACATTCTGCTATATTACAATTCCACAAAAATTATTGCTAGGAATTTTTAAAATGATTTATACAGGAAATGCATTCATAGCTTATGAGCTAATAATAAAACACTTTGCAATTTTTAAACATGAAAGTATTTTGCAGAAAACTTTAAAAGGCAATTTAAAACAACAAAGACTGGAATGTTTGGCATTGCTAAAGAAAGGTGAATTGCTTTAAGGCAAAAGTTTGCTGGGGAATATAGAAGTATGAACACATTTAAAACAAAAGTTTTTTCAAGACATGGCACTTTTGTTAGTAAATATTGTTTTAGCTTGTTAAGTGTTCTTTACCACTTATGTCATGTTAGTTACAAAAACATTAAATGGCCAGTGTAGGTTAAGTCTTTAAATCAATTCATAACTTTCACAAGAAATATAAATTTAATAGGTATTTTTCAATTTTTTGTCTCTCATTTAAACACAAGAAATAGGTAAACAGAGTTTTAGCCTGGAATGGTTTTTTTCATATATCTTTTCACACTTGTATATTCATATAGGTCTAATCTTCAGGGAGATTTTAAAAACATTTAAAGTGCAATATTTTTGCCACTGACATGACACAAGCTGTACTTCATGTTATGACACATAAATTCAATATATCATCAGCAGTGGAATTCTCAAAGATTTGTGGAAGATTTTTATAAAAATAATAACAACCTATTAACAATCGGAATGTTGATAACTTATCATTTGATTTTATAGTAAATAACATAGAAAATAAGTACAACTGATCAATCTACAAATGGTTTTGACAATAGCTCATACTATATACAAAGTCTTACTCAAATTAGGTACTAAAAACTTGTAAATAATATTAACTATACATTTCTTCTCATGTAGGGATTGAAACGAGTTCTTACAGTCACTGCATATATTCAAAATTATGTTTGTTTTTTTAATGTAACAATAGCAAATATTACAATTTGTTCTAAAGCAAATTTATTACCTTTTCAAGTTGTTAAATTTGAAAAATAAAAGAATTTTTGCCTTCTTCTTCCATTTTAAAATCTTCTTCAACATTTGTTGTGATGACAATATTGTTAAAAAAATACAATTTTCAAATCTTTTGATACTTAAAATAAGCAATGAACTTAACAATGATAATTTGTGCCTTGTCACTAAAAGAATAAGTTAAGAAGGGAACAATTTGAATCCAAGACTTTATTAAATCAAATATTAAGTAAATATGTTTAAGACATCTGTTCCATAATTGTCTGTGTGATGACTTCACAAAAACACCAAGATGTTAAATACAGAATGTGTAACACAAGTTTCTGATTTGAACAGGAAATAAATTTCTGGTATCAAAGTGATGTCCAAATATCTATATAATAGATAACATGACACTAATTTTTCATTACACAAATGGCAACCTAATTATATATATGAACTTTTTCTTGTAAATAAATTATCCAGTATTTTTTCGATGAATGGTACTGATCAGACAAAACTGGGAAATACCTTCAAAATGTAATAAAAACTTTTCTGCAAATGATTCTGAAGAAATGGATAGTAAATATAAATAGAAACACACTTCACAAGACAAATGACATACTAGCACTAAGTCACAACAGCACAATTAATCATGTATAAAATATCATTTGTGAAATTTTTCTAAGAAAACACAAAACACAACACTAGAATCTGTTCATTTAAATCATTGATTAACATGTAAGTTTTTAAATATATACTGAATACAATTATTGTAAACATTTTCAAAAGTAAGAAATGAATATCAATTTCACAAACGATTTCAAATTTTCTTTTATTTTCTAAAAATCATCTGCTTGCTTAAATTATAAATCTTGTTGATTTTGCAATGCTTTGTTGAACAGAGTGAGTTAAAATTGTTTCAGAATCTAAAACAAGTCGGGAATATTTTCAAAGCATTCTCCAAAATATTGCGATTGGTTTAAAATGTATTCCTTAATGGAAATTAAACGAGCCCCCTTACTTAATTGCTATTTTGTTGTACAAAGAATGGAAGACATATAAAATAAAATGGAAGCAACAGTTATTTTGGCAGTATCACTAGTTTGATACGTAACGCTCTATTATTATTATAACAATGTAATCTCTGAGACCCATAACAAAAATGTACTAACCAGAAAAATTTCACAAATGACCAGACATTAAAAGGGAATTAACTAAATCACATTAAAATGTGACCATTATCATAAATAAGAATATAAACATCATACGTAACATGTATATAAGATATATATTCAA
The DNA here is from genome assembly GCA_017311375.1 of Mytilus coruscus. Lineage (NCBI taxonomy): Eukaryota > Metazoa > Mollusca > Bivalvia > Mytilida > Mytilidae > Mytilus > Mytilus coruscus. The sequence continues at coordinate 79,706,529 of CM029604.1, forward strand.
GTTTTCACTTATAAATCTAAAGCACATGAATATATATATATGTATATCTTGGGAAATTCACAACCATACACCTACATGTTGTAATATAGTTCACAACATATTATTAACAACCAACATACACATATAATAAAGTCTATTCAAAATAGTTTGGGTTACCTTTATCATACAGGAATGTGATTAAAAATAAAAGACATTTCAAAATATCTTTGGTTAAATGGACGAACCATTGTCTTAATATGGCATAAACAAAGTGACATGATAATGACGATGAGATATCGGTCTTCGACCAAATGAGAAACATCTAAATGAAATCATATGGCTCTCTCCACCAATTAAGATAATAGTATTTTGAGAGAATATGTAGATCTGTCTCCTAACAACCCAATTCAAAACAAAGTTTTTCAGTGGTTTTCAATAAAAAAACATTTCAAAACTTTCAAAAAAATAAAATGCAACTATTCAGAAATCTGAATTTCAATAATGTTTACATAATTAGATTTAAAGTATATGAATTGAAAAAGGATCCTTTTTTAAATATTTATTATTAGAGAAGCAAACTAAGGCTTGCACCATGTAAGCTGTGAAAAGCTATGTGGAATGCCCATTTTAATATAAAAAAGTCTACATCATATTTATGAAATGAGTTGTTGGAAGACTGCTCTACATTATAATGTTCAAGGCCTTGCCTATGGCACAATTTGATATGTGACTGAACAATGATAATTATTGCACTCGGCAACTCTTGGATAACAGACGGAGACAGATTTTTGACATCCTCCCTGTTACCATGGAGATCTCAGTCACTCATTCCTTCGTCTTGAATATTGCTTTGGATAACATCATGTAAAAGTTCATCAACAGAATCGCCTTCAGCGCTAATGCCTTTTTCTTCAAAATTAAGGTTAGGCACCAGAATACTCAGCATGCGGACCACATTGTGACGCAACATTTTCAGCTTCATGGAATGTGCACAGTCCTCACACTCAGCTGATCCAGAACAGATCGATCCATTCTTTGTGACATTATTGCATTCAGAAGATTGCTTTGGTGTTTTCTTGGTTAGATCTATAGCACCATGGTTTTCTTCATTTGTTATGTTGATTTCTTGGAGTGGGCGTGGCACCTTGTTATGTGATACCAGTGACAATGGTAGATCCTCCTCTTGATGGTTTGACGGTGAGTGATGGAGACCATTCTGAGAAAAGAATGGAGACATCTGACCATTCATCATGCTATTTGGACTAGATTTTGGCAGATTTGCAAGATGTTGCATGGCCATTTGTGAAACTAGATCTTTTGGCGAGAGATTTTCAGACTTGATGTTGGGCGAGTGCTGCTGTTGCCCAGGTGAGTGATGATGTGGTGATGGCATCATCATTGGCAGAGGAATGTTTGACTGTGACATAAGTAATGGCTGCTGGTTTTGGAGGGGATTTGGTGGGACCATTGTAGGTGGGTTTGACATTTTATACATAGAGACCTCTGGAGACACATGTGTCAGGTAACCCATCCCTCTGGGAGACCGATTCCTCTTTTCTTTGATATAATATGACATGATGCCATCATGTTTGTTGATGATATGACTTTTTAGGCTATGACTCTGACTGTACTGTACACCACATGCTCCACAAATGTATGGTCGTTCTCCTGCAAAACAACAAATACTTTGAATTATCTAACATTCACAAAAGTGAATATATATAGAATAATGGCATTTTTGTTTTTGATACTGACTTTATCAGCAAGAATATCAAGCGAGCCCCCTAGGGCGAGCTGATATTCGAGCTGATGAAGTCAGTATCAAAAAATTAAATGCCATTATTCTTTTTATCGGCAATCTGTCTTAACTCTTATGTTTTTTTGTAAAGAATAAGAAGTAAAATGAAATAATAAGTAAAACTACTTTTACGCGTACAAAACGTTGGGTTCGTTGTTTGGTTGTATGAATGAAGTCGCTTGCATTTCATTGATAAATTGAAGCGGATGGACAAGAACATGTGACGTTACTGCACTATTACATGACGTCATTGCCTAATATTTTCGAGTATCAAGTCCTGTCCATAATATTGAAAATATTAGGCAGCAAGATCAAAGGGGAATGTTGTAATTGCCGATAAATCTTGATAAATTAAATTGCTTTACAGATATACCATATATCAGACCTAATATAAATGATCATCACTTAAAAACTGTTATATATTGATGTATATAAATTTAAATCAAATTGTAATTTTGTCACTCAGTATCTGTCAATTCAGAAATTATTGTGTGAATTTATTATTGCATTTTGTTTTAGAAGAAATGCTATTTATCATGTTTATTATTGCATTTTTCAGGAAAAGCTGTATACAGATCTATGTATCAAATATCAGAATGCAAGTTCTTATTATTGTGACACTCACCCAGTCACATTATTTGCATTAATATAAACTTCTCAATAATTTCTGAATTTACAGTAACTGATAAGCCTAGACTTGCTCATTGTGGAAAACTCTGTGGCAAGATTCAAAGTGTATATCTAAAAGTAAAATTCTAAGTCATGAAATAAGGTCAAAGTCAGATGAACCCCGATAGAGAGACATGTACACCTTATAATCATTCCATACTCCAAATATAGTTGACCTATTGTAACAATGAAAATGAGGTCAAGGTCAGGTGAACACTGCCAGATAGACATGTATAAGATTTTCTAACATATTATGAGATTTTAGTTAAATCTAATACATAGGCTATATATATATAAGAAGAAGTGGTATGAGTGCCAATGAGACGACTATCCGTCCAAGTCACAATGTGTAAAGAGTAAACAATTATAGGTCAAAGTACAGCCTTCAACACGGAGCCTTGGCTCACACCGAACAGCAAGCTGTAAAGGGCCCCAAAAAGACTAGTGTTCAAACAGGAAAACCAACAGTCTTATCTATATAAATAAATGTGGATTGTGTCCACATGACACAGATGATTCCCCTGCTTGCATATAGTTATAAAGGGACATAACTGAAGAACAGTCAAAGTGACGCTACCCAAATTTGAACTTGATCTGAGTTTTGTGGTAATAAGCATTGTGTGTAAGTCTCATAACATTTGGTTGAGGCAAACTTAAGTTAGAGAACAGAAACTAAAAATTTTGCAATTTTTCCATTTATAAAGGGCCATTACTCTAGAACAGTTTGAGTGACGCCACCAAAATTCAAACTTGATCTGTGTTTTGTGGTAATAAGCATTGTGTATAAGTTTCATAACATTTGGTTGAGGCAAACTTGAGTTAGAGAACGGAAACTAAAAGTTTTGCAATTTTTCCATTTATAAAGGGGCATAACTCTAGAACGGTTAAAATGACGCCACCAAAATTCAAACTTGATCTGTGTTTTGTGGTAATAAGCATTGTGTATAAGTTTCATAACATTTGGTAGAGGCATACTCAAGTTAGAGAACGGAAACCAATCTGTACGTCCGTACGTACGTACGTATAGACGGACAAGGGTAAAACTTAATGCCCCCATGCTACGGTGGGGACATAAAAACAAGAAACACTTTTGAACCACACCAACAAACAAAAGGTTCCTGACTGAGGACAGGTGCATAAAAATGCAGCGTATAATCTATTTAATTGGACAATAGCACAGGTTATTTCCTTCATATAGATAACATGCATGATTTCTTTGTTTTGCTGGAGTTACTTCCCTTTGTTTAAGAAATAAGTGAGCAATGTTAACTGTTCTATTTCATGCCATTTAAACTTAGTGCATGATATATGTTATATATGTATATATATATTTCCTTATAAACAAATTTTTTTTCTGTAGCTTTTAGAAACTTCCTTATGCATATTCTTATTTCATATATTATACTTGTCATCGAAAATTGCTAAAAGTTGAACTTATCTACTTAAATAATAAATGATTCAATGATTGTTCAAAAGATAATTGGAGAAAAGAACTATTTTAGCCTCTAGATGTCTTGATTTGTTGGAGGCATAATCTTAACCTCTGATTGTCTTGCTTTGTTGAAGACAAAATTTTTACCTCTGAATATATTATTTTGTTGGAGAGAATTTGAATCTCTAAATGTTTTTTTATGTGTAAGAAAGAATTTAAACCTCCACATATCTTGTTTTGTTGAAGACATAATTTGAAATCTCTAAACGTCTTGTTTTGTTGAAAACAGGCTTTTAACCTCTAGATGTCTTGTTTTGTTGAAAACAGATTTTTAATCTCTAGATATCTTGTTTTGTTGAATACAGACTTTTAACCTCTAGATGTCTTGTTTTGTTGAAAACAGACTTTTAACCTCTAGATATCTTGTTTTGTTGAAAACGGACCTTTAACCTCTAGATGTCGTGTTTTGTTGAAAACAGACTTTTAACCTCTATATGTCATGTTTTGTTGAAAACAGACTTTTAACCTCAAGATGTCTTGTTATGTTGAAAACAGACTTTTAACCTCTAGATGTCTTGTTATGTTGAAAACAGACTTTTAACCTCTAGATGTCTTGTTTTGTTGAAAACAGACTTTTAACCTCTAGATGATTTGTTTGATTGTTAAGCCATTTACATGTATCCACATTTCCTTTTATTTCTGACTATAATTTGAAATTAAAACAAATAAAATGTCTTACCTGTATGTATACGAAGATGTACATATAAATTACTCTGATGCTTAGTTGTATACGGACAATGTGTACATTTGAAGTACATGTCCCCATTTGCATTTTCAGTCTTTCGTCTGACAGGCCCTTTTCCTTGATGCGTGTTGTCAATGTGATTTTCCAAATTCTTCTGGCGTCGAAAAGTTCGTTCACAATACTGACATTTCAGGTAATCTTTTTCAGCAAGTTCTTGAGGTGATGAAAATTTATTTTTATCCATAAATGGTAGAAAATTTGGCGTGAGATGAGGATCAAGAGGTCCTGGTGGGAACGGGAACATAGGAAGACCACTGAATGCACCATGTAGCCAACTACCATTTAATTTTGGAGGAGTTGTAAAATCAGCAGATTTTGCATTGTTAGCCATCTCAGCAATTTTCTCGGCCAACTCTTTTTCATGATGCTCAAAAATATTTCTATTCTCTTGATCTTCACTATTAGCAGGAGATCTATGGTTGCCATTAAGTTCAGAGAATTGTTCTGGTATTTTGATTCCTTCTCTAAGTCCATTCAGTATTCGCTCATCCTGATTAAATCGTTTCATTAAATTTTGGCACACGTCTCCATCGACCTCATCTTCCATCTTGTTTTCACAACCATTTTTCATGTCTATCATCAAACCATTTGGCATTCTATCGTCCTCATCATCCTCCCCATCACTTTCACCACTGTAATATCCATTCTCGTTCTCCACCTCTTTCATACGTCTCACTATATCCTCTAGTGTCTGTTTCCTCCGCGATCTATTTTTATCGGGAGTGCCGATCTGAGATTCTGTAGAACTACAGTCTTGTTCCATTGGATCTGAATCCATTGCTTCTTCTGGACTTAAATTTGGCGGGCTTGAATTTGAGTTCCTCTCATTATACATATCATCTTTTGGCACTTCAGAAAATTCAATATTTGGTGGGTTATCTGGACTTGGTGTCATGATATTTTCTGGAGGCAACAGTTTGTAGTTTTGTTCTGGAACATCATTTGATTCAGAATCCATCATTTTGAACTGCTGTGATGATGTTATAGTTGATTCTGCCATAACAGCACAGTGTGACTGAAGATCTACAACCATTTTTGACGAAAATTCTTGTTCTGGTGGAGGGCTCGGTGCTAAATTCTTTGTTGCATATGAAAGTGTCTCACATTCCATTATAGAATGGCATGTCAGTTGTAGGTTGTTTCATCTAGGCACATTGACCTGAAAATAGAAAGAGACTTATGACTACTAAATGTGTAAACCATTTTCAATTAAAGCATTTTAAAACTAATGTTCAACAAATAAACTGGATAACAAAAATCCTGCTACAAAATAGTTCTAACCTCCTATCAATGACTCATTAACTGCATCATCACTTTGTAATTCCTTTTATAAAGTGAATTTTCTTTTTGAAAGAGTATGGGAAATTTAGTTGAATGCCTAAAACTTTTACATGAGATAAAAATGATAACTAACGTGTCTCTTTGTAACAGCAATGTGACATTTCATCTACTTTAAAGTCAAGTCATCACTAAATAATTACTAGATAGTTCTGCTTACATGTATGATATTCCAAATCACTGATTGTTACCAAAGAAGCAAAATATATCTCAAAATAGTCTTTAACATTTCATGCAAAAGACTCGTAAACAAATTAAATCAATCTACCTTATCTTTAAGTGTTCAAGTGCAACAAAAAAATCAGCTATCTAATTTCCTTAGAGGCACAAGATACATATATATACAATAATACATATAAGGAAACTATACTTTTGTCCCCGTCAGAATATACCAAAAGTTTCAATTTCATATTTACACACAGATCTAATGTCAGTCAAGAACTAATACCAATGTCCTATTTCCATACCATATATATACAAAATAAGTGATTTCTATTTCCTGCATGTACACTCTATAGCAACTAAACAATTTAACTTAAAAAAATATGGCATACTTAATAAGTGATGTTAAGACACATTGCACCAATCCATTGTTTTTAAGCGGCACCCCAATCACTCAAGCAGCTGGAACAACAATTTTCTAAAATGTCTTTTTATATTTTGATATCCAGTTTTGTGTGAAATTAATTTTATAATTTTCTCTTAACAATCAATAATATTGTTGTTTATTCTACATATGAATGTAAATTATTGGAAGGTAAAGATGATATCATCTAAAGAATGAGCAATGCTTGGCCAGACTGACACCTCATTCCACAGACAAAACTAATTATGATTCATCATAGGTAAATTTAAATCTATCACTACTGGAATTATTTTTACCATTTATGGAATGACTGGAAATAAAGAAAACTTAGTCAGATGTTAAACATGTTGGGGACTTTTGTATGTCACACGACTTTTGAAAAATATCCTACAGACCTAGCATTTCTTATATCCAGTATTATCTAATTCAACAAGGTAAATATTATAATTCTACTGCTATACATTTTTAAATTGAGCAGTAACATTATGAAAGTTTTTTGACAAAGTGATTTCACTTTCAGAAACATTTTCCTTTTCAATATAATTGACACTTTAATTTGGGAACAAAAAGGTTAAGTCCTATTCTTTAAACTTATAAAATAAAACAAGCAATATTAATATCTTTTTCTTCCTTCTGTACCGTTCTTCAACCCATAATTATAATGACTTTTAAAATTTCACTTTCAAATTCATCCCATTAATCATTAGCAGTTTTGTTTTAAATAATCATAACTCAAGCAACTTAAAGTATGTCATAAGATTTCCCAGATTTAAAAAAAAAAACAGCCTCCTTCCCACTTTTCATTACCATATTACTCCTACAATTAAATCAGTGACAAAAATCACAATTTATATCGAAAATCCTTGATCAGATTTAAATCATCAATTTGACATTTTCTCCTTTATAACATAGAATTTCATTATCCAATAAAAAATATCACTCTAAAATTGACAGCTATGGGTTATAATTAATAAGACTTGGTTCAAATAACATCAAACAGCTTTTCTCAATGTCTCTCCAATCATCTGCAAAACATCCTTTATATGCATGTCGTGAAAGACATCACCATCTTCTGAAAATTTGTTAAAGAGCACACGAAAGCACACCATGTCTTTACAAAGTCCATGAACAATAAAATCCTTATATGTTTTTGTTTATAACACATTAAAACTCACTAAAAACGAACTCAATTACCACCAATTTAAAGTTTACTGCTTCCAACCTCCTACCTACATTAGATAAAACTCCTTTTTACAAGAAAATTACAAGAAATCATTAAACCTGTTAACAAAACTTACAACGTTTAAAAAAAAAAGAGTCCTGCAGCTAAAATTTTTGCACACAAAGAAAACATCGCTCATCTTTATCTGAACTTAATAAGAGAATTACGTAAATGTCATCTTTTCATTCTTGTTTTGTTGGTGTTCTAGGAAAACTTAATTCAATATAGAAGCATATATGTCAATAGATATTACAGGCTATTGATTATTCAATATGATTCTATAAATCTAACCTGAGAATGGAGCGGTGATAAAATAGAAATATAACCAAATCTGAAGATAATTACATCTCATTTGCATAAAACAAATTAAACCCTACGTACATGAAGTATATATCATCTCAGAAATCAATTACATCTAAAATTTCAATATCGTTTTAAAATGGTATCCAATGAGGGAAAATGGTGTTATTTCTAATTAAGTATCAATCACTGGTTCTACGATTGTAAGAGGATCCGATAGGTGTCAAAGCTTTAAACTTAAATACCAATGAATTGCTTTTCCAATTACAAAAGCAATACTTCTATATTTGTGTGGAATAATTGTGAAAGAAAGTTTTAATTTGTTTTGATATGAATATGCTTTGAGTAGGATGATATGTATCTACAAATACTATAATAACAAAAGTACAAGTCAAATAACAGTTATCTTTCTTTGACCATTTGAAAACTAAAATAAATATCTGTAAAAGGCCAAATTTTATTTCAAGAAAATTTTCTTTTAAAACATATAATATGATATGGCTGTACAGGTGTGAACATTGATTTGAGCAAGATTAATCGATATCACCATATTATACATGAAGTATTTTCCATGTGATTGGTTTATCACCATATTATACATGAAGTATTTTCCATGTGATTGGTTTATCACCATATTATACATGAAGTATTTTCCATGTGATTGGTTTATCACCATATTATACATGAAGTATTTTCCAGGTGATTGGTTTATCACCATATTATACATGAAGTATTTTCCATGTGATTGGTTTATCACCTTATTATACATGAAGTATTTCCATGTGATTCAGGTTTATCACCATATTATACATAAAGTATTTTCCATGGGATTGGTTTTCAGATGTTTGTTTATTGGTGTTTAACGCCACTTTCATCAAACTTGGTTATTTTATGGAACTTTTTTTTACTGGTGGAGAAAGCCAGAGTAACCAGAGTGAACCAATGATCTACTGAAAGAAATCTGGCAATCCTCTCTCAATAAAGATCAAATCCGAACTCACAACTTAAATCATGACTGTAGATTAACTACTTAAACCATTCAGCCTTAAAGGCTCCTTAAGTTTTGAGATGCAAGGAAACACTAAAGAGGCGGGAAATGAATGTCTCTTGTTTTCTCATATGCAAATGAAAGATGAATGGTTTTTAACAATAAGTTGAAAATTTTAAGAGTTGAATGGCAAAAGTTTTTTAATGCATTGCGTTAAGGGAAAGCACAGAGTGATAATACAAAAGAAAATTCTGAAAATATGAGCAGTGAATATCTTTTAATTGGAAATTAAATTTAATTAAGTTTTAATCACTTTTGATACAAATGTCAACCAGAAGATTGTTAAAACTATATTGTCTTCTTGGTTTTAATTGAGTTCCAAATGCCTCTTATTGATTATAAATACACAGTTTAAACTATATATCTTAAACACTTTTTGAAATTTCATTATATTTAACTGATATTATCTTACCTTAATGTTTCCTTTTAATTAAGTTACCACTAACAAGTTTCAAACTATGATACAGTACAGAAGTTGTCCTTAAACAATTGTACCCTTAACAATCTACCAATCACAATATGACTCCTACTGTATCATTTCTACCTATCATAATCAATTATGTGTCTATATAAAACAATATATTTGTCGTTAATTTCAGCTTCACAGAATTCAATTTTCATCTCGATATTAAAAATCAATTATTTTAATATATTTTCGCAACACCGATAAATATCCTGTTTTAACAAGGGGAGAATGCAAATAAAGCAAGTGAGATATTATCACACATTTATAAGACATTATCTTACCACTGGCAAATATCATAGATATTTCACGCCAAAAATTAAGGTTGAACTGAATAAACAAGATGTAACGATCATTAATTTTTATTATCGCAATCACCATGGATATTTTATTTAGCATACTATATCCAAACATTGGATATGTAAAATTTTGATAGCTTTTATTGCATAAAATACATTTAATTTTCCACGAATGAGAACCTATAATTCACTAGGGTATATTTTATATACAAATTTAATCAGCAATCTATACAATTCCATATAAACTGTTGAAAATGATGTTGTATAGATTTTGATTATAACTTTTTTGTCGTATTTAGAAGCAATTTTATTAATTAAATTGTGACAATACAGCTATAGAAATATCGGTTATATTACCTGCTGAATTTTTTATATGCAGTAGACCTCATTGTACTTTTGCAATGTATTAAAGCATTTATGTTGGAAAGTTATAACAAGGTTGAGAACCGTAAAATAAACCTACTGTCACATTGGGAGAATAAACAAGAAATCATAGCATTTGTTATATACTTTGCCAAAATGCAGTTTATTTGATAGAAAGTATTGGTCACTAAGATTGCATATAAGCTATTTAGGTTGTGAAAAATTCTCATATTTTCAGTGAGATTCATCAATGGTATGATTCCTAATGAAAGGTCTGAATCAATGTAAAAAACTTTTACTTTGTTAAAATACCCATATATATTACAAAAAAAAATCAACCAAGTCTTAATTATGTTTTAAGAAAATACTGTTTAATGTTACAGCAACAAGCCAAAGATCAATACATATAAATACTGAAACAATAAATCTTTTCTTTGTCCCACATTTATATATACTACATAAAACCATTCCAAAGTTTATCCAATCTCCAAACCTATAAATACTTTGTCCTAGCACCATATAAAATGTTAGAGATTATTTTCAAAGACTTGTCCAATTATTCATCTTCTATAAAAACATCAATTAAGATATCCATTTTTCAATCTATGTGAAATATAAAACCTACATCAAAATATAGATAGCCCAATCGATACAAAAAATGGCTTAAAATCAATTATTTCTTACTTTTAGCTAAATAATTATGAGTAAAGTACGCAAACATTGCAGCCTATCAAATTTCTATTTGTTTCCGCAGTATCTTGGAAACAAAAGCCCGTTCTATGTACATATATATTAAGTATAAAGATGGATGAGGGATCAAACAAAGGATATGCCATATGTTATAAAACTAAAGCAGATGTCAACCTTTTAATGGTTTGCCAATGAACATAGATAAATTCAATGTTAACTTCTAAGACAAATCAGTGATGTAAGACTACCATCCCACCTGCATTAACGGGATAGATTTATTGGTCCTGTAGACAAACAAAGACATCTGCCTTGTTCTCTCTAAAATAAACTATTATATGTCAATATCTACCTGAATATACACCTTTACAGGTAAACTAACAGGTAAATTTATTTGTTTTCCTGATAAAGACTTTATTATGCCATCATCAAACTCATCACTCAGTCAGGGGAAGATGGTTCGTGACCTGGTCTGTAGGACGCTACTTAAAAATTTCTGTAATATCTATTGTAACCTTTACCAAATGAAACATATACCTTTATAAAAAGATTTACGAGGTTTTAATAACGGCTTTATTAAACCATTAATGACTAGTATTGAAGTGTGCCTCCTCTTCTAGAAGGCTACTTAGTCGGTCATATTTGGACAACACTTTAATTTTAAATGTAGTTTAGATATACATTAAAGAGATACATCTGTGGTTTCAAAGGGGCTCAATAATAAGAAAGCCATCATTGAAACAAGTCAAATGGTCCATTTTTCTGGCCTACTATTTAATAGGTATTGCTTTGATATAAAACTATCTGAAATCTGTCTGCGGTTCTGATAATGGCTTTTAATATCATACCTTCATTGATTTCCTTTGACTTTTGTCCCGGTTTCAGATCTAACATTAAGTAAATACTGCTTTTATATCTATATATTTGAATCTATTCTGTGGTTTCGATTGGAGATATGATATTAGTCTGCCATTAATTGACGATGATATCAATCCTAACTATTCTCTGGGACACTACTTAACTGATTTTTCATCAATATCTACCTGACTCAATAGGTAATATATACTTTAACAGGTAGTTGTCTGGGATAATGACTTTATTAAGCCATCATCATTGATGTGGCTGCCCCAGGGATAAAAATTGTCTGTGATTATAAAGAATTACTATTTAGGTATTGATAACTGAAAGCAAATGCCACATGAAGGGATAGCAATCTTTAAATAATAAAATGATTTTTATCAAATAACAGAAAAAAATTGAGAATCAATCTGACTACAGAATCACCTTGGGATTTGCTCAATTGAATTTCTAAAATTATCTATTAAATCAAAAATAGTTGCTTACAACTGAGTGGTAAATTAATGACTTTAACACGTTATACAGTAGTTTTTCATTTCAAATACGAAATTTGTACTTTAAACAAAATGGCAAAAGTGAACTGCATTCAGCTGGACTAATTATAATTATCAATAATGACTTTAAAGTTTCTTGAAAAATAGTAACACATTTTTCATTCACAAAAAACAAAGCAAAAATTGAACTAGCAAAGAACACCTATAAGAAACATGAAGCACAACTTTATTCTGCACATTTCTTCATTGCATTACAACTGAAATGTCTGAAGACAGTAGCAGTAAAATCATTATTACAACATTTGTACATAGTTGGATCCTAGTAAAGTCGGGTATAAAATAGAAAAGAAAGAATATGGGATATCCATCCATGACACAAAATCACTATTATGCTCAGCAAAAAATACAAAACGCAAAGGAACAGCACTTTTATTGCTTTTCTTCATCTCAAAATCAAAATGAGGCCTTCGATTACAGAGCAATAAAACTACCACCTCACTGCAAGTTTAAGATGGCTCCTAGCACTGGTTTGAGGGAAATTCTTTGCAAACTGACGGTCACAACTGTGAATTGAAGAACTGAATGCTATGGAGTAATATTAATAAAATAAATCTGCAAGGAATTCAAACATGTACTTTCAATGAGACAGCAACCCTACAACACTTAAAACGTAGAAGTCAGCACACAGTCTTCAACAATAGGCAGGGGTATGCACAATATGTCAGTTGCTGCATTTAATTCGAAGTGCACATGAAGAGTTCCAACAAGCTCTGTATATTAAAAATCTAGGCAACAACTACTCTCAGTGTTCCATGGGTATAAATTTTATATTATTACCAAATCAAGCCCTTATTTTCTATCTAATGGCAGTCAAAATGGGTTAATTTATTACAAACCTCACCCAACTTCCCAGCCTACGTAAATACCCTCAAAATTTAAACTGTGAACTTGTTCTTGTTTTGACAAAAGCTTTTGAAAATCCTAAGACAAACAATTAATAGGATCAGCAAAAATAAAATCTGGTGCTCAACTAAATGTCATAGAAACATCAAATTTTTCAATAATTTTGGTTTAAACTATGAAGAATGCATGAAATATTTGCCACTGGACTTTAAGCAAGCAAAACTTAACACCCTTACCGATTTGGCAACTTGACAAACTGCAGTTAATTCATCTGAAGAGACTGATATGCTTTTAAAATGACTGATTGCTTAACACCCAGTGGAAAATCCTTTGACAAAACCAAACCCAACTAGATATCATTGAGATGGGCCCACTGTGAATAATGTGTGGTAAAAAAATTGTATCTTTATCAATCGACATGGGGTTGTCAACTGAAACCAAAATTTTTGACCATGACCTTTCGACCTAGGAAGTTGTTCATAAATTATGACACACCCTCTGGTGTTGGTTTATATACATGTCAAGTATAAACTTTGAAATCATAACGGTTCTCTAGATATAAAGCAGACACGATCTTTACCATAGGACATGGGGTTGTCAACTAAAACCAAAGTTTTTGAACTTGACCTTTGACCTAGGAAGTTGTACATAAATTATGACAAACCCTCTGGTGTTGGTTTATATACATGTCAAGTATAAACTTTGAAATCATAACGGTTCTCTAGATATAAAGCAGACACGATCTTTACCATAGGACATGGGGTTGTCAACTAAAACCAAAGTTTTTGACCTTGACCTTTGACCTAGGAAGTTGTACATGAATTATGACAAACCCTCTGGTGTTGGTTTATATACATGTCAAGTATAAACTTTGAAATCATAATGGTTCTCAAGATATAGAGCGGACACGATATTTACCATAGGACATGGGGTTGTCAACTAAAACAAAAGTTTTTGACAGTATAAACTTTAAAATCATAACGTTTCTCTAGATATAGAGCGGACAAAATTTGTTACGGACAGAGGGACGGACAGACTGATCACTATAGGGCGTCCACCATTTTGCGGGGTCCTAAAATAACTTGGAACTTTCACATGAAAGACTGCATAAAATAAATGGAATTTAATACCCAATTATTGTATAAGGCTTTCTGTCATGACTAGTCCTAGCAGAGACTAAAATAATCACTAGAGTATCCACTTTCAAAGTGAAAGAATAACATTTATTTGAGCACAAGTCTTACTGGATTTTAGAAGACAACAGTCATACGATTTAACCAATTGTTTCACATTTTGTCATACTGAGGTATTTGATAGATTACCTAACGATATGGGTTTAACTCGTTGTAGAAGGCTGTACAGTGACCTGTAGCTGTAATCCAAGTCCTTTGATTTCTGGCATTACATGTTGTCTCGGAAATAATACCACATCTCCTTATTTTATATTGTGCCTTCAAAATTAAATGGGAGTATTACCTGTGTGAGGCTTTACAGACTCTCCTTAACAGACTTCTAAATCAGCTGATTATAGACTGGTTCACAAAATCTAACTTTCAGCCAATATTTAGGAAGCAAAAACTACACAAGCATTATTTACTTCATGCAATGAAATAAGAATGGTGTTCATTCAAAAGTACAAATGTTTTACATTCCGATTGAATAGGATATTCCAGAAAATTACTGCCAACATTTTTGGTTGTTTGTCTATAAATTTCTTACCTGATTTTCTATGTTTAAGTTTTCTATAAATAATTTAACTGGAAGATAAGTATTTATTTAATATTGAGGATTCATTATTAATCGTGGGATAATGATTTCGTGACATATATGTATTTCCTATAGACTTCTTTAATGCAGAATTTTGCAAAACCACCAATTCAACTATCCAAGTAATTATATACTGTAAATTCAGAAATTATTGCGAGGGTTTTATTATTGTGAATAATGCGACTGGGTGAGTATCGCAATAATAAGAACTCGCATTCTGATACATGATGCATATATCTGTATGCAGCTTTTCCTGAACTCGCAATAATTAATCTCGCAATGTCCATTCTTCAAAAATCGCAATAATAAATGCACGCAATAATTTCTGAATTTACAGTACTGAATCCAAGAGAATTGGTACCCACCAATATAAATGAATCCAAAATAAAAATATATACTTTTTCCACTCTCCCAACTTTAAACAGCAAAAAAGCATCTTAAACAAAAGATTTTATCTTAAATTTACCATTTTTGAAATACTATATTATCTAAGGAGATAAATGGTCTAGTCATCAGTGAGACAGTAATCCAACAATACAAATTACTGTAACAATCTTGTGGTCCCCAAATATATTTGATTGCATGAGTTCACCAGAAACTTACTAGCAATCATGAGCATAATATAGAAATTTTAAATTATAATAATAAAATGCTCTGATACGACCGCAGAGGTCGAACCCTGAATAGTTGGGGCAAGTATGGACACAACATTCAAGCTTGATACAGCTCTGAATTTGGATTGTGATTAAATATTTGACACAGCATAGGTTTCTGACACAGAATGAATGTGGTCTAAGAACTTAAAATTTTAAATTGGACATTCACCTATTATGGTCCAATATCCAAAATCTAAATACATGGTTAGATTCAGCATATCAAAGAACCCCAAGAGTTCAATTTTGATGAAATCAAACAAAGTTTAATTTTGGACCCTTTTGACCTCAATGTGGACAAAGTTGATAACGGGCCCAAAATCAAAAATCTAAATACATGGTTAGATTCAGCATATCAAAGAACCCCATATATTCAATTTTGTTGAAATCAAACAAAGTTTAATTTTGGACCCGATTTGGACCAACTTGAAAACTGGGCCCATAATCAAAATCTAAATACATGTTTAGATTCAGCATATCAAAGAACCCTAAGAATTCAGTTTTGTTAAAATCAAACTAAGTTTAATTTTGGACCCTTTGGACCTTAATGTAGACCAATTTGAAAACGGGACCAAAATTAAGAATCTAAATACACGGTTAGATTCGACATATCAAAGAACCCCAATAATTCAATTTTGATGAAATCAAACAAAGTTTAATTTTGGACCCTTTTGACCTCAATGTGGAAAAATTAAAAACAGGGCCCAAAATCAAAATCTAAATACATGGTTAGATTCAGCATATCAAAGAACCCCATATATTCAATTTTGTTGAAATCAAACAAAGTTTAATTTTGGACCCGATTTGGACCAACTTGAAAACTGGGCCCATAATCAAAGATCTAAATACATGTTTAGATTCAGCATATCAAAGAACCCTAAGAATTCAATTTTGTTAAAATCAAACTAAGTTTAATTTTGGACCCTTTGGACCTTAATGTAGACCAATTTGAAAACGGGACCAAAATTAAGAATCTAAATACACGTTAGATTCGCATATCAAAGAACCCCAATAATTCAATTTTGATGAAATCAAACAAAGTTTAATTTTGGACCCTTTGGACCTCAATGTGGACCAATTTAAAACGGGGCCCAAAATCCAAAAACTTAATACACGATTAGATTCAGCATATTAAAGAACCCCAAGAGTTCAAGAATAAAACCCCATTGAAATTGGTCAAGAAATAAGCAATTTATACAAAGTATCTTCTTTTGCACAATACTGTGCAATTGAATATTTCTTGCAATTGCTCAATACTGTGCAATTGAATATTTCTTGCTATTGCGCAATACTGTACAATTGACAATTTCTTGGTATTGCGCAATATTGTGCTATTGGATATTTCTTGCTATTGCGCAATACTGTGCAATTGAAGATTTCTTGCTATTGCGTAATACTGTGCAATTGAAAATTTCTTGCTATTGCACAATACTTATTATATAATAATTTACACATCCTGTTAGGTGTGTATCTCCTGACATATCATTATTATTTGCTTTTAAATATAAATCAGAAATAACCAACTTAAAATGGAAAATTTTAAAGAAAAAAAGAAAAAAAAAAACCCCCAAATTTTTGAACCCCTTATGATTCATCACCCCAAACTGAATCCCAGCCTTCCGTTTGAGGTATGGTACCTTGCAGTACAATTTCAGAGAGATCCATACACTTGAACACAAGTTATTGTCTGAAACTAGAAAATGCTTATTTTGGCCCTTTTGGCCCCTAATTCCTAAACGTTTCAGGCAATTACCCCAAACTCAATTCCAGCTTTCCTTTGTGATATGGAACCTTGTAGTACAATTTCAGAAAGATCCATACACTTACACACAAGTTATTGTCATGAAACTAGAAAATGCTTGTTTTTGCCCTTTTTGGCCCCTAATTCCTAAAATTTTGAGGCAATTACCCCAAAATCAATCCCAGCATTCCTTTGTGATATGGAACCTTGTGGTACAATGTCAGAGAGATCCATACACTAACACACAAGTTATGTCTGGAAGTAACAAAATGCTTATTTTGGCCCCTTTTGGCCCCTAATTCCTTAACTGTTGGTACCATAACCCCAAAATCAATCCCAACCTTCCTTTTGTGATATTGAACCTTATGGTAAAATTTCAAAGAGATCCATTCACTTAAACTAAAGTTAGAGTGCGAAACCAATGCGTCTTGGACGACGACGACGACGCCGGACGACGACGACGACGACGCTAACGTCATACCAATATACGACCACAAAATTTTTTGCGGTCGTATAAAATCAGACTCCTATCTCCCTATGAAAGAATCAGGAAAACTATAAGGAACATTAACATTTGTAAATGTGTGGCTGGACTGAAACCAGTATAGTTGCATTGACATCCACAACAGTTGGTCTCTCTGGTGGATTAAGCTGTCTCATTTGAGATAATATCGCCTCTCTTTATTTTTGTATTTTAATATAAAAGTTTATAATAAGATTTGACCTTTCAGATTTAAAAAAAAGTTACTTATCTGCCAATCGGCGTAAAAATAGAGGGGCCATTAACATTTATAAATGTGGCCCGATTCACAAGACCTTTTAACATTAAAGTTAATACCTATAATTATCTTCTTGTTCAATATTTACTTATTTGATAAGTTAATCAATTTTTCTACAAATAACTCTTTTTTTAGATTTGTTAAAATGTTAAATCAATGTCACCACAGATAAATATCTAAACACAATCGGTAAGAATATCTTTTGTCTATATTGATTAAGTATATAAATGGACTTACATGGAAAAAGATGGAGATTTAATTCAGCTGTTAACTTCCCAAGACAACCCAGGACATAGAACTGATTCGATAAAACTTTATTGTCAACTATAAACGTTAATATTGCTCATAAATTACTAGATATGAAAATGTGTATATATCAATTCTATTGTTCACTATTGACAAGAGACGCGTGACCAAGATAAAGATACACTTTGCTACCATAGTGACGAGTGCTTTTCTTACATCAGTTCTCTGTCTTTCGTTCATTTACATACTATTAATCGTTTTTGAACGGGGCAGGTGCCTGGGTACTTTACATTTAATTAATTGACAGTTGACTGAAGTAATACCATGATATCTATTGCTTACAAAACTAGGGAGACAATAACCCATAATCCTTAAAATCATCCCTACTTACTGGGCTCCCTATTAAGAAGTGTCTATGTAAAATTGGTTTTTGTCTAGTTGTGATTTGTTAGAATTGTTGTGATCAATTTCGTCCTTACAATAGAAATTGAAGAGCTTTACTAGAATTGATTTATATTTGAGAACACCTGCCGATCTTGTTGGATGATTATCATCGTTTGAAATCATGTTAATGCCATGTGACTCATTTCTTTGACTATGAAATAATCTTATTACATTGTATTCTTTTTTACAACATATATTTATATACATTGATCAATATTTTCAATTTTTATCAGCAAATGGCAGGCACCGCCATGCAATTACGATTACTCTATTCACTGTTGAACAAAGAACAGTAGAATATTTAATTTCTTCCTGAAGTAGTATAGGACAATAACTACGTATATTATTTTCGTAGTAAAATTACGGTACAAAAGAGATGGAGCTGCGGAGCTTGATTTTAATAATAAAAGTTGACACATCCATTTATGTAGCCATCATGGTTACTATGACAATAAACATCGGCACTAAAACACATCTTTCAGTAAACCAATAAATATTTCACAAATTTAATTTGATAGTTTAGTTCATTTCAATGCATATTAAGTATGGTACAACTTTTCACGTCTTTTATAAATTGGAAAATGAGTTTCTGACATAAGAGAAGTAATCACTTAACAGATTATTGGCCTCGGAACAAGGGGGTTTCCAGAATTTACACCAACATCACTAAAATTGTTTACAAAAACAATAAAAGACAAGAACAAGTAAAAGACGATGGGTCCATCGTGAATGAAAAGAAACTGATTAAAACCATGAGCAGATGTGTGAATTTAAGCGTAATAAATCGTTATTGATCAGTTTATTCTTGTATTGTAACTTGATTACGCCTATCTATTGTTATATTCTTAATGAAAATAATGATGATAAATATGCCTTTGTGCTTCAAAAGTGGAAGTAAAATACATCATGTTAACTTTTTAATATCAGAAACAATAAAATACAGGCACATACATATTTACATAGTTATCATACAATCAATTATCTAGAGTAAGGCGTATATGACGCAAATATTCCATTAGAACAGATTAAACTCTATTATTTTAAACAAAAATCAATTACTTATTTATACTTTTGAAAATATGTATTTGATCAAATAATTAGGTACAGCGATAACGGAGCTGTGGTAGATAGGCGTTAACCAGATTGCTATCGGCATCAATTTGACAAATTACAGTTCCATTTTAGTAAGAAAATAAAGAAAATAGAAGTTGTAGTTTCTAATAGGTTTTAAATGTCACATAAAAGATAAATGACTTTATTTGGCTTTTCGACAGTCTTTCAGTGTAACAGTCATAATAACATGGAAAATCCTCAGTTTGACCAGGACAAGTTTAGTTTATATAAACTCAACATGCTGGATCAAATTTTTATAGTGGATAAAATTTATTTAAAAATAAAACGAGATGTGGGGAATATGTCAATGAAACAGCAACCCAACAACACAAGACATCTAGAGAACAACATACAGAATTAAACAATAGATAAGTGCCTTATAAATACGCTAACTGCAAGTTTTAGGGGACAAAGGGACAGTTCAGCTGATGGTAGCTGGGCTTTTTTATATATAAAAAACCCAATAATTACTCAGTGTTCAAGTCGCTTAAAAGAGATTTTTGTTGATGCTAATATAACTGTATACCAAATATCATTTACTTATCATTAGTGCGGTCCATAAAACTGACCTAAATCATTAATTTCAAAGTGAGACAAAAAAAATAAATAAATGGGGAATGTGTCCATGGGACACAGATGCCTCCGCTTGCATATAACATTATAATTGGACATAACTCAAGAACCACAGAAGTGACGCTTTCAATTTGTAAAGGGGCATAACTCTAGAACGGTAAAAGTGACGCCACTAAAATTCAAACTTGATCTGTGTTTTGTAGTAATAAGCATTGTGTATAAGTTTCATAACATTTGGTTGAGGCAAACTAAAGTTAGAGAACGGAAACCAATTTTTGGACATACAGACGTACTGACGGACAAGGGTAAAACTTAATGCCCCCTCTGCAACTGCAGGGGCATAAAAGTATTTACATGAGACTTAAGGGTTTATTCAGATTTCTCAACTACAATTAAAATGGACCAACTGTCAAAAATATTAAATAAAACAGCTTTAAGGAAACTCAAGCTCAGAGCAAGCATTCATCAAATTGATTTTTAACAAATGATATATGATTCCATCTATAGTTTAACCACAGACTTATTATTTGTTTAAACAGTCCTCAGAAGTGAACTATACTATAATAGCATGGAAACACACTTGCTTCAATATCGTAATTATTCATTGATCATAGTAAATGAAAAATTGTTAATAATAATCTCAAGTCTTAATGACAACGCTACGAACACACCATCTTTTAAAACTAAAAGTTTATTTAAACATATGCTTAAATAGTTCATTCAAAGAAATTGGAAACATAGAACTACAACATGAAACTGTAACTGCATTGGCCATATTTATCAACTTATCAATCTGAACATTAAAAATAGCAATTCAAAATTTCAAGAAATTCTTATATATTAATCTACAATCTGAAAAACTTGAAACATTATGTAAGAAAAAAATTATTTTTCTGTTTGTGTGCAAATGACTGACAATCTCCAATAACAGCTATAATGTATGTATTTCAAAATTCTAAACATGTATTTGTAAATCATTATAGTTGAAATCCTAAAAGGTAAAGTCCCTGACACAGAATCTCTGATTTTCTTTTAAATAAACAGTCCAGAATTATTTTTTAACTTAAGTGGACCGTTAAATTATAACTGGATGAAACCTATTACTCAAGTGGACAATAAAAATTGCTTATTTGTCTACTAAAAAACAGTTGGCTTTCAATTTCAAGGTTTATATCCAATTTTTTTTTTATTTAAAATAAAATAAAAACACAATTGTTAACTCAGTGTCAATAAGATCATAGATTTATGTTATGATGAATACAGTGTATGATGATTGTCACTTAATGTTAAAAGAGGTATTGTTTACCATTTGTCCATTATTTCTGAAAATTTGAGAATGACTTTCAGCTTTTTCACTCATCACATGACATATAATTATAATGAAAAAGTTTTAAAAGTGTGGCTTAAGGTTATAACAAAAACTTCAGAACTTACCAATTGTTTTTTTTTACTTCATCTAAATAAGTGAAAAAGTAAATGACAATTTTCTTTGAAATTTAAGCACAGAGATTTAAATGAACTCTAACTACTTTTTTTGTTCAATGTTTCACCAGAATAAAAAATTGTTACATCGGATTCTATTATTATTATATAACCCTTCAATCTGAATGTATTATTGTTGACTTAGATACAAATAAATAGGTATGGATGTTTAATTTCCTATCATGCAATACTTAAAATACATTTCCAGTCATCTTCAAAACATATATAAAATAAAGACCACTTACCTGACTGAGTATATCTCTATGTATGTAAAACTTGATGTTTAAATCTTACAAAGCAAGCCCGTTTTTCATGTATGACTAAATCTGTTAAAGTTAAAATTTTATTTACACATAAATAACTGTTAAAAACTTCTCTATTATAGCTAAATTTGTACACATTTCATTCATTCAATAAACCCGCTTTACTCAAGTGTAACCACATAACAATAGCGGAGATTACAACAATTGCTTGAACGTTTTTGATTTTCCAACTCCCGTAATCCGTCTATTGATATTGAAATAAATATACATGATTTAACATCTGTCGGTGTCATTTTTGACTTTTAATTTCTTTTGGACCTATTGCGACATGACCTTTTGCCACAGTGATGACCGTAACCTCTGCTTGACCACAGGTAGAGAAAAAGACACAAAACTTCCCCCCATGTTACATAATTGTAGCTTGATAATAGTTTGATAGATGCTGATGACTCTACTACTGTCTAGGGCTAGGTCAGATTACCTCCCCTGGTGTACTCATACAACAATAGCGTGACACTGGTCATCCAACCTTCGTCCATTGTAATCATTATTGAGCCAAACATTGAATGTACTAAGTTAGCATTTAACCTTTTTTAGACCTTATCAAATAATGCTGTGAATGAAATTTCGATTAATTTAAATTGATGCGAAACTCAGTGATGGGTTATTTACCTAGCCAAAATATGCTATCTAAAATGAAGAAGTCACAAAACCCATGTCAATAACTAATTGTAGACTATTTCTTAACAAAAACGCCTATAAGAAAATACACAGTTGGAAGTGAATACAGAAAATAAACAAATCAAAAATATACCTTTTGATCTTAGACTCCAGGGTATATGAAATTAAATTTTGACCACAATTATAGGTATACCTCATGTCCAACAGTGACTAATTTTTAAAACCTCATATTAAAAGTCAAAAGTTTACCAACAGTCTCAATGATTCATTATAAAAAGAAACTTTTAAAGGTTTCCGCAAGTTCAACATTTCATTATATCAAAAAATGTATATCTAAATCAAATTTATAAAATATTTCAAAGTCTTTAGAAAAGTATAAGGCATTTGAGAATGAAATATTTCAAGTTTGTTACTGTAAATTAAAATTATTATGAGGTTTTTTATTTATGCGAAAATGCGACTTGGTGAGTATCGCATTAATAAGAACTCGCATATCTTAAACATATATCTGTGCAGATTTCCCTGAACTCGCAATAATGATCTCACATTTTTGTCCATTCTTCCAAAATAGCAATAATAAATGCACCCAATAATTTCTGAATTTACAGTTTTTAACTGGGTTGTAAAATTTGACTAGACACAATTTTGTACCAAATGATCAGTTCTTGTGCAACACAATGAATCAGTTAAGAGGCATACAAGTATCTTGTAATTACATTTCTTTGTAATTCAATTAATTTGAATATTTTATCAAAAATAGTTTGTAAAGTCCCTTTAATCCCCCTCCCCTCCCCCAACACTTGTCATGTAACTGTTTGAAGACCATTGCATAAAAGTCCCTTTAATCCCCACTCCCCTTGTTAAGTGAGTATCACTACATTAAAATGGATAACTGGAATCAACAAAATATAAACATTATTGCAGGAAGCAAGCTAAGGCCTTATTAATCCATGTGAACAATACAAAGTCTTTTATGTATAATAAGTAAATGAATTATCTTAACCATTTCCTTGAAGCAATTTTTTAATCCCATAATTTGTACATTTCGATTCAATTAAGACATTAAATATCTGAATTTGATTTCAAACCATCATAAAAACTGCTCTTCAAGGTTAAATAAATGACCTTCCTTTTTTGATACATACCAGTAGGTTTAATTGTAGGCTGGTTTTAATTAAAACCATTAATCACAAACTCATTACAAAAGTAAAGACTTATTACTCTTCTTATTTCACAAACTTTGGAAATTCCAGAATTCTTACATTTTTTTCCTTTAAATTACTATAATTTTTCATTAAAAGAAAAGATTCAATCAAGTCATGCTTAACTTGAACATGAGGAGTAACAAATTGTACAAACAACCAAACTTATAACTCACGGTCTTGGGATTCCATGACAAAAAATAAAGATTGATCACCATACCGCTAATTCACTTAATAAATTATGTAACGACAAAAACAATTAGATTTGAAGTTAATCTAGTTTTAACTTGTGATTACGATTACTTAAGAAACAAAGAGATGGGTTTGACATGATCTGTTCTATGATTTCGTTTCTTACTTCTGATAAACCAGTCAAATCAAGTCATACATTTTAATTATGTTATTTAATTAAACCTTAAAAGTATAAAATCTACATTGTGTTTAAGAGTTGAACTCACAATAAACAAGTTACAGAAAAGCAACAGCATTACTTTTGTCAGTGATAATTCTGCATCATTCTAACCCATATCTATCAATTACAATAAGGTAAATTAAAAACTGAAAACCCCCCATGATACTATCTGCTCCAACTGTCCTTTATTTCCACACACTCATTTGATCATATAAGGTAATTTTGTACTCCTCACCTCAATCCATGTTCTTTAGTTACTCTTAATTAACCAAAGTTTACATGAATAAAGATAAATTTCATTGTCCACAAAAATTGATTGATTGATTGATTTTTGGAGTTTAATGCCACTTTCAGCACTTTTGGCAATTATTTGGAGACAAATTTCAATTAGTAAAGGAAGAGGGAGTGACTGATAAAACCATACCCTTCGGTTGGAAAACTGACAATTTGAGTCGAACACACCGGCCAAGTGCTGTGCTCGAACTCACAACCTCAGTGTTAATAGGCTACTGATACAGCAGATTACACCAAGCCTCTCCTGAAAGTTTAACATTGATTTGTTAATTAAGCAAAAAACATATTTAGGCAATATTTTGAATTGAGTTATCTTTCTTAAACCATATTTAGGTAGAACAGATAGATTAATGCATCATGCACTATTTTCTGTGACTTGTGTATTTCTTAATAAATAGTTTTCATGACAAATATTGTAGTACACATACAATTATTTTTGTAAATTTATTATTGTAGTATAATAATATCAATAATATCACTAATAGGATCTAATGACAGTTCATTTACTGTAGCACTATGTTGTGTGTACTTGCATAAAACAGGTAGAGAAGAAGGCAGAAATATATCTTACTACGCCAGTGATTATAATGATGTAATTGCACTTACTGCAATCTTTACCCCTAAAACTAAATTAATATCAGGCTAATGGATTTATAACTGAAATCTGGTCAATCTACTATAAAATTTCACAGACAAACATCTTATATCAGTTCACACTGTACTGCAATCCTAGTAATTCCAATAAAACATTCACACAATTTCTTATCTTTCAATAATTTTTAGGTTTCATCAATTTATGTTCAATGAATACGTAAAACTTTAAGGAAAAACCCTAAATCTATATTATCACAGATACAATTATGTAATTGGACATTCATCTGGATTCCTAGAATCTCTGTAACCATTCAAATTTAATAAGGCTAACCTGAATAGAAACTGTACTTGTGTAATGTGGTTAAGTTTTATGTAGAAAACTGCCACATTGTGTGGATCTTAATGCTAATTATATAAGGTTACATAACTGACAAATCAAATTTTGGAAATCTGCACAAAGTCATTGAAATGTTTAAGCGGCTTGGTTATTTACTTAAAGTTTAAACATGTCACCAAGTTGATGAATGATTTTATTGGAATTTCTTCAAGCATCATTCTAACTTAACATTGTATTTTATTTGTCAAGATTTCAAATAAAGCAGTTCACATTAGCTTATTCATCTTAAGCTGAAACATATTCTTACAATTCAGTGCATGATCTGAGAATGGTCTAATTGGATTTAAGCATTAAAAGAGCAGAGAATCCAACTAAGTGATAGAAAATCTTAATAAAACAGCACAGCAGAAAATGAAAACTGCACCTTCCTTTTTGTAAAGAATAGTTAAGGGCAATAACTCTGTTTTGAATGAACCCTTTAAATATGAATAGCTCTAAACCTTTATAGAAAGTAAAAGCTCAAAAGGACTCTCATATATATCATAACTTCTAAATTTAAGAAAAGAAATATGTGATAGAAGTTTAAAAGTTGATAATATGTTTTAGCTTAAATGATTGTAACAAATCTCAAAAATAATAAAGTCCTGCTTGTAAATGCCTTCAAGCGTGACAGCTTACCAAATATTAATGGGATGATTTCAGATTAGTCAACAGAATTCAACAAAGTTTAGTCCTCCATTAAAAATTCATTTTACTCCTTCCTGTCAATTATTTAGCTTAAAGATTTGATATCCAAAGTTCCTATAGTGGAAGCCAGTGGCAGTGGAAAAAGCTATATTGTTTCTAATGTAACAACAGTATGCAGAGCCTTAGTAAGAAGGCATCACAATACTACATTGTTGTGGAAGTATTCATACTCCTTAAAGAAGGCAGCTCAATTCTTAATTGATAACATCTACCCTCCTTGACAACAAAAGGTAGCAAGCATATTCTGCCCATGATTTTTATCCTGTAAATTGTGTCAAGACCTGAGTGAGTGAACAAACAATTTTCTCAAAACCATGAAAATAGCCATCAAAAATCCAAAATAAAACAAGCATTCTTTCAATTTAGGGGCTCATACTTTAGGGTAAGGTTCAGTTTACAGATAGGTTAAGATTAGATTAGGGTTAGGTTTAAGGGTTTAAGGTTAGGGTTAGGTTTTAAGGTATGAGTCATGGTTAGGTTTAATATACCCTATATATGGTTAATGGGACCCCTAAAGTAAAAGAAGTCCCAAATGAAAGTAGTAAAAATACATCCAGGTAGCAAACTACTTCAGGTTAAAACATTTTCTATTTATGTCAAACAAAGTATACATCCTGACTGAAATGTCAACTAATATTTCTGTGACTTAATTATTGTGTTTCAAATTCAAAAACATTTTCTATCATTCTCTTACCAATTAAAAGTATACCAGAAACATGAACTTTTTTACTTATTGTTCAAACTATTTTAAGTGCGACAGAAACTTAACAGTTTGATGACATTCTGAGTTTCGAATATTTCTTTGTATAAATCTTGTATCTATAATTAAAGCTAGAAGTGGCAGCTATAATTCAAATATAAAGCAAATTATCTTAATCTTATAATATTGAAGAAATGAACTTATTTCATTGATTTATTCAATCAAAATTAACTGCAGAAGAATTTAGAATTCCCAAGACAAATATGGAAAAAAGAAGAAGAATTTTAATCAAATTCTGAATCTATCAACTTAACCTCTGACCTTACCAGCTGCTAACAGAAATTGCATCCATTTGTTTATTGTGGAATATAACTGCATATATTTTTACCCCAGAAAATCACAATCTTTTGTAGCCAAACTGATTAAATGTTGAATTCTATGGACACGCAAATGTATTGACAAAGAGATAATGGCAGCAAAATATTTCAAGTTTCCTCATTTTAGCCTGGAACTTTTTTTACTGGATGACAATAGCAAAAAGCAATTTAAAGTTATCTAAAAAGTTGTACTATTATCATTAAATTATTATTGGTTATATCTACATATTTATCCAAAACCTATGAACTTAAACTCAAATTTAAATTTTCTTTTATTATTGTAATAGAATTTTACGATTTGATGAAATATTTTCCATTAATGCATCAATTACTCTCATCCATAATATTCATCTTTAGATCCCAAAATTTCCGATTCAGATAATCTTCAACGATGTTGATACATTTCCATATAGGCAAATTTAAATTTACATAGTGACTCTTTTTTGAATGTGTGTGAAGACAATTTAAAGACAGACTTTGTACAAAATTACTCCCTAACAGTTAGTACATTAAAAAGGAGACCACGCGACCTATTGGTTTTTATACAAACTTCGCATCAAAGCATAATAACCATTTTATGATTTCAATAAAAATTACACAAAATTGATATTTGTTTTTATAATGAAATGTCCCTGAACAAATAATTTGATCATGTGATTAAGATAAATATACCGTTTATTACCTGACGACAGAAGGAAAATTGATCTATATATATACCTGTAATGCATACATATCTTAATGTAAGCGCCTATTTCCTTACTATGAATAAAGCTTGTGACTTTGTTTAGCAATAGGTCAAATCAAATATACGCGACCAACCCCACTTTTAATCTACATATCGCAGGTATATATTGAAATGATTTAAGAACCGACCGGATGCTCATTGTAAGTAAACACTTCAATCTTTGTATGACATACACACAGGAAATTGCCAGCTATTATATAGTATTATAATACAGGTAGATAGTTCTTTCTTACCTGGCTACTGAGAAAAGAGGTTTTGAGAGGGATTTTATTTCATCGAATTCATTGAGACATAAAATAAATATCAGAATCTATTTACAGAATGATATAAAGCCTTTAGGTAAATCAATGATATATCCGAAGAAAAAACAGGAAATAGACTATTATAACCTGCAAATTCATCTTTAAGTAAAATAAAACGCTTGAATCTTATTCAAATTACCTATATATAAAGGTAATCCATGGTATGACAACACAATATCTATAAAGGTAAACCATGGTATGACAACACAATATCTATCACTTCACAATAAAGTTAGAGGTATGATCATTAATATCCTTCCTTACATTAATAAAACTCAGATGTAAAATAGATCTAACCTACTCTGGTTTTTTTTATTTCGTATTTTCTTTAAGCCAAAAATTAGCAGCACAAATTTTTCGAGTGAGATAAAGGCAAGATTTTGTAATGCACATTCCTGGAAAATAAAGGATATTGCAGAATATACAAAAAATAAGATAGCAACCCAACAATAAAAGACATATAATGGTCATATCAAAATCAAACTAGTAACAGATATCATCACACAAGTATAAATTGATTGTAAATAATCTTTGAGCTTTTATCAACTACATAGCTGCTAATTTCTAAATTGAACCTTTGTATTTAAGGACCCCCAGTTTCACTGGACTGTGTTTTCAAGCTTTATAGTGAAGGAGATTACCAATATTCCCTTCATTCAGAATTATTCATGTGTTATCTCCCATTGGTTGTGCATTGTCAAATCATTCATCTAGTTGCAAAAAAAACAAGAGTCTCTCAAGAGCCTGAATCGCTCATCTGTATTTCAGAGGAGAAGATTTTTAAATGTTAGCAAACTTGATGAACAAATTGGGTAAAATTGTCTTTAAAGGGCAATAACTCCTTAAGGGGTCAATTGACAATTTTGGTCATATTAACTTTTTTGTAGATCTTACTTTGATGAACATTATTGTTGCTTACAGTTTACATATATCTATAGTAATATTCAAAATAATAACAATAAACTGTTATCACAGAGATATGTCTCGCTTTTGTAATTTTGATAATGCAAATGTTGAAATTAAAATAGCGATACTTTAACATGTAATTTATGCAAATAATCAAAGTCTGACTGAAGGTACATGGCTAAACAATCTCCATGGAATGAGATGTGCCAATGCTAATACAACTGCATACCAAATACCATTGACTTATTATAAGTCGTTCCTTTAAACAAACTAAACACAAACATTAACTTGTAAATTATGTTAAAGTTTCAAAGTCAATGAACCATGATCAGGGTGGGGCTATATAATCTCCATGGAAACGATACTTGCAAATGCCAATAAATTTGCATACCAAATATCATTGACTTAACATAAGTAGTTCATCTTAAACTGATCTAATCACAAACTAATACATGTAAACTAAGCAAAAGTTTCAAAGTCAATAGACCATGACTGAGGGGCGGGCCAAATATTCTCCATGGAAATGAGATGTGCTAATGCTTATACAACTGAACACCAATTAACATTGGCCTACCACTAATGGTTCCCTTGAACTGACCTAATCACAAACTAATACATGTTAACTTAGCAAAATTTTCAAAGTCTATAGACCATGACTAAGGCGGAGCCAAATAATCTCCATGGAAATGAGATATGCCAATGCTTATACAACTACATACCAAATATCATTGACCTACCACTAGTGGTTCCCATAAATTGACCTAATCACAAACTAATACATGTAAACTATGAAAAGTTTCAAAGTCAATAGACCTTGACTGAGGGACGGGCCAAATAATCTCCATGGTAATGAGATGTGCCAACGCTAATACAACTGCATACCAAATATCATTAACCTACCACTAGTGGTTCACCATGAACTAGACCTAATCACAAACTAATACATTGTTGACGCCGCCGTCGCCCGACGCCGAAACAGCATACCTATGTCTCGCTTTTGACTCCGTCAAGGCGAGACAAAACTGCAAAATTTTGTTAAAACTACCAATTTGGTGGCAGCAACCCAACAATGGGTTGTTCGATTAAATCTGAAAATTTCAGAGCTGATAGATCTTGACCAATTGAACAATTTTAACCCATGTCAGATTTGCTCTAAAAGCTTTAGTTTTTGAGATATAAGCCAAAAACTGCATTTGACCCCTATGTTCTATTTTTAGCCATGGCACCATGTTTGTCCATGGATCAAAACTTCGGATACAATTTATAAACTAGATACCCTAAGGAACATTTAGTTGAAGTTTGAAGGTATTTGGCCCAGTAGTTTCAGAGGAGAAGATTTTTGAAATAGTTTACGACGACAGACGACGGAGGACGCCATGTGATGGCATAAGCTCACAAGGGGCCCTTTGGGCCTCGGTGAGCTAAAAATGATCCTTTTTAAAATCAAAGAAGTTAAATTCTTTGAAAACTTATAATGGTGTACTCAAATTATTCAAGGTACTTGCATGTACATAGAGATTGACATGTGTGTTTATTTTTACTGCTATTTTGACTGTTATAAGCAATCTAATGTTGGATTAATTGCTTGGCGGAACAGATATTTTTCAATTAAAAAGTGATGTTATATCATGGATATGATGCTCAGACTGACTGGATTATACTTATCCTTTATTGAGTTAGACAAACTGCCAAACAGGGAACAGTAACCATTTTTTCAAGACTTAAAAATGAAAAATTTCAGCATTCTCTTAATCTACTTAAAATTTAACAAATTTATAGAAATTGGTACAATTTTCCCAAAGAACCACATTTTCATATTGGATTATTAAAAGTAAGAAGACTTGAAAAGTGTCAATTTTTAGAAGTTGTCATTGGCTTGTAACTTTTTAGTATACCAGTTTTGGTTTATCTATCTTTTAGAAAAGTTACTGTAGTTTTGATTGTGCCATTTCAAAAAGTTTTCAAATTCTGGAAATGGAAATCTCATAATGAGGCAATTTTTTGCACTTTTCTAGTTGTAATGAAAAATTGACAGCTGAAACCCAAAAGCAATTATACTCAAAGACAAAATTCTATAGTTCATTTTCAAATTAAATGGCAAAAAAATGTTGACTGATACCTTCACCTTTGTGATTTTTTTTCTAATGATTCAATTTACTGTAGTCAAAAATAAGTGAATGAAAAGAAGACCTTACCTTCCTAGCTATGTGGTCTTCTTCCAGGTCTTATAAAACATTGAAACCTTGAACCAAACAAATCAATTGCTGTCACTCAAATTAACCTTACTCAGACACTTAATAGAAAAGCTATCAATTAATACCAAAAACTCTAACTTAAAAATCCATTCAAGTGTGTTATATAAAACATACACTGTATCTTTAAATGTATAATTCAAAGACAGGTGAGGAATAGAGACAAAGATGTTTGACAGGACAGGTGTTTTTAACGACAACTTTTTTTTACTTATATTTCCCTAAGGGGAATAAATTCATTTCTTAAATTTATCTAGCAAAAACATAGGCAGATGTTCTCCATTCATTGATCCTTAAACATGATACCTTCCATCTTATACATGGATAATTCTCTATGTGTCCCTCAAAGCCATGATAAGTGGTTTCAATTCATTTGTTTTATTGTTACTTTTGTGACAGCATATTAAAATATATTTAATTATGTTTGATTCTGACTTTATGGAGTGTTTGAAAGTGAGTTCAGCATGACAAGATTATATTTCTTTATTAAACTGATTATTACTATCAGCAGCTAGCTTACTGGCTACAGGCCACAATAATTAATATTCAGGCCAGATTTTCTTTTATAAAATTTGCAAACAAAGAAACTAAACATTTGAAAAAAGTCATTTTATATTTTCAAGATATCCACTAAATGACTCTAACAGTCGATATAATCTATGGGAAACAAAAAACAAATTCTGATTATCACATCTTTCAAATTTCAATTACTTTTTCCAATATATTTTTTTTAATTTTACAAAGTATTCTATTTGGTAAATGTATATGTATTTAATAATTCCAAACACATTATGTAACAATCAATAACACTTTATGACAAAGTAATCTATTTTCAAGAATTTAATTTCAATATCCATGATTACTGTATACAAGTATGACTTACCTTGTAAATCTTTTATGTAATTTTCATTCATCAATTGATCAATTTCTTCATTTAATAAGTACTATCTAACCACTAAAACTAAATGAAAAGGGAGGCAACTCTGTTTCTGATATTTTTTTTCCATCTATTCTCTCCAAATCAAAACATTCAATATATAATAAATGAATAGTGATTGGATTTTAATGGCTTTTCTTCATTTGAATAATAGGAAATAAATTTTCAGTTACAATGTTAGATCAATAGTTATCAAGAAAGAGAATATATATTACAATGTATAATTCACTCACCGTGGGATGTAAATGGCTTGTTTCATTGCACTCACAACTTCTTTAGTAATAATAGTAAATTTGCATCATCGAGAGAAGAAATTAAGAGAATAAATTCAATATGTATGAACGGATATTGATAGGTTTTATACATAATGTTTGCAATTATGCAACAAAGGCAAGGAATCCAAGCAGTTAAGCTACAAAATCAATTTAACACCAGTGATTCGTTAAAATGTAAAAGACTTTTAAAAACTAAATACACATTGCCTTAAAACTACTTTAAAAAAATTTAATTGTGAAAAAATTGCCAAATCAGTATGAAAGATGTATGTTTTGAACATAAATTGATATTTTCCTATTTGGAATCACAGCAGTCAATAGAAACTGGTGTAAAGAAAAGGTCAACAGTCCTAGATTTATGGATTAAATGAAAATCTTTTAAATTGAAATTAATGCATGTCAAGACTTAGCACTAGATATCTCAAACAGGAAATTGACCAAATCAGTGTGAAAACCAAAAACTTTCACATTTCAAACCTTATATGGAATAAAGCATTTACAGAATTGTCAAAATATTTACATTTCAACACAATAAACATAAATCAACTTAATGAAATTTGTACTTAAATTATTGTTTCAATACAATTTTTCCATTCACTTTATTAACGCTGGGGTTTTCCCAAAATATTATTGTCTTCGTTAACTTTTTTTTTCCTTGGAAAAGCGTGAAATTGATTTTTTTGTATATTTACTGCAAAATGTTATCGTAATTATTTCTTCACTTTAATTCCCCAAATATTCCCATTTTGTGATATTGTTCAGCTTGCAGTAAAATTAGAAGAGAAAGCAATTTAATTTTGTCTTTATACTAATAAAAGTTATATAACACATCACTCAGATTCCAATGAAACAAAAACTATAGAGCTTCAATTTCTATAATCATATTTTAACTTAAAGCTCAGTCATTTCCTGAATTTCCTCTATTATTGCAAATACATTTATGCAAATTTTCACACAAATTAAAGTTAAACTGATGGTAGTAAAATATTTGCATTAAATGTAGGCAGATTGCTTCTGAAATTCCAAAATTTTTCATAAATTAAAAAAATGAATTATCAGCATAAATCACTTCTAAATCTTAAGGCATTGTAGTTTCCACAACTCTTTGAACCTAAACCTGAAAATTTGACATTCCCAAATACTAATACAAAAGTGAAAGTTCAATTTTCATAAAATAAAATAATATTAAATGCAACAACTATCTGGAACAGATAATTTTCCAGACAGATTCTATGAAAAAATATTTGAATCCGGGAGTATATATTTATTATTCTACTGTCATCTGCACTTGATTGTTTCAACTTCATTTGTAGATTGTTGTTGTTTTTATCAGTTCTTGTTGTTGTACATCAGATGTCTCAGTCTCATTCAGAAAAAAACTGCGTACAAAACTTTTTTGCATTCAAAATATTCAAATACCTAATAAACAGCTGCGCCATGAGCGTATGATATGTCCGTCGTCTTGTGTGTGAATTTTTATGCAATAATCATAAATAGTTTCTGACATACGGCCTGACATGCGAAAAACCCCCTTTTTTTTTTACAAAAACCTCAATATCTCTAAAATAAAATTTTGAATCAAAACCAAAAAGTATACAGATCTTTAGATTAATATAACTAAGAAGTGTATAAAATTTTAAGCAATAATCATAAATCCTTTTTGAGATACAGCGCGACATGTGAAAAACCCCTCCCCCTTTTTTTTACAAAATACTCAATAACTCAAAAATAGAATTTTGAATCATCACCAAAAAATATACAGATCTTAAGATTAATATAACTAAGAAGTATGTAAAGTTTTAAGCAATAATCATAAACTGTTTTTAAGATACGGCACGACATATGAAAAACCCTTCCCCCTTTTTAACAAAATACTCAATATCTCTAAAATAAAATTTTGAATCATCACCAAAAAGTATACAGATCTTAAGAGTAATATAACTAACAAGTGTGTAAAGTTTTAAGCAATAATCATAAATTGTTTTTGAGATATGGCGCGACATTTGAAAAAAAAAACTCACACCTGTTTTAGTTACTAAGTCCCGTAACTCAAAAAGTTTTAATCTTATTTTCACCAAAAAGTATACAGATCGTTTGACCATCATAAGAAACAACTATATTAAGTTTCATGAAATTTGGATAAGTCATTCTCAAGTTACGGTGCAACATGTTTACGCTGGACAGACAGACAGACAGACGGTTGGACACCGGACATTTGTATACCATAATACGTCCCGTCAAAAATTGATGGGTGTATAAAAATTCAAATTGGTTGGACCTAAAAATAACATAGACAAAAAATGTATAAAAATACCAAGGAAACTAATAAGATATAAATTCAGTGTTTTTCCAATTCTTTTTAAATTCAACTATAAATAATATTTTGTATTTAAATTTCAAGCATGCGTTGGTGACTTTAAACATATGAAATAAATATCACCATATGTCTTTTTCATCCAATAATCTGTCCTTAAAGAAAAGATAAATGTGGAAAGGTCCACCCTATATTGTGGCATCATAAACAAATTCCCAGTTCCTCAGTTCCTCAAATTTGTTTTGACATGAACCATTTGAATTTTAAATATCTACATATAAATAAAGTGCAGTAGCACACTTCCTAGTTGGGTACATAAAAGTCAAACCTTGCTATGAAGACCTACTGTTACATCTACAAGTAATACAAAATGTTGCTTGGGACTGATTAATGATAAAATTCTACGAAATAACTATAAATATAAATACAGTGAGAATCACAATATTAGACAGCTGATGACTACAAATCTCTCAAAAGAAAAGGTAAACCACAATGGACCTTTAACTATACAATTATCATTTTAAGAAGAGATACAGAGAAGATAACTTAAGGGACAGCCTTACCATTCAGGTCCACCTTAAAAAATTCCCAGTTCCTTGGTTCCTCATAAATTCTCAATATGGAAAATTAAATGTAAAATACATGCAAGTAAATGAAGTTACTACAATGAACATCCTAGTTAACGATGTGTAAACTCTGCAGCTTTATTTTTGAAGACTGTAGACATAGCTGTTGTATTGTTCCTAACTTGAATGAATTTTGTTAATGCAAGGATTATTTAATTACTGGCTAGAAATTGGAATGAAATTTTTTGCAGGATGTTGTGTCTAGCAGTTGCACAGATCTCAAAGACCTGCTTTATAAGTCAAGCCAACTGCAATAATTTTTCAGTGCACTTTACTTTGTGACAAGTAAGCAACTATAATAAGATTTCAAAATCAAACTTCAACTCTGGAAAAAATATGCAAAGGATGTATATGGGCATGTCAAATATTCTTTTAAGTTATGAACTTTATCAGGGACTATGAATACTTGCTCTGCAGTTCTTAACTCACCTATTTTCAAATATAAAAATAATCAGATGTGATATGATTGCCAAGGACACCAATTATTCATATAGACCAAAGGACAATTGTGATCAAATAAAAACTTACTTGAGGTCATGAATTCATAAAATCCAAAATACAATAAAATCAAAAGATAAAGATAAGCAGCAACAAGTACACCTTTCAATGTACATGTATAATATCAATTTTTCTCAGGAGTTGGACCCTTTTCTATGAAAAGTTATACAAATAAAAGTCATACATCAACAGTTCCAACCCTTTCTTTAACCAGTTATACAAATATAAGCCACTCTTAGTCTACACTAATATTTGTATATGAATAAACTGTACACACAGATTACAAGAAGAGGGGGACACTTGATTCTCTATATAAATAGATAAAGCAAACACAGTGGAAAACAGACCTTTTGTTTGAAGTAGACATTTTGTAGGGTATACCTTTATCTGATAAGGTTATATAAGAAATGTATGTCAACCTAGCACTTGAAGTAACAACTAAGGAAAATGACAGGAAGAAATGTTACATAAGACAAGACAAACTGTCAATTCCTAATCAAGTAACATGATATAATTGTAAAACAGTGACAGTTGTTGAGCCATCAGATAAATCCATGTCAAGTATAGGAATGATGATTGTGGTATAAAGAAAGCCTTGACAATAATCTAAGTAAAGTAGGAAGAATGTGGTATAAAGAAAGGCTTGACAATATTCTAAGTAAAAGTAGGGAGAATGTGGTATAAAGAAAGGCTTGACAATAATCTAAGTAAAAGTAGGGAGAATGTGGTATAAAGAAAGGCTTAAAATATTCTAAGAAAACGTAGGGAGAATGTGGTATAAAGAAAGCCTTGGCAATAATCTAAGTAAAAGTAGGGAGAATGTAGTATAAAGAAAGGCTTGACAATAATCTAAGGTAAAGTAGAGGACAGCTTAAAATCTAAATGTAGCTACTTAAACCATAAATTGGCACAACAGATAGTTTTCTAAGTTTTCATATCTACAAAATATTGGAAATTCTTTATTTTTCCAGGAAACTCAATTAATATTCAATAATTGGTTTTAATTGCTTAATATACTTGAATGACTGGCAATATCATTTAGGGTCTCAGAATTTGTTTACCCGGGTATTTTGCTATTACATTACACAAAGAAGAGATGTTTTTTTTACTGCATTTATGTCTTGGTATTTAATATTTGAAAAGAACAAAACTCGTCAGGACTAATTAACTCCTATCTGTAATATATAGTGTTGGTATTAAAAGATCTGTCTTCAATACACTTAATACAAGGAGAAAACCTAAAGTGAATTAACTGTCTGAAGAAAGATAGAATTCTAATAATCATTATCCATTATCATAAAGCTATCTTGCTTTTACATTTTTCCTAAAGATTTAATAAAGTGGTTTATGGACATGAAGTCTTCTCCCTTTCCTGAAGAATTGTTAAAGCAAATTATAGATATGAAGTTATCTCCCTTAAAGTTTATTCCTGCAGAATTAATATTAAACTGATGTAAGGATATAAAATTAAAGTGACTTATGGATATGAAGCTTACTTTCTCTTTTAAACTATTCCAGAAGAATTATTATCAATAAAGCAATCTATGGGTATGAAGTTAGTATCTCCCTTTTATAGTTATTCATGACCATTTAATCCAGAGCTTACAACACTGCTATATTCCTAAAAAAAATAATTACTAGTGAAATAAAACTGCAATCTATATTTATTATTAAATATTGTGCTTCATGCACACCATGTATGTTCTTGTCATGTACATTAGCATAAAGAATGGTATACTACACAACTATCCCCTTTATGTCACATTCAGTAAGGACAAAACATAAGGTTTTTAATGAGGCTGCATACTGCATACAAAGCTAACACATTTAACTGCCATTTCATGCTGTTTACAAATCATTAACAGCAATTAATTGGCAAAAAATCACCACAAATGATTGCATAACGCTAACAGATTAAAAGTCATTTGAAAAATCAAAATAAAATTCACTTCTACAATTACAACTATAGTGATATAATCTTGTAAAGAATAACGAGATATTTCCAATATCAAAATGTAACATAATTCAACTTTTAATTTGACATGAAGTTTGTAATTTAATTGTACACATTGCTTTTAATCTATAGGTTCAGTAGCTCAATGAATGATAAATAGAAAACTGTGGTAAATTCAAAATTTGACAGGACCTCTTTTTGACCTCTGGTACCATTAAATCTCTTTCTGGTATGGATATGCTTATTCTGACAACAGAGGGGGTTTAAAGGAAAGCCTTTCTGTATATTATGTGGGAGTTTAGGCTAAACTGAAGAACATTAAATGAACATCAAAATAACTGAAAGTGAAATAAAATCCTCCCTATGTAAATTCTACATTTTGTTGATTTCAATCTCTTGAGAATTATCTTCCCCTTTACAACCATCTGAATATTTATCAAAACCATATAAACAACAAAAAAATTCAGTTTATTACATCATATTTGTCTCTGTAGACCTGTTCAGCAGGAAGACAATAGCTATAAATTCTCTGTCATGCTTATTATTATGCCATAGGCTTAATCAGTCACAGCAATTTTCATGACATTTTCTCATACTCTTGCACTTCCATTTTATAGTCAAAATTGCATCCAAGTCATCATAATGTAAACAAATATGTGATATAATGATAATTGGTCAAAAGATATTTTAACTAGAGGCTCCAAGCAACTTACATGGCTCACCTGGCAAAAATATGTAACATTAAAATCCTCAGCAATAGATATAGCCATCTTTCACACACTAAGGCCAGGAAAAATGATTGTTGGTTACCGTAACATGGCAAAATTTCAAGCCCTGGCAGGCAGGAGGTCTTTTGGTGTATCAATAGTGTTGCTATAGACTGCATGTAGAACAATTATTAATTTACTTGACAACTGGTATTAAACTTATGTGACTTTAATAACATGAAGAATACTGGTGATTGCGTGTAGAACAATTATTAATTTACTTGACAACTGGTATTAAATTTACGTGACTAAATTAATAACATGAAGAATACTGGTGATTGGTGCCGAGGTAGCCATTTTGGGGGATCTAAACAACAGGGGAGCAAAACGCTTTAAATCATTGTTATCTTTCTGATCAGTTACTGTAAATTCAGAAATTATTGCGTGCATTTATTATTGCGATTTTGGAAGAATGGACTAAAATGCGAGATTAATTATTGCGATTTCAGGAAAATCTACATAGAGATATAAGTATCAGATATCATAATGTGAGTTCTTATTATTGTGATCTTCATCCACTCGCATTATTCGCATTAATAAAAACCTCGCAATAATTTCTGAATTTACAGTAAGTGCCTCGATGATCTAGAAACCAAGGCGCGAAAAAATTACTTTGACATTGTTATGCTTTTAAACAATAAAACTGAAACGTATATGAAATAAATGAGGAATGTGTCCATGGGACACAGATGATGCTCCCGCTTGCACATCATATAAAGTTATAAAGGGACATAACTGAAGAACGGTAAAAGTGAAGCTATCAAAATTTGTACTTGATCTAATTTTGCGGTAATAACAATTGTCTATTAAGTCTCATAACATTTGGTTGAGGCAACTTAAGTAAGAGAATGGAAACGAATAATTCAGCAATTTTTCCATTTATAAAGGGGCTTAACTCTAGAACGGTTAAAACAACACCACCAAAATTCATAATTGATCTGTATTTTGTTGTAATAAGAATTTTGTATAAGTTTCATAGCATTTGGTTGAGGCAAACTTAAGTTAGAGAATGGAAACGAAATATTCAGCAATTTTTCCATTTGTAAAGGGGCATAACTCTAGAACAATAAAAGTGACACCCCAAAAATTCAAACTTGATCTGTATTTTGTGGTAATAAGCATTGTGTATAAGTTTCATAGCATTTGGTTGAGGCAAACTAAAGTAAGAGAAAGGATACGAAAAGTTTAGCAATTTTTCCAATTGTAAAGGGGCATAACTCTAGAACGGTTAAAGTGACGCCCCCAAAATTCAAACCTGATCTGTATTTTGTAGTAATAAGCATTGTGTATAAGTTTCATACAATTTGGTTGAGGCAAACTAAAGTAAGAGAACAGAAACTAAAAATTTTGCAATTTGTCCAATTGTAAAGGGGCATAACTCTAGAACGGTTAAAGTGACGCCACAAAAATTCAAACTTGATCTGTATTTTGTGGTTATATGCATGCATTGTGTATAAGTTTCATAACATTTGGTTGAGGCAAACTAAAGTTAGAGAACGGAATCTAACTTTGGGACGTACGTACAGACGGACAAGGGTAAAACTTAATGTCCCCTCCGCTATGGCAGGGGCATAAAAATATTTGACTAACATTGCTGGATTGTAACAAGACAGGGCCATTTTTTTTTTTAGGTTCAGTTAAACAACCTGGTCAATATAAGGAGTCAATTGGCAATTTCTACCACTTGATTTTCATGTATATATTGTCGTGCTGATCAGTTTCTCTGTCTATTCTTGTTTTCAAGATAATTGCAAATACATTAAAATTGGTCAAGTATTTTCATTTAAGGATAGCAAGAAGTCTTTCTGCAAATTGTGTTACAGTCTTAATACACTCTGACTATAATGAGCCATCTACAGCAGGAGTACCATCGTACACAAGGACAAGAACAGACACCACAGGTCTATATTCCCAAGACAGTAATCTGCTCTGAGCTACAATAACTATTGTAATGTCAACAACTCAAAATACATGGGTGAAATATTATTAAATTTCAAGGCTAAATATGGGGAAAAATATGAATGATATGTATGCAAAAATGCAGCCTGATAGATCTTGCTTTTCTTATTATCTAATTGTCTACACTTTCTGTCTATGTATTAGAGATTTGAAGATGCTTTGCATCCCCACCCTTCCCTACAAAATGGGTGAAATATCATTTAAATGGCAATAACATTTATAAGGAGTTTTAATATTTACTATTTCAGTGATGTTGACCAATTTGAAGATCTCATTTTTGCTGTTTACAGTTTCTCTCTTTCTGCTATATTTTTGCCCATAGTGTCATTTCAGCTAAAATTAGAGATACAATTAATTTCTACTTTTTGAGAATATGTCTGAGATTTGCAAGTTTTCAACTACAAATAGGTAAAATAAATGGGGAATGTGTCGATGGGACACAG
The DNA here is from genome assembly GCA_017311375.1 of Mytilus coruscus. Taxonomy (NCBI): domain Eukaryota; kingdom Metazoa; phylum Mollusca; class Bivalvia; order Mytilida; family Mytilidae; genus Mytilus; species Mytilus coruscus. The sequence continues at coordinate 79,748,156 of CM029604.1, forward strand.
ATGATGCCCTTGCTTGCATTTAACGTTAAAAATTGACATAACTTAAGAACTGTAAAATAGACACTACCCAAATTTGTACTTGATCTGAGTTTTGTGGTAATAAGCATCGTGTATACGTTTCATAACATCTAATTGAGGCAAACTAAAGTTAGAGAACGGAAACAAAAAAAATCAGCATTTTTTCCATTTGTAAAGGGGCACAACTCAAGACAGTAAAATTTGATCTGTGTTTTGTGGTAGTGAGCATTGTGTATAAGTTTCATAACATTTGGTTGAGGCAAACTAAAGTTAGAGAACAGAAAAGAATATTTCAGCAATTTTTCCATTTGTAAAGGGGAATAACTCAAGAATGGTAAAAGTGACGCCACCAAAATTCAAACTTGATCTGTGTTTTATGGTAATAAGCATTGTGTATAAGTTTCATTACATTTGGTTGAGGCAAACTAAAGTTAGAGAACGGAAACCAATTTTGGGACATATGTACGGACGGCAAACGGACAGACGTACGTACAGACGGATAAGGGTAAAATTTATTGCCCCTCCACTACGGCGGGGGCATAAAAAACAACTCAGGTTTTCATGTACTCTCTGAAATCCTTTAATATGGAACACAACTTCATGCATTATTGACAAATATTTCTGAAAGCATGGACCAACACACCAAGCAGAAGTGACTAGAACTTAAACAATATGGTAGAGTTGAGTACTTATGGAAGTTTAGACCTGTAGTTATAACAGTATCAGAGTAAAACAGGATTTCAGACAGTTTGGAACAGTAGTATATACAGCATTGACTAAAATTACTACTAACAATATTTTTCAGTATAAACCACTTACTCAGGCAGTACAATCCTGTATGCTAAGGCAGTATGAACCTGTACTTTAGGCAGTATGAATCAGTACTGTACTTCTCGAAGTATGGACCAGTACTGTACTTCTGAAAGTATGGACCAGTACTGTACTTCTGAGAGTATGGACCAGTACTGTAATTCTGAAAGTGAAAACTAGTACTGTACTGCTGGAATTATGAACCAGTACTGTTCTTCCAGAGGTATGGACCAGTACTGTAATTCTGGAAGTGAAAACTAGTACTGTACTGCTGGAAGTATGGTCCAGTACTGTACTTTTGACTGGAAGTATGGGTCAGTACTGTACTTCTGGAAGTATGGACCAGTACTGTACTTCTGAAAGTATGAACCAGTACTGTATTTCTGACTGGAAGTATGGACCAGTACTGTACTTCTTGAAGTATGAACCAGTACTGTATTTCTGACTGGAAGTATGGACCAGTAATGTACTTCTGACTAGAAGTATGGACCAGTACTATACTTCTGACTGGAAGTATGAACAAGTACTGTACTTCTGACTGGAAGTATGGACCAGTAATGTACTTCTGGAAGTATATTGCCTTACAGAATCATGAAGTTACTGACCCAATAGACTTAACTATTCAATCCAAATGTAGAAATGTCTTAAAGCTAAAAAGTTGCTAACTTACTTTATATAGTAGTTTCCCTTATTAGTATTTTAGTAATAAAGAGCAATAAAATTTTGCATTATATGCTATTGAACATGTTATGTCCTAGGGGATCAGCATGACAATATGACCAAATGTCGTTACTTCAGTTGAAGCAGCATTTTTCAATTAGAATAGGCTGTTATGATTTCAATATAAATGTAGAAATGAACCTCTTACTCCATTAAGTGACTCTATGTGACAACTGCAAAAGTCAAAGTATGCTTTCTTAGGAGGTTTATAAAGAAACAATTGATTGATATTTCAAGCAGAAGTGGAAATTAAACAAACTTCTATCATTTGACATGTACCGTAAATTAACAGAATCCCCAAGAAAATCAATGTATTTAACTTGTAATTGTAGCAATATGCATGAAATTTCACAAGCCCGCGGATGACGATGGTGAAAGTTTATCAATTCATTACAAACTAAATTCGAAAAATTTACATGTCAAATTCCATCTAAAATTTCAAGATGCAATAACATGCCATAGTAACAAATATGAAATAAATATTACTTGTTTGCAGAATGTGCGAAAAGTAATTGTTTAAGATAGCGTCCTGCTGTATTTTCTGTTCCGTTGTTTACTTAACAATCATAAACCTACGTTTCTGATTAGAATTGTGAAAGAGATCACAATGAATCCATTAAGTACTGTAAAAATCAATAGATAACAGATATATTTCATATATGTCAGATATTAGAAACACCCAGCCTCAGTTTATCCTCAGGGGATCCCAAGGGGGATGATGACTGGGTATGGCAAGTCCATAATATACAGCAGATATAGAAACATTCAGCCTCAGTTTATCCTCAGGGGATTCCAAGGGGGATGCTGGCTGGGTATGGCAACCATTAAATACATCAGATATAGAAACACCCAGCCTCAGTTTATACTCGGAGCATCCCAAGGGGGATGCTGACTGGGTATGGCACTGAACTTCAAGGACTTGTAAATGAACAATTAAGATATATATTCTTCATTAAACTGTTGACACAGATATGTCTTACCTTTATGTAATTTTGATAGTATAATGCAAATGTTGAATTAACATGGCAATGCTTATGCAAAACATTCAAAGTCAATGACTGAAGGTGGAAGGAGTAATGCCATTGGAAATACAGCTGCATACCAAATACCATTGGCTTATCATTAAAGTGATTCTCTTTAAACTGACCTAACACAAACTTTAACATGTAAACTAAGCAAAAGTTGTCATATTCTTTGTTTATTAAGGATTTTGTTCTTTGTGTCTGAGTCTCTGAGACCTTCTAGATGCCTCTATTAAGTCCAAAATTAAGACATGCTGTCAAGAGTTGACCATAAGGTGTTTTGTCTATTATTGAATGGTTATCTTGTATTGTTAGTTTACTGTCTCTGTGATATCAACTCATATCTGTTGTATCACTACTCTAATTACTGTTGTAAGTTACATCCTATCTGAAGCCTCTAATATAAAGCACATACATATCTATTATTGACCGATGCAGTTAATCTGTGTTTCCTTCTAATCATTAGTTCTAGATTGATTCTAAACCACTCAAGTGTTTATACATATATTTCTAAACTTAATTACAAATCCATAAATTATTCTATGTAACATCCATATTTAGACACAAAGTCATTAGCAGTTGAGAATACATTTTATGCAAATTCCTGATTTCAACAAAATCATTTGTGAAGGACAATTTGTCAAATAACAGTTAAAAAAAATTAATTCTTTTCTCTATTTCTACAGTGTTTTACAGATATATGTAGTCTCCAATCTGTAGGTCTTGTGATAAAACATTCATGCAAATTAAACACCAGCCTTCAAATACCGTAATTCACCTTCCTCCTACCAAACCAAACTAGAACTGTCCACTTAGTTGGACTAAAACCCCCTGTATCTTGGATTGACATTTGAATATATATTCAAGTGACTGAAATACACCAAATCAATGAAGTTGAAATATAAATTTGGACTTTTTCTAAAGGTTTATTTGATGTTGTCTTTGATGCATTTACCCTGTGTCTTGCTTGCAATTGAATGAGAATTTTGGATGACAAGGTCTGTTGCAAGGGGCATAACTTTAGAAAATTCAATGAACCTAAAAACATCAAACTTGAACATGTTCATCTGCATAGTAGGATTTAACAATGTAAAATTTTAAAAATTAAAGCATTTTTAGGATAAAGAAGTTGGTTCGGACAGACAGACAAACATAACAATACGTTAAACTAATGTGTTGATTTCTTTTTTTCTTACAATATCTAAGTACTCTGGGCATCAAATAGAAACTATTGATTGACTTGTAATTGCTTAACATCACATTAGAGCTAAGAAAATACCTGTAAGAGAAGGATTTAAAGACAGCCAGTATTTCCAAGTAACAACTGTCACAATTTATATATACTTTATTTGTCACATGACAACAAAGGAAAAATTACACCAATTCAAAAACCGAATTTATTTCCATGACAATTGACAGAAATCTTGACACTTTGTAATATCTATAACCCTCTTTTCTCTTATATTAAATATTTTTTGCTGCAAAATTACAAATATAAAATCTGTATCTTTTCAATTTAACCAAATCAATATTTTCAAAATAATTCATGCTCAAAAATTGTAATTTATAACGCATTATGTACCATCATGCAGAATTTGTGTAATGAACAAAAACATATTTATTGTCATTAGAATGTATGTAAATCAATGTTATCCGTTGTTCAAAATCCTAAATTTTATACTGAAAATGAGTCAACTTTGTGTAAAAATCAATAGAATAGAAATTTATGAGTTTAGGAATGGTTAATTACTGGTATATTCCTATCGTCATAAATGGGTTTAATAACCAGCAACTGCCTATACAAAGAATAAAAACAAGGTTTAGTATCTTGTTGAACGGTTGTCCAATAGGACACAATTCATTGGTTGATTATTTAATTTAAAGTATCAGGCTTTATGGCTACTTATAGAAGTCTATAGAGATTATTTGTACATAAACAAATATCACAGTTTGTTGCAAACTCTTTTATTTGGAACCATGATAAATTTGTAGAAAATTAATTAAGGCCTTGGAAGTCTAGGATTATTCTTTGTCCTAGATATATGAAAAACTTAGGATAACTTTAAAACTATCTATAATAGATTGATAGCATTTATTTCCCTTTCTGAGAAACACCAGTTCGCTGCAACTGAGGGTAATGTGAAATATTCCTGGCATGTTTATTCTAATGTAATATTTGACCACTTAACTTTAAGTCTTGGGTACTACTGATTCTATGATTGTATGAAAATATAAGCTTTTTATCTACAAGGTCAACTAGCTTATCAGAAAACATTTATTTTCATGTAATCTACATGCCCAATGGTCACAAGTAGGTACAAAATAGGTCAGCAAAATTTACCATCCATGATCTTTGACAATTCAATATACATTTCCAGAATAAAACATATATATCAACACAAGACTGACAAAAGAATAATATTCTAATCGACATTTTAAGGACATTTGACAATAACTTACTAAGAATACTTATTGTTATGAACATAATTAGATCAAAAGTAGGTCAGTTGGAACAGAACATAAATGGAAGGAGTTTGAAACTGAACATTCTAAAATGATTGTGCCAGTAACTTAAGATAAATGATGTTTCAGAAAAGATATTTTCACAGATGGAAGGATAGATAATAGCATATTATAAATGGCTTTTGGAATAAGATGACTTAATAGTCTCTTACCACATAAGATACCTTGCTTGGTTTACAAACTCCTAAGTATGTGCTTTTAAACTTATGTCAACCAAGTCATTCCCCTTTTTTAGCACTTTTTCAATAATACTTTAAAATTAAAACCTGGAACCTGCTGAAATGTATTTATGGAGCAACCTCTGTAAAAATATGGAGATGTGGTATGATTGCCAATGAGATAACTTATCCACCAGCTTTCAAATGAAGTGGCTCAAATAATTATAGGCCACCGTACAGGTCTTTTTAATTTGTTCAAGAACATGCCAGTTGACCTATTGATCCAATGAAAAAGCTTAAATACTTAATACAATATTTTAAAGGATTTATGGTTTAAAGGATTTATATATATAACTGAACTCCAATTTTCATGATTGGAAACACAAAGGTGGCTATATCCAAGTGGGAATTGAGTTTTATGAGTATGTCATAGAATTTCAAAGAGCAGTACCTATGTGATGTTTGTGTTTAATCTATCAAGCAGATGATCCTGTGATTAAATTAAACAATACTTCCTTTTATCTAAGATAATCTCTATAATGTTATTAGGCCTGTATTATTCACCTGGAAAATGGGGGAAGTGCAATATAAATTTTCATGTTAATGCTGAATAAATATCTGATAATTTAGATTTTTCAATCATAAGACTCCTTGTGGTTTGGTTCCGATCCATAATTTCCTATTTACAATTCATTTATTACTCTTATCTTGTGTATCATTTTGATGTTCTGCTTTAAGGGTACATGGTTAAATATGATTAAATGCCTCTGTTATTTCAATACGAAAGTACCATAACAGAGGTGACCTCAAGGTTGCTGACCTTAACCCAAGGATGAATTTCCTTATTCCTGATTTGGTCACTTGAAATGACTGATCAAGTAAAAATAGAATATACAAGGCTTTAAATCCTTGGAAGTTGTTAATACTGCCTATTGGCTCCATTAATAATACTTCGGCAATAAGTCTCTTATAACAAAGTTTGCCTCTTTTAAATAACTGCCTTTGTAAAACCCAATAATCTTTGAAATTCTATGACATACTCATAAATTCAATTCCTGCATAGAAATTGCCACCTTTGTTTCCAAATCATGAAAATCAGAATTCAGTTACATATATTTGCTTTCAAACTCAATTTAGAATTGAGAATGGAAACAGGGAATGTGTCAAAAAAACAACAACCCAACCAAAGAGCATTGGAGTCTTGATACTCCAGTATAGTAAAAAGCTGATAATGTTACTTCCATATATGCAAGTTAGAAATTCTTTATAATCAAATGTGGTGAAGAGGGAACAAATTGTCAATGGCTGCAATAGAAGATCCATGAACTGGTGGTCCACAGACAAAATGCTCAACAGTCTATTGTTTATTAACAGTGAGCCTTAGGTCTCGGCAATCTGGACCAGGAGCAGGTAGTGAATGGGACTCAATGGAGTCACAAGAAGATCTAATATGACATTGATACCATGTTCTCCCAAGGGCCTAAGCTTATGATAGCACCATGGTACCATAGTACCAATTATTGGGTGCTACATTTTTCATCATATGGGCTACCTGAATAGATTCTATATAAGAATGTATTATAAATGCAGTGCTATAAATTTAGGGAAACTGTGTAAGCGAGTGCTATTTTCAAAATGCTGGAGAGAATACTGCAATCAATCAGCCAAGTATCATGCAGCAAATAGTTTTGTGCTGCAGTTTTAACTATGATTAGATATAAGAAGATGTGGTATGAGTGCCAATGAGACAACTCTCCATCCAAGTCAAAATTTATAAATGTAAACCATTATAGGTCAAAGTACGGTCTTCAACACGGAGCCTAGGCTCACACCGAACAGTAAGCTATAAAGGGCCCCAAAAATTACTAGTGTAAAACCATTCAAAACCATTCAAACGGGAAAACCAACGGTCTATGAGTATAGTTGTTTCTGAAAAAGAGATGTAGGCAGAGTCTATGTAACAATACCCTGAGGCTAATGCTTCAAATTTGCAGCTGCATTTCTGAATTTTGCTCTTTGTTCTATGGGGACAATAACATTTTTTAGGAGCCCACAGCAATTTGAGGGGACCTTTGTCAGATGGGGAGCAGTGTTACCAAACCATGTTTAGTCTTGAAATTGACAGCATGATGGAAAATTCTAGTAAGTATAGTAAAATGCATTGCTAAACATCCATATTAAACAATCTTACTTCAAATTATAAATTTAAATTATTTGATGTTTTAAACCAATATAAAAGATACATGTAGATCCTGGAGTATAAAATGTTTGTACCCATCCTTAATTCCTTTTAACCTATATATCTAACAATCTGACATCCCCAGATTTATCTACGCATCTATTTTCATCAGTTTTGGAAATTCCAAATTTAACACTATTCAGAGAAAAATGTTTTGTTCATTAAGAGTTTAATCTTTAATCAATGAAAGATTGCTACCAAATAAACTCTATCACATGTCTGTAATGGCATTTATGACTTTTCAGTTCTTATTTATTTCAAATTAGTTGTTCTTAAACAAATGGTATAATGTTTACTTTTATTATTCCCTTATTTCAAAGATGTGAATCATATCTTAATGATAACAATACTAGGTAAACTGATTTTTTACCTATTTCTGATAACAAAATGCAAGGTCACATACAAAATACAGTTTTGGTATAATTTACACCGATTACGCCAAGATTGCATTTCCTGTTATTTGTGCTACTTCTTACAACCAGGAAGAGTATACTTTACAACTTTCTGAATAAATTTCTTTCTCAAATTAAATAATTTTACGGAAAAACATGTTTTAAATTAAAGATATAAGTACATTTTAGGAATTGTGTTTTTCCCAACCAAACAGGTTTAATATTTATTGTTTTAGTAAGAACCTTGAGAAAAGTGATTTTTATTTTTTTCAACATGATACAGAGTAACTACAGTTTCTATTGAATATAATTTTACACTACAAACAAGTAACAACAAAAGATTACAGTTGTAAGGATGTCAAAAATGTTTGGTAATAAATTTCTGTTATTTAAGTATGTAGATCTATAAGTTTTCTCTTGGTAATGTTTGGTAATAAATTTCTCTTATTTAAGTATGTAGATCTATATGTTTTTCTCTTTGTAATGTTTGGTAATAAATTTCTGTTATTTAAGTATGTAGATCTATATGTTTTTCTCTTTGTAATGTTTGGTAATAAATTTCTGTTATTTAAGTATGTAGATCTATATGTTTTTCTCTTTGTAATGTTTGGTTATATATTTCTGTTATTTAATTAGGAATCTGATGTTCAGTAGTTGTCGTTTGTTGATGTGGTTCATAAGTGTTTCTCGTTTCTCGTTTTATATAGATTAGACCGTTGGTTTTCCCGTTTGAATGGTTTAACACTAGTAATTTTTGGGGCCCTTTATAGCTTACTGTTCGGTGTGAGCCTAGGCTCCGTGTTGAAGACCGTACTTTGACCTATAATGGTTTACTTTTATAAATTTTGACTCGGATGGAGAGTTGTCTCATTGGCACTCATACCACATCTTCTTATATCTATAAGTTTTTCTCGGGAGTTATAAACAAGAACAAGGATACAGCATCCTAATTTCTGTGTTTTAATATAATTAAAAGTAACAAATTATGGTACATAAATTCAAAATACAAAATCACATAATACACTTGACAAAACCAAAACAATTATCTATTGCTGTTCTTCATCTCGAAGGTCACAGATAGGCTTTTGAACACCGAGCAAACATTTACATCCTTTTGTGAGTTCAAGAAAGCCACCAGCACCAATCTGATCAGACTTCCATGATATGTAGATTAACACTTAGGTCAGTTATGTTCTTAAGCTTTTTAAGGGCATTCCAATATTATAACATTTATATCAGATATCTACAATCCATAGAATGCCAACTCTGAAATGTCACAAGAAATAGTAGATTTTCCTACTTAACAAAAGTATCTTTTGGTCTTTTCAACATTTTCCTATTTATTTACATAAAATTGTATGCCCTCAGTATTCAGGTATACAAGTTTGACTCTGCTATTTTACTAAGGTCCCTTTTAGGCTGATTGAGATTAGTCAAGGTAATACTTATGATCATATATCGTATGTATTTCTTGTAAACTAGTATTGTTTTAATTGTGTTAACTTTGTATCAGCTAAGAATGAATTTTCTTTAGCATCTGACATGTTAATTAAAAAAAATCTTTTTTCCCTCATACCCTTTGTCCCTCAAAGGGACTTGGTTTGCAAAATACACAAATGTAAAGTTTAAGATTGTAGATGGATTAAGAAAACTAAAAGTTGAATTCTTGTATTTCATCATCAAATAGGGATTAATCCTAATTTACCAATTGGAAATTGTGTACTAGATTATTAACCACAAAACCTTACAAATTTTGAAATGATATTACCTGCATGGCATGAGTGACCTGGCCATATCTGATCTTTTACATTTACTAAGCAATTACACCATTTCACCTTTTCAACCCTTCACCACAGAAACCTAATCATTATGTTTAATGTGCAATGAAAGTGTATCTGCAGAGTCATTATTATCAATATAAAACTTCAATAAATGCCCTAGCCTCCTGGGGGAAGAATTGGTCTAAGGTTTTCTTGACCTTGCACATACAAATTATTATAACATTCAAACATGTTAAGCTTTAGGCTTTAGAAAGTAATGACATCATTAGGTCACAGATTGCTACTTGTACCAGAATTATTTAGAAAGGAAAAAAAAAGAAGCAAAAACTAAAATAACGTCTTTTACTTTTAGAGTATTATAAAACAAATTAGGTCTTTCAAAAATAAAATACTTCTTTTATTCTCTTTTCAACTGAATGTCATACAGTTCCTTCTTTTTTCATTTTTTGGTAACGGAAAGCTTATCAAAACTGGTCAACTCTTCTAGACTCAAGACAATTTAGAGATTGACACTGCAAAAAACAAATCTTGGTGTGGTTGGTTTCTGTCTGATTGAAGTGTACCCCACATCTGCTTTTGTTCATAAATGGTCTCTGGAAATAAAGTGTGGTCAACTGACATATTTTTCATGATGACAGAATATTGGAAGTAAAACAAGGGTAAAACTATAGAGCCAACCTTTTAATTACTTATTAAGTCATGAATATTCAAGAAAGATTATTTGCCACTGGTTATTTTGCAGCCAAATATTAACCATATTTTTTATCGAACGGAACCTAATCAAATTGAATATCCAACAATACCAAAGGTAGAAAACCACATGTTTTTATGAAGTCCTCTATCTAAAAATATAAAGAAGAATTTCCCTCTCATTTTATCCATTTTAGGATAACAAAAATAATTAATGAGTTCGGATATTTTGAAGTAATAATTACTAAAGCAAGCATGTTGTATTTTAACTAGCCTGCAGCCTTTTCAAATTTCCACATCCATATTTATCAATTATGATAAAAGTCTGTGAATTGAACTGAGCCACTTTATAATACAGCATCATCATTACAAATATAGACTTTCCATGCTGGAAACTCCAGGAGGACAGAGATACATTGTCACGTACTAGGCCATCTGGACACCTATTTCTAAATGCTGTACTTGGGATAAATGTAATTAAACAAAGACATCAAAAACTTATCAGAAATCTGTCAGGCTTTCTATATTATTTCTCATCTGATTATACATAAGGCTTGTAATCAAACATTTACGCTCTGACGATTTATGCAAGACTAATTATGTGGCTGAAAGACCTGACACAAAGGAATCAGAATAAATCAAGTTTTGAAATAACATGGCTTTCAGATATAGACATACACCCATTTTATTACAATTAAATACAGTTTCCTTTTATTGATTGGATAGGATGGGGCACCTGCCGCTGTAACTGCTATAAAGACTGACCCTCTGACCGGGGTGTCCTACCCTTAAACACTGACCACTGTAGGTCAACATTTAGTAAAGCAAACATCTCATCATCTATCCACACATAAACACTATTGAAAATTTCTAATTTATGTTTTATTAATTCAGAACATTTCATTTTGAACAATAATATATGACAAATTTTATACACCATAACAAAAGCTCATGGATATTATACTTGAGTGTAAAATTCTAATTACTTTTGGGGTATATCAATAAAAAAGACCACAGTTGCAGATCCCATCTGTTCTAGTTTCTCAATTATAGCTATAATATTCTATTTCTTATAAAATAATGGAAAAAGTCACTAGCAATGAAAAAATGATTCATGATTTTTGTGAATCATTTATATGACCATTATTTGACCTTCATGCATATTTTATTAATTTATTTACATTTGTCATTAAAATAAAATTTATTTTATTTTATATATTAATTATTGACAAATTCATTTAAAACAGGAAGTTAAATTATTTTAAGTACTGAAAATGGAAACAAAAATCTGCAATAGTATTTTTCATATATAGTCATATCTGACATGTCTAATAATGACACATATTTTTTACTTATTTATATATGCAGTTCTATTTTCATAATGCTATTTAAGCCTTACTTTCATTGTCAAGGTCTCTAACGAAAGTTATGATGATCTTACATAAGGTATGAGTTCCTTTTAAGTCATTGCAAAAGACTTCCAAGCATCTCTGATAAAGGTCATCAATTAGTTCTTTCCTCTAAATAATCATGATAATATTCACTACTTCATTGTAGTTCATGGGATTTTTGTATCATGTGTATCCATTCTTATATCTTTTCTCCCCTCCTCCTCAAGTAAAAATCAATTTTCATGGTTTTAAGACATCCTTTATTAAAAATATTTTGTTTGACACTGCTTTAAAATCTATAAATCAAAACCTATAGTATGTTCCAGTTACTGTTAGCTGGACTATTGCTCTAAAATGTATATACTCATCTCCATATTATCTACCCCTGAATGTCACCAATTGATATTATAGTAAAATCAAATTTAATGTGATTATCTATTTTGTAGAGCTAATATTGAGTGAGGAATTCAACATAATTCAACTGTATCAGTATTCAGGATGTTCCATGAAACCCAGCAGACCAAAATATTTGTCCTTCCAATGCATAGATCTATAATTGCAGCTTTAACAACATTGAACAATAATTCAGCTCAGACCAAGTTTGGGAAGGGGAGGGGGGGGCACATTGAACTTGCCTTGAAATGATCAAGTTTTAGGCTTTTAGATGATGAATATCAACAAGCATTCTGTGAGTATTGCCTAGCAATACATAGTCCCCTACCGGTTAAAAATTCATTGTACAGGAACAAAATGCTAACTTGATCTATATATAACTTGTCATGGTGTAAACTAAATAACAAACATCAAGACAATATCTTCAGGCATGACAAAAAAAATGTGGAAAATTGATTATTTGAGTGAATTTTCTAAGTCCAAGGACCATAACTCTGCACAAAATCATCAGACCAGAACAAAATACGAACTTGATCTGTAACTTGTCATGATAAAACTATATACTAATTATCAAATCAATATCTTCAAGCATGACAAAAAAAAAGTTAGGAAGACTGATTATTTCAGTGAATTTTCTAAGTTCAAGGACCATAACTCTGCACAAAATCATCAGACGGGAACAAAATTTGAACTTGATCTGTATCTTGTCATGATACAACAATACACCAAATATCAAATCAATATCTTCAAGCACGAAGAAAAAAGTGTTGAAAACTGATTTGCCGGACTGACGGATGGACAGACAGACAGACAGATGGGGCCAGACTTAAAAATAGTTCTGTTTGCCCAAACCCTACCCACCAGTCTCAGGTGTGGGTAGGTAGGTAGGGAAATTCTTTTTTTTTATATACTTTTAGAAAAAAATAGGGGAAAAAATATTTAAACTGTAAACAACTTTTACAAGAGTGCACACGCTGAAATGTCTCGCCTTCTTTACTAATCATTGATATTATGTTGATAGTCCTAAATATAAAGCTTTATTACAACTGTCACATAAACTTAACATTGACCAAGTAAACTAAACATTGACCAATGAACCATGAAAATGAGGTCAAGGTCAGATGAACCATGCAAGGCAGGCATGTACAGCTAACAATTCTTCCATACAACAAATATAGTTGACCTATTGCTTATAGTTTAAGAAAAAAAGACCAAAACACAAAAACTTAACACTGAGCAATGAACCTTGAAAATGAGGTCAAGGTCAAATAAAACCTGCGTGACTGACATATAGATCATAAAATATTTCCATACACCAAATATAGTTGAACTATTGCATATAGTATTAGAAAAAAAGACCAAAACTCAAAAACTTAACTTTGACCACTGAACCATGAAAATGAGGTCAAGGTCAGATGACACCTGCCAGCTAGACATGTACACCTTACAATCATTCCATACACCAAATATAGTAGACCTATTGCATACAGTATAACATAAACAGACCAAAACACAAAAACTTAACTATAACCACTGAACCATGAAAATGAGGTCAAGGTCAGATGACACCTGCCAGTTGGACATGTACACCTTACAGTCCTTCCATACACCGAATATACTAGACCTATTGCTTATAGTATCTGAGATATGGACTTGATCACCAAAACTTAACTTTGTTCACTGATCCATGAAATGAGGTTGAGGTCAAGTGAAAACTGTCTGATGGGCATGAGGACCTTGCAAGGTACGCACATACCAATAGTTATCCTATTACTTATAATAAGAGAGAATTTAACATTACAAAAAATCTTAACTTTGTTTTCAAGTAGTCACTGAACCATGAAAATGAGGTCAAGGACATTGGACATGTGACTGACCGAAACTTCATAACATGAGGCATCCATATACAAAGTATGAAGCATCCAGATCTTCCACCTTCTAAAATATAAAGCTTTTAATAAGTTAGCTAACGCCGCAGCCGGATCACTATCCCTATGTCGAGCTTTCTGCGACAAAAGTAGCAAGCTCGACAAAAATGAAAGACTATTATAGAGTTTTGTATAAATTGTCAGACATATATGCCAGGATCTATATGTACTATAAAGATCTTTTCTATTAACAGTACTTTTTCAACATTCCACCTCAATGTTCACACTTTTTTCTGAATTTTTGCACTGTAAATACAGACAAACATTTTAAATGAGTTTATACTCAGTACTACGAGAGAAAAATATTTCCATGAAATAAGAAAAGAGATCACTGATAAAATCACAAAAAATCACAAACACCAACAAAATGGAACTGCACCTTCACGAACAAAACTGTGATAGTACAATTGCTTATAGACTGTTCAAAATATAAGGAACTGTTTGATAACTGTGAAAAATTCCAGGAAAATATTGAAAATAAAACCAGAAATATGTTATTCCAAATGCATATAGAAAGATTGAAAATTATAGACAACAAATAGCAAGACATATATTGCATATACGTATATATATACATATATCTCAAAATGGAGGAAATGAAAAACAAATGAAAATAGTGATTATCATAAGTGACATATATATACCGACACAGAGTCTGTCATATAACAATTGTAAGAAATGTAAAGAAGCTCAGGACAAATATTAAAAGCTATGAAAATGAAATTAAATAATTAATAAAAAGGTCCCTGTAAATATGCCATGCATGATACGTTTATTGTTTTATATTTATATGTGCTGTAAATATGTTGGAAAAAACGTTTTTGTTTTATTCTTTAAAATTTTAAAGTTAAGGAAAAACTCCATATATATTTGGAGATTCTCCTAATTAAAGGAGGCTCATGCTAAGAAGAAGTTTATTTGAATACAAAATTCAAATACAAAACACTTGAACAAAACACTGTTGACATGACTTCTGTCAGAATAATATCATTTTAATCAAATTTTAATGCCGAATCAAATTCCTGAACAACTTGGATTGGTTCCTCAAAATCGAGCTCAAACGAGTGTCCCGATCGGTCAGAGACAGTCACACAAATTTCATCAGTTTTCCATAGCATGAAATCTTCATCACACACTTTATCAAATACCTCTTTCCGTGTTTTTGCGTTTTCAAAACGATAGAATTTGTTGGAAATTACGGGTTTTGATTTTAATCCAACCTTTATTTGTACTAGACGGTAACATGTTGTTTTTCATCCGTATCAATTGGAGGCTTTAACACATAACACAAATTGTCCTGTGATAAAGCGCGGTCAGATCGGATCAGGTTATTCTATGCAACAAACTCAAGACGGATACGGATACGACAAAACTCCGAAAAAAAACCATCGCAAATTTTGAATAAAAAAAGATTTTGACTCAGGTGCTTTTTTATGGGTCGGTCGGGTTAGGGCAAACCAACCTATTCTTTTTTATAGCATGGAGTGCAAACCTAAAGTCCCCTTCAACTTCGTCGAAAGGGGACTAATAAAGTGGTGTTCCTTAGACATGAAAAGATGTGTAAATAATCATTTTTGCAGAAATCTAGGCCTTTTGGTCTCTTGTGGACAGTTGTCTCATTGGCAATCATACCACATCTTCTTTTTTATACTTATCTATTTGATTTTCAAAATCTTCCAAGTGTGAATAAGGAGCTGACAAAACCCACACTAACCTATGTATTCAATATTGGTATCTAAAGGATTACATTTTTCTTATAAACATGTATTACCAACAATGACCAAATGACCACACTTTCATGATTTCAACTAACATAAACAAGTGAATATAAAAGCTAGTAACTATGCATTGCAACATTTAAATATACTTTCATATATCAATTATAACTCCTGTAAAAAAATATTGATCAATCCTACACTTGGACTGGAAACCCCTCTTATTCCAATAAATTAAAAGGATCCTTAAAAAAAAAAAAAAATCTTGTAATATACATCCTGCAAGTTAGCTTTCTTTAACAAGCAGGAAAAGCTTGTTAAATATCTGATTTATGATCCCTGTATGATTTTATTTGTTTTTCAATTATTATTCTGTCTAAAAAGTGATATTTTTGTTCTTGCCATTTTTTTTTAATTATAAATAACCAAATATGTTATCTCATTTCAAAGACACAGTTTCTACATACTTTGCAAAGGTATATTTGTACATAAAGAACTATAAACATGTTAACACCAATCTACCAAATAAAATCAATGTCATTTGCAAGGTTTCCAAATTTAAATGGTTGTGAAAAAAATTAAGATTTGGATATTTTCTTTTTCACTTACCTTCAGAATTGCAAAAACTTTGATGCTGCCTTTTTGATGCGAGCTGTTTCACTTGATGTTCTTTACTTCTGATTTCAGTTACTCTTAATATAAAAAACCTAATTAAATAGACACAGAAATTACATTAACAATGAAATAATCTAAATCAATTTGATTTTTAAACTTCAAAGAAATGATGTTTTGTTGCTTCAAAATTAAATGACATATTCGCTAATCATGCTTACAATGAATTTCATTATTTGCCCTATTAAAGAAGAACCTTAAAAATGCTTAATTCATAAAGTTTTAAGATCTTCTTCAAAATTATTTTCTTATTCTTATAATTGCTATACATGAAACATGTATATATATCCAGATACTAATATAACAGAGATGATATATAGACTGTAATCAAGGTTTAACAGGGATTTCAGTTGTTTAAAAGTATTTCAAAAGTACTTGTTTATAAACAATAAAATCAAATTTGTGTCAGGAATCCAAACTTTTAATAATGTAATAAAAATTGTAATATCACTTTTCTTTTAATCTTTTAAAGCTAAATAAATCATTCAATCTAAAAGTCATATAAGTTTGACATTGAGTGCCTTGATGTGACATCAGAAATTGTCAACTGAATATTTCTTTTCATTGTTTTATTAGAATTCTGTATCAAAATTAAATCAATCATGAGAATAACCAATGTGTTTTTAAACGGATGTAATACATTTTATGGTTAAGAATTGGTCCATTTGGAAGTTTTCCATGAATAAATTAAGGAGAATGACTAATGAAGAAACACAAAGAAACATTAAGTCACATCTTTGTCATTCTGAACCAATATCATAGCTAAGCAATACACAAATTACTTTCTGAATGTCTAATTACTTTTGTCAATAAATGGTTATCTTCGCAAAAAATTCAATTGACTTTGAAAATACTTTGAACTAAAGTAAAATGAAGTTGTTAAATTAAATTTTGTTGGCACTGCTTTTGTGAAGGACCTATTAATTTAGAGGAAATGGATCGATACTTCGGCTTAAATTTCTTTGTTATTGAACTGAGTAAATATAGTATACACATTGATGACTAATAATAAACGGCGCGTAATTTCTTTGTCTCTCAATAAAATTAATAAAAATGTTGTTTATCAACACAAACTGTCATTTATAAAAACTAGTGTAATTGCTGAATAAACAAATTACATAATGTGTGAAAACATTTGTAACAGCTTGGGTCAAAAGATTACAAGTCGTGTGGCCAATACAGTGAAAACAATGAGTAACGGCAGATTGGCGTTGCGGGCACGTGCTCCAATAAACAAGCAATAATGAAGATCCTGATCGATAAAATTCCTTTACATTATCAGGGACGAACCTAACATGAAACATGGCTTACCTGTCATTAAGTGTGTCTGTTGTCATCAAGTAAAACTTACCATATACTGAACCGAAAATTTGACAGATGCTGTTTACAGCTTCTTCATCGCCATGCTATTTACCCATCATTCTAAAGTTGTGGTAAGTAAGCGCATGCGTATGTTAAACTTACATCGAAATGGCGACCTACATTTTATGTTTGACATCAGGAGGAGGAGTTCCCCTGTTTACCCGAATGTCTGCCAGTTTAAAGCCTGTAGGTTTAAATAATATATATGATTTTGAATAATTGACTTTGCATTCAGTAAAAAAAAACAAAACAAGTAGCGGTAGTGGTTGAGTGCTTTTGCCAGGCTTGTGTCCAAGACACGAGGCAGAGGACGAGGTTGTTATCTGTAACTGTGGTCTTTAAATCAGTTTGTAGCCTAAATCAGTTTGTAGAGACAACGTTTCTAAAAATTAAAATATATACTTAATATTACCTTCTTATAAACGCCTAACAGGAATTGATAAGTTGACAATAAGATTTATTTAATATTTGTTGAAGTTCCCATTGACAAAAATGAAAAAGTTCTCACATGTGTGAAAAGGGAGCCTACTCTTGTATTGTTTTGTAACTATTACGTCTTTGATAAAGGGCGGGAAATTGAAATTGACACTGGAAAGCACCGGCTCTTGCTTTTTTTTTGGAAAAAAAGTTTTATCGATTGCACTAAATATTCAATTTTCTTTTTCCTAAAACTTGAATTTGTTGGTGATTTTATCAATTTTTGATAAAAATCTCTTTTCAAGTTGGGCACACGGTAGGGAGGTCAGCCAAAATATGAAGTATAGAGAAAGTGCATAAAATAACAATTATTCTGAAAGAACAAAAAAAAAAAAAAAAAGAAATTCATTGGTGCCAAAATTTTTGGAATCGGCCAAGCAGTTCAAAAGTTATGACCATTTAGATTTCAAAAATTTCGCCATTTTTCTTTCGAGGGCAAAAATATCATATTTTGGGCTAATTGTCAGGCCAAATATATCAAAAGGGTTAAAAATTGCAAGCAATCTAGCTGCATTATTGCAATGAGGCTCTTTTATGCTTTGATTTAAGCAAGGAATTGTATATTAAAAAGGAATGGAAACGCGGCCGACTTCAAAGAATATTGTATGATGCATCTCTGACTTGGGTGGTGTGTTAATTACATCCTGTCGCTCTAACTGGCTCATTACTTATCTGGCAGTAGTTATCGAACTTGGTCATTTAATCATGAAATGAAACAAGGAATTGTCTATTTAGATATACATTTGTACAAGTCCTTAAATGAAATAAACAAAAAATACAACCTTAAACAAAGTTACTTCCGAAAAACATTTTTATGGCCCGTAACAAAGTTGTCAGGGCCATATAGTTGTACCCTTGTCCGTCATTCTGTCATTCCATCATTCAGTCATTCCGCAACAAACCATTATACGGATTTTTTTTCTAAACGCCTTCAGATATTGGGCTGATTTTTGGTATGTGAGTTAACCATGATGAGTTACAGATCAAGTTTAAGTTTTGTTCCGCTCTGCTAATTTTTGCCGAAATTACGGGCTTTGGACTTTGAAAATTGTTGAAAATCATAGTTATACAGACTTTTTTTCTAAACGCCTTTTCTTATATTGGGCTGATTTTTGGTATGTGAGTTAACCATGATGAGTTACAGATCAAGTGTAAGTTTCGTTCCGCTCTGCTAATTTTTGCCGAAATTAAGGGCTTTGGACTTTGAAAATTGTTGAAAATCACAGTTATACAGACTTTTTTTCTAAACGCCCTCAGATATTGGGCTGATTTTTGGTATGTAAGTTAACCATGATGAGTTACAGATCAAGTGTAAGTTTCGTTCCGCTCTGCTAATTTTTGTCTAAATTACGGGCTTTGGACTTTGATTAATTGTTGAAAATCAGTTATACAGACTTTTTTCTAATCGCCTTCAGATATTGGGCTGATTTTTGGTATGTTAGTTAACCATGATGCGTTACAGATCAAGTTTAAGTTTAGTTCCGCTCCGCTCCGCTAATTTTTGCTGAAATTACGGGCTTTGGACTTTGATTATTTGTTGAAAATCACAGTTATACGGACTTTTTTTCTAAACGCCTTCAGATATTTGGCTGATTTTTTGTATGTGAGTTAACCATGATGAGTTACAGATCAAGTTTAAGTTAAGTTCCGCTCCGCTAATTTTTGCCGAAATTAAGGGTTTTAGACTTTGAAAATTGTTGAAAATCACAGTTATACAGACCTTTCTATACACCCTCAGATTATGCGCTTTTTTTTGGTATGTGAGACTACCATGATGAGTTACAGATCAAGTTTATGTTTCGTTCAGCTATGGTGATTTTCATGTCGTTTCAAAACATCTTGTTCGATCTGCAGTACATCCACTTCCTGTTTGCTGATAGTTTGAAATTTAATTGCTCATTGATTTTATTTAGTTGAGCTGTAGAATTCAAATTATACACATACATATACATGTTCAGGATCTGCTTCATTCATAATTCCTAACCTATTCACTGTATGGGTTTTGAGTCCAATTGGTATTCCCTCCATGGCGTTGGTAGTGACTCTCTGCATGACTTTGATTAGGCTGTCTAACTGGGAGAAGATCCTTTCAGGCAGATGGATGGACAGACAGTATAATTCCTATAAACACAACAAATTTTATTGTATAATTGACTAACAAATTCAATTAAATTTCAAATAATCTGAATTTTAATACAAAAATTGTTTAAAGAAAATTTTTTTTTAATCCTGATCATATATTTAGGTAGTTATAAGGTACATGTGTTATAAGTAAACACAGCATCTGCCATTCTGTTAAAACATAATTGTTAGTTAATAAGCATCAATATTAAATTACATAATAAAGTAAAAGTGACATATTAAATTCAAAAGTCAAGGAATAAAATCAAAAGTTTGAATATAAATATAAATAAAAGATGCAAATATCAACTAAAATTCTTATTAAACAGTGTGCATATTTAAGAAAATAACTACAGTATTGTTTATTATGACCAATTAATTTAAATAACATACTGTTGCAGTGTTCCAGCTTGAATCTCAGGGCAGAAGGGTGCTAGTTGTCTGAAAGGGCACTTTAGAGTAATAACCTAGATTGTAAGGGCACTGTTGGACAGTGTATAAATAACCTTGAATATTGCTAGGCTTAGCTGGAGAACATTAGTTGTATTTAAACCATATTCAGAAATTAATGTGTTCTTGATGTTGGTTTCAGTAAGAATTTTTTTATCAAATTAACATACCATAAAGCAAAGCAAACTTGTACATTTGGTAAGGAAAATAATCATCAGAAATTTCAATGTTTTATAACTTATACCAGTCTATAAAAATAAACAAGTAGTTTTGAAAGATGGAGTTATACATGCAAAATTGAATGTTTAATCTAATTAGATTATCTGCATTGAAATTGCTTGATCAAACATATAGTATAGTGTTAATAAAGTTATTTATTATCATTTCAATTGTTACAAAAAAATATTTTTAAGTGCACATCAAAGTGCTCCTAAGTAAGGAGTTTTATAAATATAACAGGTGAGACAGGAGATGATCATATTATATTGATGCAATAAAATATTGCATATGTTACAGGAGGTATAAACCTTAACTTTTTTCCATCATTGTTAAAAATAAAAGCATTTGTTGAGTGCTATAAAAGGAGGATTATAAAATACAAGAAGTTAAACAGGAAGTTATGTTCAAAGTACAAATTTCTTTGATTCTTCTTTAAATTTCATACTCATGGTTATAAAACAAAACATTTTTTACCAATTTAGTCAAAACTATGTATGCCTTTAAAATTGTTTTAGATTATATTTTTTATATTATGCCTACTAAAATAAATTTTTCAGGTGTACATGCTGTACATAAACATTGCAAATGGATAACATGTGGACTTTTAATTCTGTCATGCTGTATTAAATATCTAGTATTTGTTCAATTATCTTAAATCCACTAATTAGCAGTAAACAATCATTAACAGAGGTGATAAAACTGCCAAAGGCATTAGGTATTTAACTTAATCCCATTGTCAGTTAATTAGTGTTACACAATCAGGTAACAATTTTACTGGAAACACCAAAAGGCATGAAATTTGGAAATTATTTTTTTGAAAAGGCAGAGGGGTGCATTCTTTTGCTTTGGGGCAGAAGGGCGGGGGTAAGGGCACCAAGGGCGGGCCCCCCTTCTATTTAGGGCAGGCGGGAACACTGTGTTGAAAAATCATAAATATAAATGTACATGTATTAAATGTGTGCAAATATTCTTCCAAACTGTCATATACATTTTTGACAGAAAGCATTTTTGAAAAGGAAAATTTTAGTTCATTATGCCTAATCTGTAAGTTTAGAATAAATATATAGTTGGTAAAATACTAATCTATGGTTTAAACAACATATTTCTGTCTCAAAATGAAAAATAGAAATGTAATGTGTTCAAATTATACCAACTATCATCAAATGCAATGTAAAGCACAGAAAAATCCTAGTATTATCAATGAATATATATAGAACCCGAGAAGTTACGAAGGGATCACATTCCAACGTTAGGAGAATTTACCTCATTACATATTCATGGATTAATAAATAGGCTATGGGGAGGGTTTAAAAAAAATTGCTGGTAGAAAGTCCCTTTCATTTTATTAGTTTAATATATTTAAACAAAAAAATACACCTTGGAAATAATTTAAAGTTGTTTTTGTTGACTTTTATTAAAAAAGGAATTCCCTTCCTTCAAATGGGGCTAATTTGCTAATATAAGATATAATAAAGGTACTTACCATACGTGATTGGCCTCCGTGGCCTATTTCCAACATTGTCTGCTCACTCAGTAAGCAGTCCGTCCAAAAATAGTCGGTAAAAGTCATTTAGTTATAAGTTTCAAATTTCTTTTCACGCACAATGGCGGATACCTCACTTCCGGAAATCAAGAACAGATAACTCTTTTCGCAGATTTTTTTATGTAAACTACACCCTGGTCATACAAATATCCAATCAATTCCGCAAGCCGCTATTGTTTTCCATGTGAAACCATGGCAGTGATTTTCCTGCCTTTAATTTAGGTCAGAATATTGGCCCCATTCCCAATCAGAAAATACCTAAAATTTTTCCCAATTCAATCAAGTTGTAGCGGAAAGGTAATTGATAATTTTATTGTTCGTATGATTTGGTTCAAAATATAGGTTGTTGTACTGTTCCCGGTGTAATCATGTTGAATATAGACAGGTAACTATCATATTTCGACCGTAAACCAGTTTTAACTATGGGTAAGCGTAGTTGATTTGTTCATTGTTGAAGGCCCTACGACAACTGTCAAGATGAAGAACAGGAATAAAAGCCCTGTTCATTGATAATTTTCTATGTTTTCTATGTATTGTTTGCGATTTTGTCCCATGTACATTTACTCCATATCCTTTCATCTTCTATTCTTTCTATTCAGCATGTGGATGACATCTGGTAGTTAATGGTAAGAATATGGAATGATATGAAGTGATGATGCTGTTTTATTATCTGAATAACATTGTAAATACGTGCCTACATGAAAAACTAAAAGGTTTTCATTATTTTCTCACACATAAATGTTTTTTGACAGGCAATGTCATACTGGGCAAAGATTTGCCAGTTAGGTTTATTTTTTTTGCTTTGAATTGAGCATGCCCAAACAGACAACATGTCCTCGCATTATCTATGATTTCCCCTGTCAAAATATTATGTTCGCAAATAAAAGAAAGACAATGATGCCACTGATTGTAAAAAACTTGTTGAGCTTTAAAAAATCCAAAATTAGTACTGAAGATACTTCAGGGACTGATATATTTTGAACGAAAATGTTTCTACTTTTATGGATGTAGAACAGGATGAAGCCGTGGTTGTGGCGGATAAAGGCACATAACCAATCACCACAAACTCAAGTACTAACACTTAACAAATTGTTTCTACCCAAACATTTGAGCATAATTCACTTGAAATGAATTCTGCTCATGTACAAAGAGACTGACTGTCAATCCCACTCTGAGTGCGACCATAATCAGTGACAGTTGTGTACTATAGCTCAGAACTAAGCACTGAAAACATTATACCATGACATATAAGTGTCGGTTAGAGAAATCTTATTGACAAGAAAACTTGCAATAAATCTCAGGGTTATATGACTGAGTTGATATGTTTGAAAATTGGAATTTTGAAATAATAAATAACATATACAAATTGTGACTTGGATGGAGAGTTGTTTCATTGGCACTCCTACCACATCTTCTTATATGTACATCCTTAAAATATGTTGAAACATAATGATTTATTTTTTCCCAATTCATACGTTATACGACACATTTTTCCCAATTGCCTAGGGCCCAGGTCCCATTTGAAAAAGGGTAGGAAAATCACTGCATGGATACGTGTGTAAGGAGAAAGTTCTGGAATTTATGAATCCGAGTGTCAGTGGTGTTTACAAATTCGTAAACGATTTTTTTTTCACATCTATTTCAAAGATTTTTCATACCTATACTGAAAACCGACCCTTAAGTATGACTGACAACCAGATCATGAAACTTGAATATTTTTCCAAAATTTTAAGCCATCAATGAAGAAAATATGACGAGTAACAGCTTGCAGATTGAATTTCAAAATCAGTAGTACCTTTGACACATAGTTTTTCCGGCGGCCATTTTTGTCAAAACATCTCAACTTCAAACATTTTTTTTATCGTACCAAATCAATGCAATTCCCATAAAACTTATATATTTAGAAAGATAAATGTCTGAACTTTAATTACATATCAATTTTTTGCTCATACAATCAATTTTTTGCTCATACAATATATTTTTCCCCTTTTTCGAAGCAATTGGGTAAAATTCAATATTTTTGCCGTCGCAAGGAAATCATTACGTTATGATAATCACATTGGCGACCTCCCTACACACGGAGTACTATGAGGAGTGTCAACTCCCAAGGACTGAACATTGACCATAGAACCGATGTATATTACCCATAAACTATATTTTATATGGTGTACTGTTATAGTGCTTTTATAGATATTAGTATATACAACCTGCCAAATACATGTATGGACAATTCAAAGATTTTATTATCCATAGTTTTGTTCCAGGGGGAACAAGTATTATGCGGAACAAATATACGTTCACAGATCAAGGCTCAGCCTATATAAATCATTTCCCTTACAAGATGGATAGAAAAATAATTGACTTTTTAAAACATATCATTAATTCAACATCGTATTGTCACACAGTGAGTCAGGGGGAGGGAACCCTCTCTCATCTAACAAAACCTAGATTATACTTCAAAAACATTAAGTATAGTTTGGTGGACCCTCAGTCCATACACAAATGAATAGAATTCTCTCAGAGAGATTCCCACCAAATGGGGAACTATTTCTTAAATGAGTAACAATCCCTCATTTTAGTAATCATTTGATCTATATATAGTGCTAAAACAAAATTTTCTTAAGAAGTCTTTTTACTTAAAATGGCACAAATTTATAGAAAAATGGAACAACTTCTTCCAAAAACTATATTTTCGTAGTACCCTATTTTTTTCATACACACCTTAATATATCATAAAATAACCAACTCGCATGTTTTGAGAAATGACACTTGGTAGTGTAAACTTTCATTATATTTCTATTCAATGGTGATCTGCTGTCCCATTGGAACTTATTATGGCATAAATCTACATTGAATAATTACAAAATGATGTATGACACACTTATTTTTGTTTTCAGAATCATTTGTAGCAGGCCTTAATGTAGGTCATCATATATAATTCTGTCTTCTTACAGTTAAAAGTTTGGTAAAAGGTGGGGGGGGGGTATTATCTTCCTGTACTAGAACTTCCAGGTGAAACCGTTAAATTGAAATACTGGCTAAAAGTCTTTCTCCGGTTACTATGTGCAATTGGGCAGGACAATATTTTATTGTGAAGAAATGATCAGCAAAACTAGATCAATGAAAAAGATTGTTGTCATCAGGGACAGTCTATACTAATGGGACTGGTCACTTATGATAATGTCTATACAATTTGCAGACAGAACTGTGCCGTCGCTGATGTTACGTTCATAGCAAATCTTTTCACATTTACGAAGTGTTCTTCATAGCTACATGTATATATGTTCAAGTTTAACGAAAAAAACATTTTTATGATATTTTATACATTTTGTCATTGCAAAATGCTGTTTTTGAAAAGATTCCTCCAATAGTTTTTTAAATATGGATCTTTGAACTTTGAGGTATTTTCTTAGTGAATTACGAATGGCCGCCATCTTGTTCAATATGTAAACCCTTTTGCATGACTGGAGTGTTCTTCAAAACGATATGTATCAGTTTAATAATTTAGCATTCTTTCAAAATCTTATATTTTTTGTCATGGTAAATGCATGGCGGCTATTAATCAAATTTTATATTAACAAATATTAAATTACAGTGTACATATACTGTGATATACACAAATAACTACAAGCTTTGTTTATCAGAGATACGAAACTTAAGTTTATTGTTGGGTGGTAGCTTTACACGGGCGGCTTAGTTATTGATTAAAATCAATCGAGACGAGTCCCATTACAGTAGTATAGAAAGTCCCTGCTGTCATGAATACTATACTAGTCTTAAATATTGGAGAGTGGCCATCTTATTAGATGCACATAGAAATAGGTGAGCGACGCCTGCTCTATGGGCCTCTACTTCAAAGCCCAAAAGTTATATAATGGTTGTTTATGGAGAATTGTTCCTTTTTCTGAAAATTGTATGTGCCATTATTGAGTATAACTACCAAGCTAAAAAGAAACCTCTCTCAAAATATCCATCATTTCAGAAACTGTCACCACTGTTTAATAGTTTTCCCCATTTGGAGAATTGCACACAATTTTTTTTATTTCTAGTTTTGAATTTATTTTCAGGTAAATGGGTATATAAATATGACTGATCGTAACTGATTGAAATGAATTTTTAATTTTTTAGCTACCATTTCCGGTGATTGGTTCACTGAATGGAGTTCACATGTTTGGTATGAATCAGGATGTAGAGTTGTTAGCTTCCACAACTGATGATGCTAAAGTGATCTGGAAAGTTTTTCATGAAAGGTAAAGCATTAAACCCAGATACATGTAACAATCAAATGAAAAATTTTCTGTGGTTAATAGGTATAAGAAGATGTGGTTATGAGTGCCAATGAGACAACTCTCCATCCAAGTCACAATTTGTAATAGGTAAACCATTACAGGTCAAAGTACGGTCTTCAACATGGAGCCTTTGCTCACACCGAACAGCAAGCTATAAAGGGCCCCAAAAATGACTAGTCAGTGTAAAACCATTCAAATGGGAAAACCAACAGTCTAATCTACAATCTATATAAAAAATGAGAAACGAAAATCACTTATGAACCACATCAACAAATGACAACTATTGAACATCAGATTCCTTTTATTATAAAAATGTGTTGCCAGAAACTTAATTTGTGACCATCAAATCACCAATTGGTGCCAATGAAGATACAATACAGTTATCTCATAAATAGAAGTGAAACTACAATAAGTTAAAGTCATATGAAACTTAAATTTGAAAAAAAAACTGTGTTGACTGTTTATCATTGTCACGATATGGTAAAGTTTTGCAACAAACTTGAAAGCTATCAACAATCACTGTCAGAATGAAAAATATTTGTTGATAATACCTTATAGATTCATAATAAATGTTAAAATAAAGTGCATACAGGACTTAGTTTAGTATATGTGCATGCATTCGTTCAACAATTTTGATACATTAAAATTATAAGAGACTCGTTTCATATTACTTTAATCAAGGTTAACATACATGAAATTACAAATTGTTTCACAGATTCATGTATTCAATTCAATTCAAAATATTTAATTGTTCAAATATCAAAGTACATTTAAACAAAGGGATTGGACAAAAGGCAACGCCTATACAAATCTTTTCCCATACGAGATGGATTGAATAATCTGATAGTATATAATATTTTCTGGTAATTCATAGATCATTCAATGTTGCAGTGAGTAAGGGGAGGCAATCCCCCCACTTCTTGAAATATTTCATTAGGTATACATATATTAATAACTGAACCCTTGCAAGTTCACTACTGAAAATGATGTCGAATTTTTTACCACATTAGTAAGTAATGGTAACGAATCAAATAAATCATTTAAGTGATATTGACTCATGTATCCTTTATTGTCGAGCATGCGACTTTTGTCGCAAAAGCGAGACATAGCGATCTGTGGTAAAAGTTTTTAAAATTTTAATAACTTTCTTAAACTATCCGGGATTTCTACCAAACTTGGACAGAAGCTTGTTTATGATCCGAAGATAGTATCCAGAAGTAAATTTTGTAAAAAAAAAATTCTGTTTTTTATACGACCGCAAAAATTTTTGTGGTCGATATTGGTATGACGTTACGCGTCGTCGTCGTCGTCGTCGTCAGTCCGAAGACATTGGTTTCGCACTCTAACTTTAGTTTAAGTTAATGGATCTCTAGGAAATTTTACCATAAGGTTCAATACCACAAAAGGAAGGTTGGGATTGATTTTGGGGTTATGGTACCAACAGTTAAGGAATTAGGGGCCAAAAGGGGCCAAAAATAAGCATTTTGTAACTTCCAGACAATAACTTGTGTGTAAGTGTATGGATCTCTCTGACATTGTACCACAAGGTTCCATATCACAAAGGAATGCTGGGATTGATTTTTGGGGTAATTGCCTCAAAATTTTAGGAATTAGGGGCCAAAAAGGGCCAAAATAAGCATTTTCTAGTTTCAGGACAATAACTTGTGTGTAAGTGTATGGATCTTTCTGAAATTGTACTACAAGGTTCCATATCACAAAGGAAAGCTGGAATTGAGTTTGGGGTAATTGCCTAAACGTTTAGGAATTAGGGGCCAAAAGGGGTCAAAATAAGCATTTTCTAGTTTCCAGACAATAACTTGTGTTTAAGTGTATGGATCTCTCTGAAATTGTACTGCAAGGTACCATACCTCATTGAAGGCTGGGATTGAGTTTGGGGTGATGAATCATAAGGGGTTCAAAACTTGGGGGATTTTTTTCCCCTTTTCTTCCTTTTTTCCTTTTTTTTTCTTTAAAATTTTCCATTTTAAGTTGGTTATTTCTGATTTATATTTAAAAGCAAATAATAATGATATGGCAGGAGATACACACCAAACAGGATATGTAAATTATTATATAATAAGTATTGTGCAATAGCAAGAAATTTTCAATTGCACAGTATTGCGCAATAGCAAGAAATCTTCAATTGCACAGTATTGCGCAATAGCAAGAAATATCCAATAGCACAATATTGCACAATAGGAAGAAATTGTCAATTGTACAGTATTGCACAATAGCAAGAAATATTCAATTGCACAGTATTGCGCAATTGCAAGAAATATTTAATTGCACAGTATTGTGCAAAAGAAGATTCTTTGTATAAATTGCTTATTTCTTGACCAATTTCAATGGGGTTTTATTGTTGAATTCTTGGGGTTCTTTATTATTCTGAATCTAACCGTGTATTAAGTTTTTGGATTTTGGGCCCGTTTTTAAATTGGTCCACATTGAGGTCCAAAGGGTCCAAAATTAAACTTTGTTTGATTTCATCAAAATTGAATTATTGGGGTTCTTTGATATGCCGAATCTAACCGTGTATTTAGATTCTTAATTTTGGTCCTGTTTTCAAATTGGTCTACATTAAGGTCCAAAGGGTCCAAAATTAAACTTAGTTTGATTTTAACAAAAATTGAATTCTTAGGGTTCTTTGATATGCTGAATCTAATCATGTATTTAGATTTTTGATTATGGGCCCAGTTTTCAAGTTGGTCCAAATCGGGTCCAAAATTAAACTTTGTTTGATTTCAACAAAATTGAATATATGGGGTTCTTTGATATGCTGAATCTAACCATGTATTTAGATTCTTAATTTTGGTCCTGTTTTCAAATTGGTCTACATTAAGGTCCAAAGGGTCCAAAATTAAACTTAATTTGATTTTAACAAAATTGAATTCTTAGGGTTCTTTGATATGCTGAATCTAAACATGTCTTTCAATTTTTGATTATGGGCCCAGTTTTCAAGTTGGTCCAAATCAGGGTCCAAAATTAAACTTTGTTTGATTTCAACAAAATTGAATATATTGGGTTCTTTGATATGCTGAATCTAACCATGTATTTAGATTTTTGATTTTGGGCCCCATTATCAACTTTGTCCACATTGAGGTCAAAAGGGTCCAAAATTAAACTTTGTTTGATTTCAACAAAATTGAATATATGGGGTTCTTTGATATGCTGAATCTAACCGTGTATTTAGATTCTTAATTTTTGGTCCCGTTTTCAAATTGGTATACATTAAGGTCCAAAGGGTCCAAAATTAAACTTAGTTTGATTTTAGCAAAATTGAATTCTTAGGGTTCTTTGATATGCTGAATCTAATCATGTATTTAGATTTTTTATTATGGGCCCAGTTTTCCAGTTGGTCCAAATTGGGGTCCAAAATTAAACTTTTGTTTGATTTCAACAAAATTGAATATATGGGGTTCTTTGATATGCTGAATCTAACCATGTATTTAGATTCTTAATTTTGGTCCTGTTTTCAAATTGGTCTACATTAAGGTCCAAAGGGTCCAAAATTAAACTTAATTTGATTTTAACAAAATTGAATTCTTAGGGTTCTTTGATATGCTGAATCTAAACATGTCTTTAAATTTTTGATTATGGGCCCAGTTTTCAAGTTGGTCCAAATCGGGTCCAAAATTAAACTTTGTTTGATTTCAACAAAATTGAATATATGGGGTTCTTTGATATGCTGAATCTAACCATGTATTTAGATTTTTGATTTTTGGGCCCCATTATCAACTTTGTCCACATTGAGGTCAAAAGGGTCCAAAATTAAACTTTGTTTGATTTCAACAAAAATTGAATATATGGGGTTCTTTGATATGCTGAATCTAACCATGTATTT
This sequence comes from Mytilus coruscus, assembly GCA_017311375.1. Taxonomy (NCBI): domain Eukaryota; kingdom Metazoa; phylum Mollusca; class Bivalvia; order Mytilida; family Mytilidae; genus Mytilus; species Mytilus coruscus. Next base: position 79,778,910 of record CM029604.1, read on the forward strand.
AGATTTTTGATTTTTGGGCCCCATTATCAACTTTGTCCACATTGAGGTCAAAAGGGTCCAAAATTAAACTATGTTTGATTTCATCAAAAATTGAACTCTTAGGGTTCTTTGATATGCTGAATCTAACCATGTATTTAGATTTTGGATATTGGACCATAATAGGTGAATGTCCAATTTAAAATTTTTAAGTTCTTAGACCACATTCATTCTGTGTCAGAAACCTATGCTGTGTCAAATAGTCAATCACAATCCAAATTCAGAGCTGTATCAAGCTTGAATGTTGTGTCCATACTTGCCCCAACTGTTCAGGGTTCGACCTCTGTGGTCGTATCAAGCTGCGCCCTCATGGAGCATTTTATTTTATATTTTACTTATAAATGGACTTAGTTTTTCTGCCAGTTAACGTTATATTCACTCTGTGTTGAAAGTTTTAAAATTTTAATAACTTTCTTAAACTATCCTGGATTTGTACCAAACTTGGACAGAAGCTTGTTTATGATCAAAAGCTAGTATCTAGAAGGAAATTTTGTAAAAATATATTTCCTTTTTTCCGTATATTACTTATATATATATATATATGGACTTAGTTTTTCTTCCAGTTAACATTACATAAGTCTGCAGTTCTTAAAACATTTATTAGATTCATAAAGTAGGCGAGACACTGGGTTCCGTGGAACCCTTACGAATTTTTGAACAGGAAATAGAGTTGATTTTATTTTTTTTATCACATACAATGTACTGTTATGATTATTGTTATTACATTTACACATTCTTTGTAATAATGTCCAGGTAGAATATATTTATAAATTGATTAGCAAAATAAAATCTACAAATACAGTTAACTCTTGTTGTCTCGAACTCGGTTGACTCAAAATTTCGGATGAGTCGAAGTTTTCTTGTGGTCCCGAACTTTGTTCCATATAAATATATGTATTTCGACTCCTGTTTAGTCGAAATTGGATGAGTCGAAATTTCGGTTGACTCAAACTAAATTTATGGTACCAAGGTTAACAAAACCATTCAAAATTCATTATTTATCTCGAACTAATACACATATGTCAAAACATGACCTCGGGGATTTAAATGGATTGAAGAGTTAATCTGACAATACACGTGTAATTAAATTTCTGGTCACTGGCCACTGTAATGATTTATGACATGCTTTTTCTAAGAGTGTTTACCTAAGATTCTTTGATCACCATGACAAATAATTAGTAATACATTGTTATAGTTTATGAAAAATCATTTAGAATGTTTTAAAAACAATTAATCGTAATCATAAGCTAATGAGCTTGGCTGTGTATAAAGTGGGGATTAAGACTTCCGTTGGTGATCAACCCAAAACTACTCAATCGGCGGCTTTATTTTTTGGAAAATGACGCTATCAGCGGCATGTTTCCGATACCATTGACAAGAACTTACGGAAGTCGATTATATTTCTCCGCCTTCCGCACTCGGTTTCATATTTAATATTTTACATACAAACTGGAATCTGCTTGTATAACGCTACACTCGAACAAAGTGTTGTAGTCGGACAGGACCAGTTTACATACTTTATTTTATTTACCAAAAAAATATCTTGACCTGTCCATATGTTTTTGTTATTAAATGGTATTTGGAGCTATCCCTTTGTTATATTTTTCATATTTATTCGAGCTTTCACTTTTATGCACATGTCTTACAAGGGGGTCTCATTGGGGGGGGTCTAATCCCGTATCCAGCTTATTGTTTTGTCAGATTCCCGTATCCCGCTTATCATTTTTGGGATACGATTGCTTTCAAGCAATCTGTAGACTTTTACCATTGACTCAGGGCCATGCCCTCACGTCAACCGTTTTATTCTAAACATTAAGGAACATCTCAGATTCTTAAGATTGTCTTGCTTTAAAAGGTAAAAACAAACAAAAGGATTGAATTTAAACAACTGTCCTATAATGTTCTTCTCATAATCTTCATGTTTCGATATTTCCCTCGACTTATATGCGTGTTTTTAACAACACGGAAAATCAGAATTAAGCAGTATTTATATTTAGTGTTTTTATAAATTTAGAAACACGTCAGAGGGAATTCCCCAGTTTTAATAAAATGCGAGAGTTCTCTGAATTCCGATAAATCTATTTCTGTAATATAAGAACTGAAGTGGAGTTTTTATACGACCGCAAAAAAATTTTGCAGTCGTATATTGGTATGACGTTGGCGTCGTCGTCGTCGTCCGAAGACACATTGGTTTTCGCACTCTAACTTTAGTTTAAGTGAATGGATCTCTATGAAATTTTACCATAAGGTTCAATATCACAAAAGGAAGGTTGGGATTGATTTTGGGGTTATGGTACCAACAGTTAAGGAATTGGGGCCAAAAGGGCCAAAATAAGCATTTTGTAACTTCCAGACATAACTTGTGTGTTAGTGTATGGATCTCTCTGACTTTGTACCAGAAGGTTCCATATCACAAAAGGAATGCTGGGATTGATTTTTGGGGTAATTGCTTCAAAATTTTAGGAATTAGGGGCCAAAAAGGGCAAAAACAAGCATTTTCTAGTTTCATGACAATAACTTGTGTGTAAGTGTATGGATCTTTCTGAAATTGTACTACAAGGTTCCATATCACAAAGGAAAGCTGGAATTGAGTTTGGGGTAATTGCCTCAAACGTTTAGGAATTAGGGGCCAAAGGGGCCAAAATAAGCATTTTCTAGTTTCCAGACAATAACTTGTGTTCAAGTGTATGGATCTCTGAAATTGTACTGCAAGGTACCATACCTCAAAGGAAGGCTGGGATTGAGTTTGGGGTGATGAATCATAAGGGGTTCAAAAATTTGGGGGGTGGGGAAAATTTTTCTTCCTTTTTCCTTTTTTTTCTTTAAAATTTTCCATTTTAAGTTGGTTATTTCTGATTTATATTTAAAAGCAAATAATAATGATATGGCAGGAGATACACACCAAACAGGATGTGTAAATTATTATATAATAAGTTTTGTGCAATAGCAAGAAATTTTCAATTGCACAGTATTGTGCAATAGCAAGAAATCTTCAATTGCACAGTATTGTGCAATAGCAAGAAATATCCAATAGCACAATATTGCGCAATAGCAAGAAATTGTCAATTGTACAGTATTGCGCAATAGCAAGAAATATTCAATTGTACAGTATTGCGCAATTGCAAGAAATATTCAATTACACAGTATTGTGCAAAAGAAGATACTTTGTATAAATTGCTTATTTCTTGACCAATTTCAATGGGGTTTTATTCTTGACCTCTTGGGGTTCTTTAATATGCTGAATCTAACCGTGTATTAAGTTTTTGGATTTTGGGCCCCGTTTTTAAATTGGTCCACATTGAGGTCCAAAGGGTCCAAAATTAAACTTTGTTTGATTTCATCAAAAATTGAATTATTGGGGTTCTTTGATATGCCCAATCTAACCGTGTACTTAGATTCTTAATTTATCGTCCCGTTTTCAAATTGGTCTACATTAAGGTCCAAAGGGTCCAAAATTAAACTTTGTTTGATTTCATCAAAAATTGAATTATTGGGGTTCTTTGATATGCCGAATCTAAACATGTATTTAGATTTTTGATTATGGGCCCAGTTTTCAAGTTGGTCCAAATCGGGGTCCAAAATTAAACTTTGTTTGATTTCAACAAAAATTGAATATATGGGGTTCTTTGATATGCTGAATCTAACCATGTATTTAGATTTTTGATTTTTGGGCCCCGTTATCAACTTTGTCCACATTGAGGTCAAAAGGGTCCAAAATTAAACTTTGTTTGATTTCATCAAAAATTGAATTATTGGGGTTCTTTGATATGCCGAATCTAACCGTGTATTTAGATTCTTAAATTTTGGTCCCGTTTTCAAATTGGTCTACATTAAGGTCCAAAGGGTCCAAAATTAAACTTAGTTTAATTTTAACAAAAATTGAATTCTTAGGGTTCTTTGATATGCTGAATCTAACCATGTATTTAGATTTTTAATTTTTGGGCCCCGTTATCAACTTTGTCCACAGTGAGGTCAAAAGGGTCCAAAATTAAACTTTGTTTGATTTCATCAAAAATTGAATTATTGGGGTTCTTTGATATGCAGAATCTAACCGTGTATTTAGATTCTTCAATTTTGGTCCTGTTTTCAAATTGGTCTACATTAAGGTCCAAAGGGTCCAAAATTAAACTTAGTTTGATTTTTACAAAATTGAATTCTTGGGGTTCTTTGATATGCTGAATCTAAACATGTATTTAGATTTTTGATTATGGGCCCAGTTTTCAAGTTGGTCCAAATCGGGGTCCAAAATTAAACTTTGTTTGATTTCAACAAAAATTGAATATATGGGGTTCTTTGATATGCTGAATCTAACCATGTATTTAGATTTTGATTTTGGGCCCGTTATCAACTTTGTCCACATTGAGGTCAAAAGGGTCCAAAATTAAACTTTGTTTGATTTCATCAAAAATTGAATTATTGGGGTTCTTTGATATGATGAATCTAACCGTGTATTTAGATTTTTAAATTTTGGTCCCGTTTTCAAATTGGTCTACATTAAGGTCCAAAGGGTCCAAAATGAAACTTAGTTTAATTTTAACAAAAATTGAATTCTTAGGGTTCTTTGATATGCTGAATCTAACCATGTATTTAGATTTTTAATTTTTGGGCCCGTTATCAACTTTGTCCACAGTGAGGTCAAAGGGTCCAAAATTAAACTTTGTTTGATTTCATCAAAATTGAATTATTGGGGTTCTTTGATATGCAGAATCTAACCGTGTATTTAGATTCTTCAATTTTGGTCCCGTTTTCAAATTGGTCTACATTAAGGTCCAAAGGGTCCAAAATTAAACTTAGTTTGATTTTACAAAATTGAATTCTTGGGGTTCTTTGATATGCTGAATCTAAACATGTATTTAGATTTTTGATTATGGGCCCAGTTTTCAAGTCGGTCCAAATCGGGGTCCAAAATTAAACTTTGTTTGATTTCAACAAAATTGAATATATGGGGTTCTTTGATATGCTGAATCTAACCATGTATTTAGATTTTTGATTTTTGGGCCCTGTTATCAACTTTGTCCACATTGAGGTCAAAAGGGTCCAAAATTAAACTGTTGTTTGATTTCATCAAAATTGAATTATTGGGGTTCTTTGATATGCCGAATCTAACCGTGTATTTAGATTCTTAATTTTGGTCCGTTTTCAAATTGGTTTACATTAAGGTCCAAAGGGTCCAAAATTAAACTTAGTTTGATTTCAACAAAATTGAATTTTAGGGTTCTTTGATATGCTGAATCTAAACATGTATTGAGATTTTGATTATGGGTCCAGTTTTCAAGTCGGTCCAAATCGGGTCCAAAATTAAACTTTGTTTGATTTCAACAAAATTGAATGTATGGGGTTCTTTGATATGCTGAATCTAACCATGTATTTAGATTTTGGTTTTGGGCCCGTTATCAACTTTGTCCACATTGAGGTCAAAAGGGTCCAAAATTAAACTTTGTTTGATTTCATAAAAATTGAACTCTTGGGGTTCTTTGATATGCTGAATCTAACCATGTATTTAGATTTTGGATATTGGGGTTCTTTGATATGCTGAATCTAACCATGTATTTAGATTTTGGATAAATCGGGGTCCAAAATTAAACTTTGTTTGATTTCAACAAAATTGAATATATGGGGTTCTTTGATATGCTGAATCTAACCATGTATTTAGATTTTGATTTTTGGGCCCTGTTATCAACTTTGTCCACATTGAGGTCAAAAGGGTCCAAAATTAAACTGTTGTTTGATTTCATCAAAATTGAATTATTGGGTTCTTTGATATGCGAATCTAACCTGTATTTAGATTCTTAATTTTTGGTCCGTTTTCAAATTGGTTTACATTAAGGTCCAAAGGGTCCAAAATTAAACTTAGTTTGATTTCAACAAAATTGAATTTTTAGGGTTCTTTGATATGCTGAATCTAAACCTGTTTAATGAGTTGTAACAACAGAGTTGGGTTCGAATAACAAATTTTACTAAAAGTGCTTGACGACAGACTTTACAAAGTCTGGATATTAAAATGCATAACTTCAAAAGTTTCATTTTTGTGTGTGTTTTCTAGGGTTATTAGTCTTCAACCTCTGAAAATTTTAGTCTGCCCTTCCTCGAAATATTTAATTAGAATATTTTAAATGTTTTGAACTTTCAAAATTCCACCTGACAACTGATCAGACAATAGTTTTAAGTTGACTGAATGCAGAAAAGTACATTAAATGATGCTCAATAGCAAGTAGATACATTTGTCTTTTAAAGTACAACTTTATAAGGATCGTAATGGTGCTATGTGGATAAATTTATTGGTTTTCAAGAGCTAAGTTGGCAGTCGTCATCCCTACAATGTCGTCTATTTTTACGATTTTAAAAATTGACTGTCGTAATGCGGAGATAATTTAGACAAAGTAGAATCCTGACTGCATAGGTAACTGATTGAAACAACTTGACCTAATTCAACTAAGCTTGCATATATGCATATATAGTCTTTACTACATTGCATAAAGTTATTTTTGTCTCCGAGTTATATAATAAAATAACCATACGTCTGTTTGGTCTTGTGCTCTCAGGTCTACATCGTTGTCCGCGTCGTCTGTTAACTTTTACAAAATCTTCTCCTCTGAAACTACTGGGTCAAATTTAACCAAACTTGGCCACAATCATCATTGGGGTATCTAGTTTAAAAAATGTGTCCGTTGACCCGGCCAGCCAACCAAGATGGCCGCCATGGCTAAAAATAGAACATAGGGGTAAAATGTAGATTTTGGCTTATAACTCTGAAACCAAAGCATTTAGAGCAAATCTGACATGGGTAAAATTGATTAACAAGTCAAGATCTATCTGCCCTGAAATTTTCAGATGAATCGGACAACAGGTTGTTGGGTTGCCACCCCTGAATTGGTAATTTTAAGGAAATTTTGCGGTTTTTATACGACCGCAAAAAAATTTTGTGGTGGTATATTGGTATGACGTTGGCGTCGTCGTCGTCGTCGTCCGAAGACGCATTGGTTTTTGCACTCTAACTTTAGTTTAAGTGAATGGATCTCTATGAAATTTTACCATAAGGTTCAATATCACAAAAGGAAGGTTGGGATTGATTTTGGGGTTATGGTACCAACAGTTAAGGAATTAAGGGCCAAAAGGGGCCAAAAATAAGCATTTTTGTAACTTTCAGACAGAACTTGTGTGTTAGTGTATGGATCTCTCTGACTTTGTACCACAAGGTTCCATATGACAAAGGGAATGCTGGGATTGATTTTGGGGTAATTGCCTCAAAATTTTAGGAATTAGGGGCCAAAAAGGGCAAAAACAAGCATTTTCTAGTTTCATGACAGTAACTTGTGTGTAAGTGTATGGATCTTTCTGAAATTGTACTACAAGGTTCCATATCACAAAGGAAAGCTGGAATTGAGTTTGGGGTAATTGCTAAACGTTAGGATACTTGGGTCAATGGCAAATTAGCATTTAGTTTCTTGACCATAACTTTGTCAAGTGATGGATCGTTTGAAATTTACTGAAGGTCATACTCAAAGGAAGGTGGGATTGATTTAGGGTTGATGACATCATAAGGTTAGAAAATTTGGGCATTTTGGGCCTTTTTTTAAATTGTCACAATTGGGTAAAGTTGGTCATATTAACTGATTTTATAGTTCAATGCAAAGGAATTGAATTGATTTTGGGGTATTGATATGCCCAACAGATGTGTATTAGATTGGCTTAAATAAGTTTGGCAATACAAGAATTTTCAAATTGGTCTACAGTAATTGTCCAATAGGTCTTCAGAAATTTAACTTACAAGTTTGCCATATTACAAGAAATGAATTCATTAGGCTATTGCTGAATAGCTTGAATTAGGGTCAATACAGTATTGCCAAATAGCAAATTTATTGAAGTATTGGCAATCAAGTTTTCAAGTTGGTCCTTAAATTGTGAGGTCCAACAAGAAGAACTTTGTAATTGTATTTCGTTGACATTCAATAAGGGGTTATTTGAAATTTGGGGTTCTTTATATGCTGAATCTAACCTGTATTTAGTTTTTGAATTTTGGGCCCGTTTTAATTGGTCCATTCATTGAGGTCAAAAGGGTCCAAAATTAAACTTTGTTTGATTTCATCAAAAATTGAATTATTGGGGTTCTTTGATATGCCGAATCTAACTGTGTATTTAGATTCTTAATTTTGGATCCTTTTCAAATTGGTCTACATTAAGGTCCAAAGGGTCCAAAATTAAACTTAGTTTGATTTTAACAAAATTGAATTCTTAGGGTTCTTTGATATGCTGAATCTAACATGTATTTAGATTTTTGATTATGGGCCCAGTTTTCAAGTTGGTCCAAATGGGTCCAAAATTAAACTTTGTTTGATTTCAACAAAAATTGAATATATTGGGTTCTTTGATATGCTGAATCTAACCATGTATTTAGATTTTTGATTTTGGGCCCGTTATCAACTTTGTCCACATTGAGGTCAAAAGGGTCCAAAATTAAACTTTGTTTGATTTCATCAAAATTGAATTATTGGGGTTCTTTGATATGCCGAATCTAACTGTGTATTTAGATTCTTAATTTTGGTCCGTTTTCAAATTGGTCTACATTAAGGTCCAAAGGGTCCAAAATTAAACTTAGTTTGATTTTAACAAAATTGAATTCTTAGGGTTCTTTTATATGCTGAATCTACACATTATTTAGATTTTTGATTATGGGCCCAGTTTTCAAGTTGGTCCAAATTGGGGTCCAAAATTAAACTTTGTTTGATTTCAACAAAAATTGAATATATTGGGTTCTTTGATATGCTGAATCTAACCATGTATTTAGATTTTTGATTTTGGGCCCGTTATCAACTTTGTCCACATTGAGGCCAAAAGGGTCCAAAATTAAACTTTGTTTGATTTCATCAAAATTGAATTATTGGGGTTCTTTGATATGCCAAATCTAACCGTGTATTTAGATTCTTAATTTTTGGTCCCGTTTTCAAATTGGTCTACATTAAGGTCCAAAGGGTCCAAAATTAAACTTAGTTTGATTTTAACAAAATTGAATTCATAGGGTTCTTTGATATGCTGAATCTAAACATGTATTTAGATTTTGATAATGGGCCCAGTTTTCAAGTTGGTCCAAATCGGGTCCAAAATTAAACTTTGTTTGATTTCAACAAAATTGAATATATGGGGTTCTTTGATATGCTGAATCTAACCATGTATTTAGATTTTTATTTTTGGGCCCGTTATCAACTTTGTCCACATTGAGGTCAAAAGGATCCAAAATTAAACTTTGTTTGATTTCATCAAAATTGAATTATTGGGGTTCTTTGATATGCCGAATCTAACTGTGTATTTAGATTCTTAATTTTTGGTCCGTTTTCAAATTGGTCTACATTAAGGTCCAAAGGGTCCAAAATTAAACTTAGTTTGATTTTAACAAAATTGAATTCTTAGGGTTCTTTGATATGCTGAATCTACACATGTATTTAGATTTTTGATTATGGGCCCAGTTTTCAAGTTGGTCCAAATCGGGTCAAAATTAAACTTTGTTTGATTTCAACAAAATTGAATATATGGGGTTCTTTGATATGCTGAATCTAACCATGTATTTAGATTTTTGATTTTTGGGCCCCGTTATCAACTTTGTGCACATTGAGGTCAAAAGGGTCCAAAATTAAACTTTGTTTGATTTCATCAAAAATTGAATTATTGGGGTTCTTTTCAACTTGGATATTGGACCATAATAGGTGAATGTCCAATTTAAAATTTTTAAGTTCTTAGACCACATTCATTCTGTGTCAGAAACCTATGCTGTGTCAAATATTTAATCACAATCCAAATTCAGAGCTGTATCAAGCTTGGATGTTGTGTCCATACTTGCCCCAACTATTCAGGGTTCGACCTCTGCGGTCGTATCAAGTTAAGCCCTGGAGCATTTTATTGGTTATTATCTTGAATATTATTATAGATAGAGATAAACTGTAAACAGCAATAATGTTCAGCAAAGTAAGATCTACAAATAAGTCAACATGACCAATATGGTCAGTTGACCCCTTAAGGAGTTATTACCCTTTATAGTCAATTTTACCAATTTTTCTTAAATTTTTGTAATCTTTTACAAAAATCTTCTCCTCTGAAACTACTGGACCAAATTTAACCAAACTTGGCCACAATCATCATTTGGGTATCTAGTTTAAAAAATGTGTCCTGTGACCCGGCTAGCGAACTAAGATGGCCGCCATGGCTAAAAATAGAACATGGGGGTAAAATGTAGATTTTGGCTTATAACTCTGAAACCAAAGCAATTAGAGCACATCTGACATGGGTTAAAATTGTTTATCAAGTCAAGATCTATCTGCCTTGAAATTTTCAGATGAATTGGACAACCTGTTGTTGGGTTGCTACCCCTTAATTGGTAATTTTAAGGAAATTTTGCCGTTTTTATATGACCGCAAAAAAATTTTGCGGTCGTATATTGGTATGACGTTGCCGTCGTCGTCGTCCAGCGTTGTCGTCGTCGTCCGAAGACACATTGGTTTCGCACTCTAACTTTAGTTTAAGTGAATGGATCTCTATGAAAGAGAATGGAAATGGGGAATGTGTCAGAGAGACAACAACCCGACCACAGAACAGACAACAACAGAAGGTCACCAATAGGTCTTCAATACAGCGAGAAATTCCGCACCGGGCGTCCTTAAGCTGGCCCTAAACAAATATGTATACTAGTTCAGTGATAATGGACGTCATACTAAACTCCAAATTATACACAAGAAACTAAAAGTAAAAATAATACAAGACTAACAAAGGCCAGAGGCTCCTGACTTGGGACAGGCGCAAAAATGCGGTGAGGTTAAACATGTTTATGAGATCTCAACCTCCCCTATACCTCTAGCCAATGTAGAAAAGTAAGCATAACAATACGCACATTAAAAGTCAGTTAAAGAGAAGTCCGAGTCCGATGTCAGAAGATGTAACAAAAGAAAATAAACAAAATGACAATAATACATAAATAACAACAGACTACTAGCAGTTAACTGACATGCCAGCTCCAGACCTCAATTAAACTGATTGAAAGATTATGTCTTCATCATATGAATATCAGGCACAATCCCTCCCGTTAGGGTTTAGTATCATACCATCATAAAATATATGAGAAGAGCATAACCCGTGTCATGCCAACAACTGGTTTTTAAATAAATGTGTTTAGTTCCGATGCAAAGACCCTATAAGTGAATCAATATTAAAGCCAAAATATGCAATCTTTAATGACCTGACATGTTTTCGTCAATTGGATGTTAGAATGATGCATCGTGGGATAGCGTCATTTCTTGACACATGGAGGGAAATATTATATTGTCACGAATTTATTGAAAATTATTTTTTCATTTCATATGAACTCAGTCGTAGTAAGGACGTAGTTAGATCGGGATGGGCGTAGAAGCATCGTATTGGAAACGTGGTGCAATCGGGGTAGCCAGTGGAAAATATTTCGCTGCAAGCTTAGGTAGGCCTATAAGATTTCACTGCGACTATCCCGATTTCACTATACGTCTTCATTACGCTTCTCCAATATTGATTCGATTATTCTACGATGAGGAAGACAATAATGCGCAGCTACTTTGCCCTTGTCGTCCTCTTCCACATCACTACGATTCTACTACGTCATAGACATGAGAAATGTGTTATATTTCCTAATTTGCAAATTGGAAATTTCAAAATTGCATACCTTTTTGAGACCTCTGCTTTTTATTTAGCCCCGATCTCTAAGTGTTTTAATACCTTTAGTGGAAAGTTATCTCCAGGAAACTGATGTGTACAATGGAAAAGTCAAGAGATTTATAGGGACGAAGAGCATAGTGACAACGAAGTGGGATCGTTTTTCGATCGTAGTAGACACGTATTGAAATCGTAATGCGATCGGGAAGGTTTTGGAAGAAGCGTTCAGAGATCGTGTAAGTCGTGGTAAGGTCTTATTAGACGCAGCATGAGCGTGACAAAATAGTATCTATAGAACGTGTTACTGTCGTAGCGAAATCATAGCAGGATCTTATCAGGATCATAGCAAGATCGCAGTATCAACGTGAAAACTATGAAATAATTTAATGAATATTCAAGCCAACCATACCCTGATCTCACTGCAATCTTATCTATTTTAGTTAGTAAATCACTCAAGTATGAGGTCAATTCCTTATTCATGGTCTTGGTCTATAGTGTGATGGGGGCTTTACATCCACTTTATTTGAACTTTGGTGGACATCTGTCTCATTGGCAGTCAATCCACATCCCTTTTTTCATTTTTTGACAACAAATTTTGATTCACGCTTAATAAAATGATGATTTTCCCGGATTCCCGGCTCATTTTTGGGTAATTTCACGTGTCCCGCCAGACTTTATTTCCCGTTTTCACGGACAATGATTTGACTTTCACGTGTCACGCTTACAAAAATCGGCCAATCCCGCGTCACGCTTAGACCCCAATGAGACCCACTTACAATCGTAAACAATCGGTATGTATAAATGGTATCGGGTCCGTTCGCCCTGGGTCCGTTTGCCCTGAGTACGTTCGCCCATAGAGTCCGTTCGCCCTGGGTCCGTTCGCCCTAATTTTTATATAAAAAAAAAAAAAATGTAATGGTTTAATTTAAAGTTTTGTAATCTTATTCAGGTTATTTACATGGTAAATATTATAAATTCATGAAGAAACATTGAAATTAAAAAAAAAGATTTTTGTTTTGGAGCATTAATCAGGCTAATTGGCTTCATTGTTACATTTGTTTTATTCAGAATTACTTTTAATAGTTGATTGTAAGCATGAGACACACGTTTAGTCTACAAAAGACTCATCAGTGACGCGAATCAAAAAGTTAATAAGGCCAAATAAAGTACGAAGTTGAAGAGCATTGAGGACCCAAAATTCCTCAAAGTTTTGCCAAATACAGCTAAGGTTATATATTTCTGAGGTGGGAAAGCTTTAGTATTCCGAAAATTCAAAGTTTTGTTATTTTGAATGCTGATTAGATATGATTACGATGTCTTTGATCTCACTGATTGTTATAGTTATTGTTTTTGATGGATTAATAATGAAATTGTTTTTTTTTAATAAACAAGTCAGCTTGGAATGAGTTAAAACAATGATGTAAGAATTGTAAGACATTAAAGGGAAACGGACTCAGTGCGAACAGGAAATTAGGGCGAACGGACCCAGGGCAACAGGTATTAGGGCGAACAGGTACTAGGGCGAACACGAATCAGGGCGAACGGACCCGGATTCTGTATAAATAGATCCGTTTTGTTATGGTGTGACTTTTTACACTCCAATGATCAGCAACCGCTGTACAAAATAGTTATCCTAAATAATGTCAGCCTTTCATGCCATTTCAACTTTACAATCATTAAAAAAAAGAAATAATCTGAATCATTTTGATATCCATTGGATGGATACTGGTCTTTATCCAGATTTACGAAGATTTTAATAATCGGAAATTAGTAATACGGTTGTACCCACGCGGTGCGTATGAATCTTTGTTTACAAAGTTACAGCAGCAGAGTCTGTAACTGTATCATTATTAATTAACTACACTGTTATTGTACTTATTATGTTGAAAACTGCCTAGGCAATATAAGGTGTCAACTCGGCCAATATAGATTTTTTCTGTATTGGCGAGTTCTGATCCGCCAAAACAGGATTTCGAGCGTCTCTAGTTTTTAGATCGTAAGTCACGATAAATTCAAACTGCAAGTTAACATTTGTTTGTAAGACAGTTTTTATTTACTCACCATAAACAAGCTGAAACGTTCAGATAGCATATATTTTAGGCTAAAGACGGTCCCATTCATTTAAAAAGCATTTTGAAAGCAGACGATGGAATTATTTCAGGTTTGGGGAACGAGTAAATTATCACAAAGTTCATTTCTTGACGACCTCATAATTTCACGATGTCGATGGTACAAATCGATTTTTACTGTTTACTTCGCTTCTCATGTTTTGTAAACGGTCTTTTATTTTAAACCCAAACCAGGCATATGCATTCTGTAATTGTGCAAATCTTAGTTCTTTGGTCATTTGGCTTATGGATAGTTGTATCAATTTCAACTCTTACATTATTTTTTAAAACTATATTTGCATTACACATGCAATGGCAGTACCTTTCAATTACTATTTATGTGTTGTGTCTAAATTTAAGTTGTAACACTTTATAGTGACTGGAAAGGGTAGAAAATTCGTCAGATGAGAAAAGGCTGAAGATACATGGAAACGGCACCAGATCATTAGATATTGCATCTTATAAAAGAAACTGAGATTTGGATAGTTCCACTTCAAGGTAAAATGTTTATCTCTTGTGAAATGAAATAAAAAAATATTGTAACACTGTAGTTAATTAATAAAGATACTATTACGTGTATTTCTGCATTGGCCTTGTTATTGGTCTTCGGACAGCTGTATTGGCATTCAGCTTCACCTCAGGCCAATACACCAAGCCTCGGACCAATAACAAGGCCAATACAGAAATACTTACGTAATAATATTATAGAATGACAGTATGGTTCAATAGCGGGAATCAGCCCCTCGACTACTTTTTACATAAATATTAACTTCTGGCTTCAATGCCTTGTTCGTCTTGTCTGGAGATCTTGTTGTAGTTTCAGTTTGGTAAGCATTTTGGAGACGTATCCCGTCCGTCCTCTCTTGACTTGTAATCTCTGGTGATACATTTTGCCGCTTGACGTATCCTTTCAAGCTTGTTTATTTTTGTTACCGTGTAGGGGTCCCATACTATGGCTCCATATTAAATTATAAGATCCAATCCTGAAGGTCTACATGTGTATATCATTGTTCTCATCTGACACAAATTTCAATAATTGGAATGCTACCCAAGTTGAATATTTGGTGACCCACGAGAACAACATTATCACTATTGAAATTGTGTTTAATACCATGATGGTTCAATGTCATTAACTTAAATGGAAACAGATATGGTTAAAGAACATGGGTCAACATGGTCAAGGGCAGAGTTGTTATAAAATAACAATATGGCAGAGAAGTGGTTTCAAGTTTCATATAAAGCGACCTGACTGACATGAAATAAAAAATCAAAGGAGTATCCCTATTTGTCTAATCTTCAAGGTGAAATAAAACTAGTAAAACAATATTATACTATTGTTTAAATCTACAGAAATATAATTTGCTTCAAGTAACAGAAATAACTAAGTCACTAGTAACTTATTTAATGAGTATGTTGGGTATAAGCGCTTGCTTACAACAGGCTCTTCATAATCATTTGGTTTGAAAAGGATACTAGTAGTCTGTATTCTTGATTTAGAAAAATGTAATTGCAAGAAAAAAATCACATTACTTAGAATACTTTAGATCATTCAGGTAGTCTTTATTTATATGTACAAAAGAACAGCCAGTAGTCATTGGATATTGTAGATCATTCAAATAGTCTTGACCTATTTATTAGTACACAATAACATCCAGTAGTCATTGGATATTGTAGATCATTCCGGGAGTCTTGACCTATTTATTTATACAAAAAAAAAACAACCAGTAGTCATTGAATACTGTAGATCATTCAGGTAGTCTTGACCTATTCATTTGTACTAAAAAACCAGCTAGTTTTCATCTTCACTTCACACACACACATATACGAATATCAATTATATGCTTACGAGACATGTTGCAATGTTAAAATAATTACGATATGTGAAAATCAAGACTTGCATAAAAAATATCACAATATTAGAGACAGTGGCGTCATTTTTCCTCAGAGCTCCCAGCTCTTTGATTATTTTATATTTTCTCTTGCAGAAAAATATTTTAATGAAAGAAAATTAAAAGAATTCTAAACTTTCTAAAATCTCTTGTATACGAGAATGAACAATTTTGTCAACTTTAAATAACGCTTAGATCGATTGGAAATGACTCCAGGGACCGCTCTGTGCGTCGCCAATGTCGCAATTTGCGATTTTTTATTTCATCTGGCGACAAAATACGGCTGCTGTCGATATTTCTGGCGCCAACATTTTCCTATGTAAAAATTTTCATTTTTTGACAATATCGATCTTCATGTTAATTGGTAAAAGTTAAAAAAAATAAATTGTACGAAATTTTACCTGGCGACAAGTTTATGACTTTGTTTACAACCCCAAGCTAATCAACGGCTACAACAGGTGTCATAATCTGTTGTTACAGGTAATCCATTTATCGGATGGGTCATTAATGATCATCAACATTAATTAATTCAAATAGAATTGGTCAGTCTGCATTTGTCTATTTCATTTGAAGAAATGTTCATACGACAACACAATTTTCAATGTTTACCGTAGTTAAATGAAGAAAACATAATTGACAGGAAGTTGAAAACCATAATCAAATTGCTTAAAAACATTGTTTTACTTGTTTTCAGTAAAAAAATAGCAAATTCAAACGAAATTTGTCTTTGACTGCCATCAGTTATGATACGAAAATAACAAAACAACCACCATTGTTGGTCATGTTTACTTCTTCTGCGTACTGTGTATAATCCTCCAAAGAGGAGCACACCGAATAAAGAAAGATAACTCACTTTTACTTTTCCTAGCATTGAGATACCTACTTAAGACATGTCTCAGATATGGCTACATACTTCTAGCTTTAGAATTTATATGTTTGGGTCTTTTGAGTTATGGGAAGAGTTAAAGAGGGTTTAGTAGCAGGATGGGTAGGGTTGGTAGGGTGCCTTGGTCATCTTTTTCTGTATTCTTTATTTCTAATACAATTTTTCACTACTCTCTAAATCTAAACACCTCTTATTCTGTTTTCTTCATACAAATACCCATTTTTTTCTATTTTTTCTATTTTTTAGTTTAAAAAAATTCTCTATTCTGTAGCATTTACAGACCATAAGCTAATGTAATTCTTCTACATATGAAATACTGACAAAGAAAATAAAGTACACATGTCAGTTTTGTTGTATGTATAGAAACCCTATGCAATAACTTACTTAGTGTAACATGTTAAATGATGTAAAGTGCAGGCTGAGTGCATAAGAAATTTAAATTGAACATAGTTTAAATTTTGATAGAAGAATTAAAGACTCTAGCTGGCTCTAAAGTTTGCTCCAAGTTTTCAAAACTGGCGACAAAATATAGGAGCTGGCTATTTTTTCCATGCCAAAAGATGAACTTGTCCTTTCTCCTTATGTCGGTTTGTTCATACAGGCGGAAACCCAGTTGAAATCAAACAAAAGAAATGGAACTCTTTGTTAGAGAAGGGGAAAAAGCCAAATTGGTATATTTGAATTGTTTACATCTGTTTCTATGCCCGGGCAGTCTTCACGCTTAACCACAAGTCCTACGGCATTAGCTTGTAAAATGCTTTCAGGCTAGTAAAATTCTTCTCAATAAACCAACAGAATCCAACTAAAATTTTCAAAAAATTGAGCTTCTGGCTTGTGGACTCAAAAGTTAAGCGTGAAGCTAGGCTGCTATGGGCTTTAACAAATTTAATAAAAGTGCATAATTAAGGTTTTTGCATCTTATATACATGTTTTGACTTGAATTATAGTATGGAACTTTGAGATATTTGTAAACTTTTAATTTATAGACAAATTTTCATAAAACAGTCGATTGTGGTAGGTTCAAATCCAAATGGATCTTTTATGTGCATAGGCATAAATTCCACCGAAAAAATTCCACAGATAGATAATAGATTGATCTTTCTATAGCATTAATTTGCATCTCTGCCCCCAGCAATAGTTGTTTGGGAAAAAATCCCAAAATTGTGCAATAAGAAAGTCCAGTGAAAATACCTGTTTAATGAGTTGTAACAACAGAGTTAGGTTCGAATAACAAATTTTTACTAAAAGTACTTGACAACAGACTTTACAAAGTCTGGATATTAAAAATGCATAACTTCAAAAAAGTTTCATTTTTTGTGTGTGTTTTCTAGGGTTATTAGTCTTCAACCTCTGAAAAATTTTAGTCTGCCCTTCCTCGAAATATTTAATTAGAATATTTTTAAATGTTTTTGAACTTTCAAAAATTCCACCTGACAACTGATCAGACAATAGTTTTAAGTTGACTGAATGCAGAAAAGTACATTAAATGATGCTCAATAGCAAGTAGATACATTTGTCTTTTAAAGTACAACTTTATAAGGATCGTAATGGTGCTATGTGGATAAATTTATTGGTTTTCAAGAGCTAAGTTGGCAGTGCGTCATCCCTACAATGTCGTCTATTTTTACGATTTTAAAAATTGACTGTCGTAATGCGGAGATAATTTAGACAAAGTAGAATCCTGACTGCATAGGTAACTGATTGAAACAACTTGACCTAATTCAACTAAGCTTGCCTATATGCATATATAGTCTTTACTACATTGCATAAAGTTATTTTTGTCTCCGAGTTATATAATAAAATAACCATACGTCTGTTTGGTCTTGTGCTCTCAGGTCTACATCGTTGTCCGGCGTCGTCTGTTAACTTTTACAAAAATCTTCTCCTCTGAAACTACTGGGTCAAATTTAACCAAACTTGGCCACAATCATCATTGGGGTATCTAGTTTAAAAAATGTGTCCGTTGACCCGGCCAGCTAACCAAGATGGCCGCCATGGCTAAAAATAGAACATAGGGGTAAAATGTAGATTTTGGCTTATAACTCTGAAACCAAAGCATTTAGAGCAAATCTATCATGGGTAAAATTGATTAACAAGTCAAGATCTATCTGCCCTGAAATTTTCAGATGAATCGGACAACCCGTTGTTGGGTTGCCACCCCTGAATTGGTAATTTTAAGGAAATTTTGCGGTTTTTGGTTATTATCTTGAATATTATTATAGATAGAGATAAACTGTAAACAGCAATAATGTTCAGCAAAGTAAGATCTACAAATAAGTCAACATGACCAAAATGGTCAGTTGACCCCTTAAGGAGTTATTGCCCTTTATAGTCAATTTTACCAATTTTTCTTAAATTTTTGTAATCTTTTACAAAAATCTTCTCCTCTGAAACTACTGGACCAAATTTAACCAAACTTGTCCACAATCATCATTTGGGTATCTAGTTTAAAAAATGTTTTCGATGACCCTGCCCGTGATACATGATGGCCGCCATGGCTAAAAATAGAACATAGGGGTAAAATGTAGATTTTTGCTTATAACTCTGAAACCAAAGCAATTAGAGCACATCTGACAGGGGTAAAATTGTTTATCAAGTCAAGATCTATCTGCCTTGAAATTTTCAGATGAATCGGACAACCGGTTGTTGGGTTGCTACCCCTGAATTGGTAATTTTAAGGAAATTTTGCCGTTTTTATATGACCGCAAAAAAATTTTGCGGTCGTATATTGGTATGACGTTGGCGTTGTCGTCGTCGTCCGAAGACACATTGGTTTTCGCACTCTAACTTTAGTTTAAGTGAATGGATCTCTATGAAATTTTACCATAAGGTTCAATACCACAAAAGGAAGGTTGGGATTGATTTTGGGGGTTATGGTACCAACAGTTAAGGAATTAGGGGCCAAAAATAAGCATTCTTGTAACTTCCAGACATAACTTGTGTGTTAGTGTATGGATCTCTCTGACATTGTACCACAAGGTTCCATATTACAAAGGGAATGCTGGGATTGATTTTGGGGGTAATTGCCTCCAAATTTTAGAAATTAGGGGCAAAAAACAAGCATTTTTCTAGTTTCATGACAATAACTTGTGTGTAAGTGTATGGATCTTTCTGAAATTGTACTACAAGGTTCAATATCACAAAGGGAAAGCTGGAATTGAGTTTGGGGGTAATTGCCCAAAACGTTTAGGAAAAAGGGGCCAAAAATAAGCATTTTTCTAGTTTCCAGGCCTTTCATTAGGAGGCGGTACCCGGTACTTTTACCCTCCTATGCTACAGATAAGTACCGCCTGAATTCAGAAATTTTTATATAAGATGTTCATTGAATATATTGAAAAGTACCACATTCAAATAGGAATGTACCGGTCAACATGAAAGATAATGAAACCCCTGAGTTTCCAGACAATAATCTGTGTTCAAGTGTATGGATCTCTCTAAAATTGTACTGCAAGGTACCATACCACAAAGGGAAGGTTGGGATTGATTTTGGGGGTGATGAATCATAAGGGGGTTCAAAAAATTTGAGGGGGGATTTTTTTTTCATTTTTTTTCTTTAAAATTTTCCATTTTAAATTGGTTATTTCTGATTTATATATAAAAGCAAATAATAATGATATGGTTTGAATAGGTAAATTAAAAATTTTTAAGTTCTTAGACCACATTCATTCTGTGTCAGAAACCTTTGCTGTGTCAAATATTTAATCACAATCCAAATTCAGTGCTGTATCAAGCTTGAATGTTGTGTCCATACTTGCCCCAACTGTTCAGGGTTCGACCTCTGCGGTCGTATCAAGCTGCGCCCAACGGAGCATTTTATTTAGCAATTAAAAGAAATGGGAGTCCTTTTTTTTGAAGACCAGTTTTAAAGGTATAAGTGGGAGCCTTTTTAGCAATTAAAAACAAAAAATGGGAGTCGTTTTTTGAAGACCGGTGTAGGTAAATAAAATTTCACTATAACTTATAAGTAGTGTTTATACAATATCTAGAACAAAAGCTACCTTGGTGATGTTTTAGCCATACACAAATAAATCCTCCAACCTTGCACTTTGGTCTGTTGTTGATAGTTTTGTCAGGGGCAATCACAACATTAAGGCTATGCATTGCTACAAAAATTAGATATGAAGTCATGGGTAGAAACTTTTCCAGTAAGTAACATCAAAGATGTCCTTCTAACATGTCAAAGTTCAACTGCAGATTTACATAGAGCTCTGACATTTTGTCATCACTTTTCCTTAACACATTCTAATGACACTAATTTATATTCTTTGTACTTCTCAAGTGAATATGGCCCAACTAAATAAATCATTATTTAATCATAGGGTAAAATTTGTGTTTTATCTCTTTGTGGAATGCATATGCACAGCTTTGGGTCGTAAAATTTTACTGCAAATTTTGGGAATTTTCCAAAGGAGTTCCACTAAACACAGTAGGATTAAAAGGGACATTTAGATTTCCCTTAGCTTTATAAAAGGCTGCATTATTCTAGTAATAAATACATTACACATACAATATATGTTTAGGACAACATTTATATATTATTTTAAAGATGTGCATATACATTTAGTGAATTTAGTTAACATAAAAAAAACAAACATTTTTTGGTGTAATAATTTATGAAATCTACAGATACTAACAAGGTAAAGATAACTGATGAATTAAAATGATAGGGTAACAAAATGGTTATATTAGGAGTCATTCTTTTAGATCTCTCTCTGTCTGTCTAGTTTTAACTTTCAAATACAACATAATCAGCTACAATTCAGGAATGAAAATAAGGATCCTGCTGAACTCTAGATATCTTCTTGAAATTTCTGGATCATCAAATTTACTCTGTATTATAAATATTCATGGAAAAGAAGTCTTTACATTATGTACATGGAAAAGATGTGTCAAGAGAGTATTGGAAATTAAAAATTTAAGAATAATGTATGATGAATTGTTTTTCTAACCCTTCATATATACTCATAGGCCTAGGTCATGTAGGTAAAACAATGAAAAAGATAAAACAGTTGAAGTTTCTTTGACTGTAAATTATCAGAGAGGTTGAATAAACAATGGGTGATTATCTAATACCCAACATATGGTTTGTATAAACTACATTACAGTTCCCAGCATGTATAGTGCCTGGATATATGAACTATAAACAGTTGAAATGTAATATAAGTAGTGGTACAGATGGTATTATCAGACTTGTCATGAGTATGGTAGTGTCTGTCTTATACTACACATAGTTTATTTAGAGAAATTTGTTGTGTGAAGCAGATTTAAAAAAAAAAGGGAGTTTACAATGCATTGTAACTGTGCAAAAACATGTATATATGCAGGTAAGTGAAAGATGTAGAATGTATGTCTTATTATTTATATAAAATTAGTTTTAATACATTTGATTTCCTGTTTTTAAAGCAATTCTTACATGTGCATTGTTTCTTTCCTTATACATGTATTTGCATCTGTTTTAGATACAGTTTTGTGTTACAATACTGTTGACATTTTGTCTTATTGCAATCTTCTTACTAAACATACATTTAAACCAATACATGAAAAGATTTGGATAAATACATGTAATTCCAGGTTTGACCAAAACTGACACATTCAAAATTACCATGAAGAATCCCTCCCTGCATTTAGTATTGATATTAAAAGTTAATTGAAAATCTGACATAATTAGAAGTTAATTGTACCCACTAGGACTTTAAATAAAATATATATGTATTCAGTTTTAAGCTATTCACCAAATCAGGATACATTATTTGAATAATGAAACTAACAGTGCAGCAGCTGATCCCACATATTTTAAAATATGATATTTTTTGTTGTTTTTTTTCCTTTCAAATTTTAGGTCTGAGCTGTAAGCTGCTGTAAAACTAGTACAATTTTACTGAATAGTCATGCAATACTGATAATATAGATTATGACCAGTGTAACACTTTCGTGTTCCTGAAGAACATATTACAAATATATAAAATTGTCATTATAGACAATAGTGAGAGAATTAATAATAGATTTAACTTTATTATAAAATTAACTACTCATCCCAAACTTAACTTTATGTTACTAACTACTTATTCTAAATTATGTGCAGATAAATACTGATGACCACATTTATTTAATGTTTCAATATGTGTGAACTACAAATTAAGTCCTGTTGAACTTTCCTATCTCATTTAAATTGTAAATGGATATCCATGGGATCACTGTAATTATAAATTACGCTATGAAACCAGGTTCAATCCACCATTTTCTACATAAGAAAATGCCTGTACCAAGTCAGGAATATGACAGTTGTTGTCCATTGGTTTGATGTGTTTGTGCTTTTGATTTTGCCATTTGATTAGGGACTTTCTGTTTTGAATTTTTCTCGGAGTTCAGTATTTTTGTGATTTAACTTTTAACTTTTATATCCTTCGTTTTATAAAATGTATAAATATAGATATGTTTGTAGCTTAGGCAGAATAAAATTGTCATCGTATCCAGATGTTGCTGCTCAATATCATTTGTTTTATTTTTCCAAAGACTCGTACGAGCATCCTGTAGGGTTACACCATGTTGTTCTAAGGATGAACAAGGCATCAGCCATAAATCATGATAACATAGAGGACTATAAATTGATTTTTTCAGTGTAACAATGATAGCAATATCCCAAGATGATATGGCAGCAATTGTCACCTGACGAACTTACTCTTTTTTCAGTGTAACAATGATAGCGGTATCCCAGGATGATATGGCTGACGATTGTCACCTGACTAACTTACTGAACTATGCCTTCCAGATCGTTGTTCTACTCTGTGGATTAGACGAAGTTACCAACATCAAAAATATTGAAAGATTTAAAAAAGAATTGAAGGTATGAAATATGTCATGTAAGTTGATAGTTAACAATTGACATGTCAAAACATGGACAAAAGGTATTAATGAAACAGCTTGTAGAAGACTTAAGTATATAATGTATTTAAAGATTACTGATGTTTATACTGGATTCATTGGATATATATGTGGCAAATGGATGGCACAGAATACTAAATTTTGGAGGAATAAGATATTCTTACGGTAACATAAACTAGAAATATATTGTACAGGGCTCACGCTAGCAGGCGACTAGGGCGAAAAAGTCGCTTTCCCATCCTTCACTTCGCTTTACCCGACCGTCAAAAGTGAAATCTAGTCGCTCTGGTGTTCACAATAGTGGCTTGCAGTCGCTTTCGTCATCGGCAATTTTCCCTTCGACTTCGTACCAAGTCAATGAAACAGCATATTTTTCATTTAAAAGTGAAGAAATTCAAAAACATTAACGATTTATTTCTTTAGAAAAGATGTGAAAGTATTGAATTTACAGGTTGGTCGTATGTTATTTCAAAGAAACAACTTAAATTAAAAAGTATTTTCTTTCACTTCCGGTACTTGTTACTCAAGATCGTATATCAAAACATTCTGATTTTCGGCAAAATAAAAAATATGATATTTTCTTTTCCTTTTTGATATAAAAAAGTTCTTTTAAGTGCTAGATATTTAGTTGGTAGATTCTGACAAGAGGATTAATATAATTATGCAACTATAAATGACTATAAAAGACATAAACTGAAACAACTGTTAAAAAAAAGGATACATATGGCCCTTTTTAGCTCATCGGGGCCCGAAGGGCCCCATGTGAGCTTATGCCATCACTTGGCGTCCGTGGTCGTCGTCTGTTGTCGTCTGAAGCCTTCTGTCGTCGTAAACTATTTCAAAAATTTTCTCCTCTGAAACTACTGGGCCAAATACCTTCAAACTTTAACTAAATGTTCCTTAGGGTATCTAGTTTATCAATTGTATCCGAAGTTTTGATCCATCGACAAACATGGCCGCCATGGCTAAAAATAGAACATAGGGGTCAAATGCAGTTTTTGGCTTATATCTCAAAAACTAAAGCTTTTAGAGCAAATCTTACATGGGGGTAAAATCATTCAATTGGTCAAGATCTATCAGCTCTGAAATTTTCAGACGAATCGAACAACCCATTGTTGGATTGCTGCCACCGAATTGGTAGTTTTAACAAAATTTTGCAGTTTTTTGTTATTATTTTGAATATTATTATAGATATATATAAACTGTAAGCAGCAATAATGTTCAGCAAAGTAAGATCTACAAAAAAGTTTATATTACCATAATTGTCAATTGACCCCCTAAGGAGTTATTGCCATTTAAAGATAATTTTACACAATTTGTTCATCAAGTTTGCTAACATCAAGGATTTGTATAGTTAGAAGGATTGGAATCTCGCGGTTTATCGTAATCTCTTCCGCGGCGAGACTTCGCTACTCGTCACTTACGATATCTGAACGTGATTTTTTTGTACACATGTATCGAGTTGTTTTCTTATTTTTGTCACGTATAGACAATGTTGTTATGGTAAAGGACTTTATTTATTCTTAAATGTAATTATTATTGATTAGCACTCAAGTTTCAATTGACGAAAAAGCGTAATTTAAGGGATTTATTGGGTTCGATTTATTTGATGTACATTGTAATGCAATGTGTATAACGACAGTACTGTTAAAGAGGGGGCCCACTGGTAAACCCTATAAAACTGCCTCTGCATTATAAACATGGTAAAGGCATTGAAGAAACGTTAGCCAGTGTGTTATAAATTATCAACTGCAAGCAAATTTTTTTAATTGTACTAATAACATTACATCTTTAAATGCACTTTTCTTTCTTGTCAGAGCACTTAAATCAATTTGTGCATGAATTAATAGGGCAACCTTATAGTGTCAGCTCTCTGTCATAACGGCCTCTCAAGTAGTCAATCATGGAATTATTCATGGTTATGTATTATACATGTAGTATAATACAGAAATTAACTTGAAAAGAGCGACTTGTCATATATCAAAGAAGACTTAAAATAATCTTTCATCTTTTTCTGACTGTACGTTGGTACACTTTCATATGAGGTAAGTAACAGCAGTTTACATCAAGTATTAAAACAAAAGTCTTACTTTTCTGTTTGTAACTTTCATGTTTGCTAGGTCTAAACTGTGTAAACATAACTAAAATGTTTATTGTCAAACAGTAGATACTTTTTGTACAATTTTGCCTTGTATTGACTTTATAGCGCACACTTACAAATATACATGTAAAACACTGACTTTTGTCTATCAAGATAAGAAATAACGATAGATTGAATAATTGCTTACATCAACATCATTTGAACTTTGGTGAACTGAGCCGCCTCATTCTATTGGCAATCATACCGCATCTCTTAACTCTTATGTCTTAACTTCAAATTTGGTATAAAAACTATTTTTTGTACATGTTTTATGTATGGGCTGTTGGTTTCATGTGATAATATTTATTGACCTGCTATGCTGCATGGGTTTTGATGATCGTGGATGACATACATTCATCGATTGTACATGTAGACTACTAGTTTTTAAAATCTTCATTTGATATTGGATGGATAGATGTCTCATTTCAATCATATCCCATGTCTACTTGCTTATTTTACTACACATACTCATAGACATTAATCACACAGATTTATATGAAAATCTGGATTAATAAAGGCAGTGACAAGAAAGAGAATCGTCAATATACACTCAACACCAAGCAGATTAGGCGAATATTAAATGAATCTGGCATGTAAAGGAATTTAAAAAAAGATATTCTATGATTTATTTTTATGTTAAAATATAGATATAATCCAATTCAGCTGGTATCACATGATCATCTATCAAGTCACTATCAAAGTTCCTACACACAAAGTGTAGCTCTCAAGTTTTGATATAAGAGATTGAATGTTAATGATCCAATGAAATACTGTTGGTATATCTTTCTATAAATGATATTCGGAGGAACGTTCTGGTCAATAGTCGCATTTAGTTGTACCGATACACTAGTATTTCTATTTGAAGGCATGCCATATGTTAGTCCACATGATTAGTGCATGAATGGCCAACTGCTGTTGGCACACAACTGCTTAGACTTTTTGGGGAACTTTCCTTGTGCCTGGACTTTTCTTCTTAACATTCACCAGTTTGGGCATTTTGGAAAATACTGGAAAAAAAAATGTGTAATATAGTTACATGTGGCAATATGAATAATAATACAATAGCATATGGCTTAAACAATTCCAATATCAAATCTGTCTTAACAATAGCCATATTACCTCAAGATCTCTGCTCGAACAATTACATTTGCAAGATTTATGTTAGTTTTCTATGGGTTTATGCTACATGTACATATATGCCAGCTTATGCAAATTCAGGAATTATTTATACATGTAGCAATGTTTCTATTGTTTTTGATATTTTCAATATTGTAGGATCATAAGATGTCGCAAACAAAAAAAATCATATATTTTAATTTAATGGTGCTTGCTTAACTACAAAACTATGTATATATACATTTACATATCATAATAGGTAATGCAGGACCTAAATTAATCATTTATTATGTAGCACATTGTCATACCATGCATGTGGGTCTTCAAACGACAAATTGATATTTTCATATCTTCACAGTATTGAAAACAAACAAACAAAAAATATCGGAAAATTTAATATTGACTTAGAAAAAAAAGGTGGAACTATTTGGGTCTATCTTGATATGAATATATAATAGCCAACGATAAATCTTACGGGGCGATGGATCATAAAATTATGATACAGTACACTACAAAATATAATATATAACCAGTCTAAAAGGGTACAACATCACCAAAAATAACAATAAAAGGAATAAATGTTACATATTTCGGATAACAGATATCCTTCATATATTATATATATAAAACTCTTACTGGACTTGACTGAAGTATATAGTTAATAGCAATTGGGCCTAGAAAAGAAAAAGCTCATGTACATTTGTAATGCACAGGTTTAAACAAAAATTAGACATCTTGGCGTCTTGCTATTTTAATTTTTTGCTTTGACGACTTTGCAGGAAGACACCTTGCAAGGCTATTTTGATTTTTTCCTTTGATGCCGTTGCAGGAAAAAATCTTGCAAGGCTATTTTGATTTTTGCTTTGACACCGTTGCAGGAAAACATCTTGCAAGGCCTAAAAAAATAAAAAAATAATTTAGCCTTGTAAAACGCCATAAATTTAACAGGCATAATTAATTGGACTTGTAATGCATGTGATATGTGGTATAAACAGATAGAGAAGAAGGAGTCCATAACAATAACATGCATAATAAAGCCGGGTGGCAATGATTTATAATGAAGACAAAACAGCACTACCTATGCATCATTAAAGTAGATGAGCTGTGTTGGTGTATTAACGTCAGTAAAAAGTACATTCATTTGTACACAATGTACTTTCACAATACTAGATCATACTTGGAAGGTCAGCTGCGGGCTGAACTGGTAAACATTGGACTGAACATTTGAAAAGATTACCATCCATGCATTGTCCCTTTCCACATCGGCAAAGGCAAATCTATGGTGTTTTCTATGGAACATGGCTTGTTAAAATTGATGTAAAACTATTTCAGAACACATGGTTTAACGATTTCACTTGGTAGAAACAGGAAGAAAGTATCAGATGATTATGACAACTGGATCCCTCCCAATTTAGGCCTGGTAAATTGCGATTCATCTGAGAACCACATTGATTTTTAAAGACAGAAAAGTATCACAATTCCCTTATTTAGCGATTTGAGCTTTCTTCTATACACTTAATCACCAATGTTTTACGTTTGTAAACATGTTTGAACATTAATCTAGGCCCATTGTAGAACTTTATTGATTTTCCTAAGCCACCCCATTTTCGCTCCAGAACGCCATTTTTGTTGTAATCAACTCAAAGAAACAGAAAAATTAGGAAAACTAATGCATAAACCACTACGAAATTTACTCAATACACGAAGAAATCATATATCTATCAGAAAATATAAATTTTATCACTCATCTCCGTTTTTTGAGGAAGAAGTGTCAAAATAAAATGATGTTAGGACCGCCCAATAGGCGGGATAGGGTGGGTCACTTGGTCAATATGCAAATTCATTCTATGGAGCCGTGTATTCGTACTGCAATCGTAAAAGTCATTAATTACACCAGAACCATTTTAAACTTCTTATTTCAATTATAACATTTGATAAATATGGATTGTAATACTTACATATCGTATGTCTATTTGTTTAGGTGATGCAAATGTCCGCCATTAATCAAGGCACATTGAGCATCTTCCAGATGCATCACGGGTAATCACACAAAATCTCGTGCTGCATAAGACATTATACTACAGTCTATGCAAAAGTCCACGAGATTCCAATCCTTCTAACTATACAAATCCTTGCTAACATTTAAAAATCTTCTCCTCTGAAACTACTGGGCCAATTACCTTCAAACTTTAACTAAATGTTCCTTAGGGTATCTTGTTTATAAATTGTATCCATCGACAAACATGGCCGCCATGGCTAAAAATAGAACATAAGGGTCAAATGCAGTTTTTTGCTTATATCTCAAAAACTAAATCTTTTAGAGCAAATGTAACATGGGGTAAAATTGTTTAATTGGTCAAGATCTATCGGCCCTGAAATTTCAGACGAATCGAACCACCCATTGTTGGGTTGCTGCCACCAAATTTGTAGTTTTAACAAAATTTTGCAGGTTTTTGTTATTATTTTGAATATTATTATAGATATATGTATAAACTCTAAGCAGCAATAATGTTCAGCAAAGTAAGATCTACAAAAAAGTTAATATGACCATAATTGTCAATTGACCCCTTAAGGAGTTATTGCCTTTAAAGACAATTTTACACAATTTGTTCATCAAGTTTGCTAACATTTAAAAATCTTCTCCTCTGAAACTACTGGGCCAATTACCTTCAAACTTTAACTAAATGTTCCTTAGGGTATCTTGTTTATAAATTGTATCCGAAGATTGTATCCATCGACAAACATGGCCGCCATGGCTAAAAATAGAACATAAGGGTCAAATGCAGTTTTTGGCTTATATCTCAAAAACTAAATCTTTTAGAGCAAATGTAACATGGGGTAAAATTGTTTAATTGGTCAAGATCTATCGGCCCTGAAATTTCAGACGAATCCAACAACCCATTGTTGGGTTGCTGCCACCAAATTTGTAGTTTTAACAAAATTTTGCAGGTTTTGATACGACCGCAAAAAAATATTGGTATGACGTTGTCGTCATCGTCGTCGTCCGAAGAAGCATTGGTTTTTGCACTCTAACTTTAGTTTAAGTGCATGGATCTCTATGAAATTTTACCATAAGGTTCAATATCACAAAAGGAAGGTTGGGATTGATTTTGGGGGTTATGGTACCAACAGTTAAGGAATTAGGGGCCAAAAAGGGCCCAGAAATAAGCATTTTTGTAACTTCCAGACATAACTTGTGTGTTAGTGTATGGATCTCTCTGACATTGTACCACCATATCACAAAGGGAATGCTGGGATTGATTTTTGGGGTAATTGCCTCAAAATTTTAGGAATTAGGGACCAAAAAGGGCAAAAACAAGCATTTTCTAGTTTCATGACAATAACTTGTGTGTAAGTGTATGGATCTTTCTGAAATTGTACTACAAGGTTCCATATCACAAAGGAAAGCTGGAATTGAGTTGGGGGTAATTGCCTGAAACCTTTAGGAATTAGGGGCCAAAGGGGCCAAAAATAAGCATTTTCTAGTTTCAGACAATAACTTGTGTTCAAGTGTATGGATCTCTCTGAAATTGTACTGCAAGGTACCATACCTCAAAGGAAGGCTGGGATTGAGTTGATGGGTGATGAATCATAAGGGGGTTCAAAAATTTGGGGGGATTTTGGATTTTTTTTTTTTTTCCTTTTTTTCCTTTTTTTCTTTAAAATTTTCCATTTTAAGTTGGTTATTTCTGATTTATATTTAAAAGCAAATAATAATGATATGGCAGGAGATACACACCAAACAGGATGTGTAAATTATTATATGATAAGTATTGTGCAATAGCAAGAAATTTTCAATTGCACAGTATTGCGCAATAGCAAGAAATCTTCAATTACACAGTATTGCGCAATAGCAAGAAATATCCAATAGCACAATATTGCTCAATAGCAAGAAATTGTCAATTGTACAGTATTGCGCAATAGCAAGAAATATTCAATTGCACAGTATTGTGCAAAAGAAGATACTTTGTATAAATTGCTTATTTCTTGACCAATTTCAATGGGTTTTATTCTTGAACTCTTGGTGTTCCTTAATATGCTGAATCTAACCGTGTATTAAGTTTTTGGATTTTGGGCCCCGTTTTTAAATTGGTCCACATTGAGGTCCAAAGGGTCCAAAATTAAACTTTGTTTGATTTCATCAAAAATTGAATTATTGGGGTTCTTTGATATGCCGAATCTAACCGTGTAATTAGATTCTTTATTTTTGGTCCCGTTTTCAAATTGGTCTACATTAAGGTCCAAAGGGTCCAAAATTAAACTTAGTTTGATTTTAACAAAAATTGAATTCTTCTCTGCTTCTTTGATATGCTGAATCTAAACATGTATTTAGATTTTTGATTAAGGGCCCAGTTTTCAAGTTGGTCCAAATCGGGTCCAAAATTAAACTTTGTTTGATTTCAACAAAAATTGAATATATGGGGTTCTTTGATATGCTGAATCTAACCATGTATTTAGATTTGTGATTTTTGGGCCCGTTGTCAACTTTGTCCACATTGAGGTCAAAAGGGTCCAAAATTAAACTTTGTTTGATTTCATCAAAATTGAACTCTTGGGGTTCTTTGATATGCTGAATCTAACCATGTATTTAGATTTTGGATATTGGACCATAATAGGTGAATGTCAATTTAAAATTTTAAGTTCTTAGACCACATTCATTCTGTGTCAGAAACCTATGCTGTGTCAAATATTTAATCACAATCCAAATTCAGAGCTGTATCAAGCTTGAATGTTGTGTCCATACTTGCCCTAACTGTTCAGGGCTCGACCTCTGCGGTCGTATCAAGCTGCGCCCTGCGGAGCATTTTATTGTTATTATTTTGAATATTATTATAGATATATATAAACTGTAAGCAGCAATAATGTTCAGCAAAGTAAGATCTACAAAAAAGTTAATATGACCATAATTGTCAATTGACCCCTTAAGGAGTTATTGCCCTTTAAAGACAATTTTACACAATTTGTTCATCAAGTTTGCTAACATTTAAAAATCTTCTCCTCTGAAATACAGGTGAGCGATTCAGGCTCTTGAGAGCCTCTTGTTATTATAGTGAAAACCAAACATTGTAGCGCCGCAAGCGAACAAGCACTTCTCTTTGAAATCTGATCACTTCTCCCTACTAGATTCAAAAAGAGAAGTCACTTCTCCCTATGATTTTGAAGTAGTGTGAGCCCTGATTGTATATTCATTAGATTTGTAGCATTTGTTTATTTGTATTATGGAAAATTATTCTTACATTAATAGATCTCTGACAATGCAGAATTTAGAGAATACAATGGCATAAATACTTTAAACATTAATGAGGTGGTTATACAGTGTGAAGTCTTATTCATACTTGTTATTATACAGACAATAGAACTCTAAAATCAAAACAAAAAGAATTATGCCTGACAGAAAACAGAAAAACTATACCAGCTGGTAACTTTTAACATCTCCTTCTTTATAGGGGAAAAATGGGAGAATTTGAGCTTGTTAACTAAAATTTCTTTGATATTACATTGAGGATGTTGAGTCACTTCCTTGTTAAATTTCTCAGTTTATTTTGTATGTCAATATGAGTTTCTTGATTTTAAAATAAATGTTTCTACAGGTGTGTAACCAGCTTATTGACAAATTAGTAGAACCACCGGTCAGTTTCAGTACACTAACAAATACTGTAGAAACAATAGCATCACCAGAAAGTACAATTCTGCAGGTAAGATTATCATCACCATGAACTTTAGCTGACATAAAATATATGAAATATGGTTCACTTTTGGATACATTTGAACAATAGTCCAGGCTGTTTCAAAATCAT
Source organism: Mytilus coruscus (assembly GCA_017311375.1). NCBI lineage: Eukaryota > Metazoa > Mollusca > Bivalvia > Mytilida > Mytilidae > Mytilus > Mytilus coruscus. Next base: position 79,811,432 of record CM029604.1, read on the forward strand.
TGCTGGGTAATGTGAGGCAATCTAATTTATTAATTTTGGATGGATGCATTTTCCTTAGAATTATGTAAGAATTATATTAAGTAAAATTAAAATTTTATATTACATGTTGTTTGGGTCTAAAATGATCTTTGCAATTTATTAGTATCCATATGTTTAAATTAAAAAAAATTAAGTGTTCAAATATGTTGGAAATATGCTACATATTGCTGATCTAAAACAACAAGATCACTATATTGTCTTCAATTATAGATACTTGCCTGCACTAAATTTGAATCTTCTCAAATTTTAATTGAATTTAACAGCAGTAGCTTCAGAACTTAATATAAACCTAATGTATTTCAGAATTTCTTGGATGCCTTTACAGAAGCTGCTGAAAGCTCGTTTGGTTGTCTGTATGTGGATGATAGGATTGTTGTGGCCACTAGGAAATGGTGGTCTTTATCCTCCAATGAACTGGTACTTTTGACCTTACTTATATCTTCTCTACAGAGATGTTCCTCCAGAGATATACCAATATTTCTACCAGACAGTCATCCTACTGTAAGATATTGTAATTCAAAATTTAAAAAAAAGTCCTTAAAAGAATGCCTTCTTAATTTTTTGAAATTATTCTGTTTGTACATATAACATTATCAGCAGTTGATGATTCATCAATCAGAAGTAAAAATTGATTCTGATATCTTTAAATCTCCAAATGTCTCCTCGGCAACATACAATTTATTTCAAGCTTCTTATTTTAGTTCAGAAAAAATTATTATTTAATGATGATAAAAAGAAAAGAAAGCATTATCATGATTATGTAAAGAAAGAGGAAACACTTTCTAAAGGTTTCAACATGTCCAGTATATAGATTAGGTTTGAACTTTCAATATGATTGGTTGGGCTATTTTATACACATTATTCCTTGATGATATAATTATTTTTGAATTTTCAATGTTTTTCCTTTTTCTTCTTTGTATGCCACTTAATGCCCCACTTACGGGCATTATGTTTTTCCATTTGTCCGTCTGTTAGTCTGTCTGTCCCACTTCAGGTTAAAGTTGGACCAAATTTCATATTCCACTAAACATAGTATTTGATGAAGTTGAATTCCAATCAACTTGGAACTTAGTACACATGTTCCCTATGATATGATCTTTCTAATTTCAATGCCAAATTAGAGTTTCAACTCCAATTTGGTGGTCCACTGAACATAGAAAATGATAGTGCCAGTAGGGCATCCTTGTACTATGGACGCATTCCTGTTTTAAATGTCATATTTGGTGAATGGGCTGTGCTTTCCTTTCTGGACCTAGCATTTGTTAGTATGTATTGGATTAAAAATGTTTTTTTTTTTCTAAACCAAATCTGAATAAAGCTTTTGTATTTGTATTCATATTCACCAGGGGATGGAACTGTAAAAAATCTAAACTAAGGGTAATAATCATGATAATACTAACGAAAAAATGTCCTATTAGTAATAGGGAAAATCTCTGTTTGTTTACCTCTTGTCTGTGTGAAACATATTTTTATGCCTCATTTTTGGCATTCTATTTTTCAGTCTGTGTGTCCTTCTGTCCGTCTGTGCCGCTTCAGGTTTAAGTTTTTGGTTATATTTTTGGTCAAGGTAGTTTTTGATGAAGTTGAAGTCCAATCAACTTGAAACTTTGTACACATGTTCCCTATGGTATGAAACTTTTAATGCCAAATTAGAGTTTTGACCCCAATTTCACGGTCCACTGAACAAAGAAAATGATAGTGCGAGTGGGGCATCTATGTACTATGGACACATTCTTGTTGTAAAATGTTTCAGTATGAACTTGTGCAATTTGTTTATAGAAATGATATATTTTACAGATACCTCATAGACTGATGACATTCAGATTAACTAAAAAGACAGAAGTGTGTGTGATATGTGGACAGACACCAAACCTTACAGATTTAGAGAATGAGGTATTGTTATTTTGAAAATTAAGGGGAGGTTATTCAAAGATTAGAAAATATGAATGCTACATTACTGATATAAGTATATTATTATTTACTTCTTTAAGTTAATAAAAATATCTTGTACAAATAGTACCCCTGACTGATATAAATAAGGATATCATGATTGAGGCATTACCAAAATATTGGATAGTGTAACAAACCGGCACCTGACTCCTTTGAAAAGAATAGACAAACAAACAAAACAAATATTATATGGCCCAGAAAGCCCCACATGATGTCTGAATAATTTGACTAGTCTATGTATTTAATAACAGAATCTTAACTTTAATTTGTTACATTATTTTCAGGTAGGAAGATTTTGGAGGCCAGCTTATGATTCACTTTTATCAGCTACTTCAATTGTTCCCAGGAACATTCCTTCAAGTATGGTCTTAGATCTAAATATACAATGGTAGGATACAATTGTTATTATTGATAACAGTTATAACAAAAATTATTAGATAGGATTTTTCAGTCAGTATATAGCAAATTTTAGCTGTAGAACACAAAAAATAATACACAGTACAACAAACCACAGCAACCACCAACACTTATCTCCTCAGAAAAATAAAGACATACCAATAAAGACAACAAACAAAAAAACATGGTCCAGGTATCCTGACTTTAAACAGGAGAAAAATGTGATGGTGCTAAACTAACTGATTTAACATTAGACAATCTAGACCAAACATAATTAAATTAAAACACAAAGCTGCATTTAAGCATATCAGAATTTATATATAAGTGACCATTTGTTTTTCAATTCAGGCAATATATATACATGTGAAAAGATAACATTTTTAGATACAATCTGAACAGAAAAAAGTTTTATGATGTGTGGTAGACAATTTTGATTTTTATAAACATTTTACAAGAAAGATATGAATGAACATGTAAAAGAATACAACATGTTTCAGTTTTCTACTTGTAAACACAGAGACGAGCAGATGTCTTGGAAGTGTGTACTCATCCCCAGAAAGTAGTGGTCCTTTAGGTAAATATTTCCTTAATATATCATACATGACTGCTTTGTAAAATTAAATCTTAACATTTATCCAACAACACATTTTTAACAGAACACATCTTAATGTTTACATAAAATTAGGGATGAGGGTCCACACTATATGGGTATAAACTCTTTATTACCAGATAATGAATTTATCTAACAGAGACTACTAAAGAATCAGCATGAATACTAAATTTTTCAATGGACAATCAATACTGAATTCATGTACAGGTGCACTTTTCAAGTTGAAGTACAAATGATAAACATTAGAACATAAACTTCATTGATAATTATGCCCCTGCAACTTAATTTGCAGGTGATTTTTTAACAGTTCCACAGAGGAGAGAAGTATTGTCATCATTTTATAAGAAGATGGTTGGAACATTTTTTACTTCAGTCATAGAAGGAAGTGACACAGGTGAAGTGCTTTCACTTTAAGTTCTGATGGAGATTGATAATTTTTTTTTAATGACAAAGTACTGTGGATTCATTTTTATTTGTGGTATACCAATTTTCGTGGGTTTTTTTGGGTCATAGCGAACCACGAATTTAAGAATTCAACAAAGAATAATCCCCAGAAATGAGTATGAGTCGGATGTTAATTTCCGGTTATGTTATGCAGTTCTAGTATAGTGTTGACTAGCGATAAACATTGTAACATAACACGTGTTTTTATTGAAAGAAGATACAAGTATTTTGATTAAATCAATAATAAATATATCGAATACCTGTGATAATTTACTTTTTAAAATTGACTAAAACTGTTCATGGAAAATAAAGGCAAGTTGTTAATTACCGTGTCATAGTTTGGTTTACAGGTGATTAAAAATCAATAGGATTAAGTACGGGGATACTGCCCGTAGGTAATATTGTTTATGACAGGAACATTTATTTTCACACCTTTTACTTATATGACTGTTTATTATATCGTGATTAGGGAAATGAGCTTTTTTGAATGCCTTATAAAATTACGACAAGTATTTATAAATTGTAAAACAAACAAATAATTAGTTGTCTCTGTCCATTATTTTAATAGAAGTTTTCAATGAACACCTTAACCTAGAATGACCAAGCGAGGATTTTGACAATTCAAAACTTTTTCAATTCCTTCTTTTTGTTTGTTTTTATTGATCAAACCAAGGAGGTTATATGATCTCCTAAATCAAAAGAAATCCACGAATAACGTATCTGATTTTTTTTTTTTTTTTTTTTTTTTTTGGTTGTAATCAGCGATCCACAATTTACGTATACCACGAAACGTCTTTTTTTCTCTGTCCACGAAAATTGATACCCACGAAAATAAATGAATCCACAGTATAATAAATCTACTTACTTTTGTATGAGCAATCCTTAGGATGCTTATTTTGAGGCTCAATTTACTGTGGATTAATTTATTTTGTGAATATCAATTTTCATGGATATTTGATTGCATGGATACTGTAAATTCAGAAATTATTGTGTGCATTTATTATTGCGATTTTGTCATTTTAAACTAAAATGCAATTTTAATTTTTGCAATATTAAGAAAAATCCTGTTTTATTCATATAAAATTTTTAAAAATGTGAGTTTAAATTATTGCGAATATAACCCTGTCACATTTTTGCAATAATAAAAACCTCACAATAATTTCTGAATTTACAGTAAACAAGGCTATTGAAAATTTGTATTTGTTAATTTAAATTCATGGTTTTAATACCTATATCTATTAAAGGTATGAGCATTGGTATCCTACGAATAATAATAAATCTACTAGTCCTGAATATGACATAATGCCAACAACCCATCAATTGTTAGATTTCTAGAAATTGGTTAAACAGCCATTAATGAACTTAGCAATTAATTTGTTTATATAGGAAAAGGATTGAAACCCGTTTTTTGCTTGAATATATTTCTAAAATAAATTAGCATTAGTCAAATCCTGTGTTTCAGGGCCATTGGAGTTTACCCATCAGCCTATGGAAACCTACATAACAACTGACTCACACAAGTGTTACGCCTTGCAGTCTGGTCCTTATCAGTTATATGTTGTATATACAGATAGCATTCCTACCTATGCTATGAGGTTTGTATATATATTAATAACGAATAGTGGTATGATTGCCACTGCATTTTAACAAATAAAATTCAACAGGTGTAAAGTTGACTTTGGAGTAAGATTGGTAAATTGCCAATGACACAACTATCCACCAGAGACAGAATGACGTAGATGTTCACAACTATAGTTAACTGCAACACCTTCAACTATGAGTAAAACAAATTCTACATATCAAGCTATTAAAGGCCCTGACAAAACAAAATTTGAAACAAACTAAAAACAAATATGGTATTCAGCAACAAACAGCAAAAAATGAATAAAATGCTCCCTACTTGGAAAGACACATTCAGAATGAGGGGTGTTCAAAACGTTTGATGACATCCAAACCTAGGACTTACTGACATATAGCTACATGGGATAAATTGAACATGAGTTGCATATGTCAATAATATTCCAAAACAGTAACACAAAAAAAATGGACATCTTGCGGTCATGCAGAATAAATTTAGCACTTTTACCTCAACAAAGCTTAAAGTCAACACAGGTCAGTTATATCCTGATTTGACATAATTAGTTAACATAATTTAATATCTTAGTTTACATTGATATTTATTTGAATAATTAAATATTTAGTTTTATAAATATATGTGTATTTATAAAACATTTTATTTTAAGATCAGTGTCGCATAAAACACTGTCTTTGTTGACGAAAGACAAGAACATCCAAGTGTGATAAAATGTTGAAGAAATTCAATGTCAAAAGTACAGTTAAGAAAAGAAATGTAACAGCAATAAACAGATAAAGACAAAGACAAAAGATGAGAGAAAGACAAAACACAGAGAAAGGCAGAGAACAGAAACAGAATACAGATGATGTGAAAATGGTATTATAAGTAGTTGGAGAGAGTTATTTTAATTAATTTATTTTCTTTAGGTATTGTTAGATAATTTTGTCAAACACAAGACATTTTTCTTGAACTTCCAGTCAGGAACACATATTACATTATCATAGTAATTAAACCAGATTTTTATTCTTTTATTAAATGCACAAATATGGAGATATTTAAAAAGCGTTTCTATTTCTTATAAAATGCCCATACAAATGTACTTCTAGATTAAAAATCAACTTGAACAAATCAGCTCAATTCTTCTGCTGTTAAGTTTAAGAAACCTTGAACTCTTCAAAAACTTTATTAGTTCAATATCTGTAAGCTTTCCTACTAAATGATTAGAGAAAGATTTCCTCAATTTTTATTATGCCCCATTTATGGGCATTATGTTTTCTGGTCTGTGCATCCGTCCGTTCGTACGTTCGTCTGTTTGTCCGTCCGTTCGTCCCGCTTCAGGTTTAAAGTTTTTGGTCGAGGTAGTTTTTGATGAAGTTGAAGTCCAATCAACTTGAAACTTAGAATACATGTTCCCTATGATATGATCTTTCTAATTTTAATGCCAAATTAGAGATTTTCCCCCATTTTCATGGTCCACTGAACATAGAAAATGATAGTGCGGATGGGGCATCCGTGTACTGGGGACACATTCTTGTTTCTTCTTTTTTTCTGATATATGCTCTAATTTCATCTGAGCACATCTAGCAAATCTTGAACATTAGTATAATCTCTTTCATTTGAAAATACAGATGCAGTGTTTTTCATTAACGATTCAATTTTTTTTAGGGTAAATAAAAATCTTGAATCCTAAGAAAGTCTGAAAGTTCTATCTTATTATCTATAAAAATTTCCCCAGTAATTGGATTGGATCCTACAAGTTGACATTCTTTATTGTCAGCACAATAAAGTTCATCTCTTTCTAATTTCATTATAGTCATCAGGATAAAAAGTCTATAAAATGCCTTCATTTCAGGAACTGTTATGTCAGTCCATTCACCTTTTGGTAAGCATCTGCCTCATGCTTACAGGTGGCTTTCAAATTATTAAAATTGACAATAGAAGTGAAGACTTTTTCAGTATAAAAACATTGATAGTAGTTCAGGACAGATGCTGAAGTGTCAAAATTTCTAACTTGGCCCACACATTCCAGAAATTCATGGATGTTTCTTTGAGTTTCTGTCCTCCAAGTGTCAAAATTTTTATCTACATATATGTCCGTGGCTTCAAATGCCTCAAAGTCATTTTCCTCATCACTGTCCCCATTGCCTTTCTAATTAATTTCTGTCAGCTTGATTAACTTTTATCAAGTCAAATTGGCTGACATCATCAATAATTTTTCTCCTGACAGTTTGTTTTCACAATGGCTATCCTCCATTTTGTGTACAAAATTTCATAATTTTTATTGCAAATAATTGACCAATATTTTCTTTTAAAAGTACGGGAAAAGTCCTAGAAACTTTAATGAATGTATATGACACTAGTATGATACTTTAAAGGGATTTAAACAGTAGCATGGTAAGCCTGGTATGCTGGCTATAGTGTTTAGGGAAGTGAAATTGATTTCAGGTTAACTGGGTCTTAGTGCTGAAAGAGTTTTTAACATGAAGATTTATTTTTTAATAATAAACATGACCATTTTTTGGAGGTTGCTGACAACCAATTTATCAGAATACTGACTTTGTCATGTTTGCAATATTTATCTTTGGTGGTTATTGATACCAACTGGTCATTAAACACCTAATCTTCAGTTTGTATGATACAGTCCGTGGAAAAATCATTTTGTTGTAAGACAATCTTCATGTTGAAAAAGACTTAAGTCATTTTATGTTTAAACTTGCATTTGAAATTTCAGAAATTTAAAGGAACTAAGTGAATGCAGTTGAGTCAATAAAATTCTTTTCTAACCCATTATGGGAAAAATATAGCATCTTGCAAAATGTAAACATGTGCTTTGGGACTCTTAATTTTACGACCTCCGTCAAGTCACACAGTGGGCAGGGAAATAAAATTTCAATTACCAGATGAAAACATTCAATATACAATTTTTCAACAATTTTTTTGCTGATAAGAAATGACATTTGTAATCATATTTATTTTTCATCTTTTTAGTTAGATTAACAAGAATAGCAAATTATTTAACAATATTCTGCATCAGCAAGTTGTGCTTAAATAATATATAACAATTAAATTTTACTTGTCTACATCTAACATTCAAAATACTGTTAACTCTGACAAATTGACTCTGACAAATTGTTTATGTGTCTGTCCCATGTTAAAAACCTAATCATTGGTTCTCTATTGGTTAAAACACATTTTGACATGTAGGGAATTTTCTGCTAATGAATCTATTCATTACTTTGACCTATTGGTATAATTTGATCTATTTGTATAATCTTCCATCAGTGAATAAAATGAAGACAGTATAAGAAAGGTGTGTTTTGTAAATAAAAGAGAAATTCTCTAAATAATTTGATCAATTTCTCTTTTACACCTTTCATTGTTAAATTCATGATACAAACCAAAACATGTTCATTTCAATTTCAGTATAATAAAAGACAACAACATCCTTGATTTCTGCAAGGAAGTGCTTTATTCAGTTCATGTTTCGCCACTTACGGTGGCATCTTCTGACAATTTAATAATAGGAAACAAGTGAAGAAGTAAATAAAATGCGGTTCATATAGGTTTACAAAAAGGTTAATTAGACGTAACGTCACAATAATTGGTTTGACAACGTTAAAATGAAAGTGAAAATAAAAGTCAATAATGAATTGTCAGTATCTTTTTCAAAATGAACACCTCATCATACCAATCACAATAGTTATCAGAGTGGTATGTGTACTGTTAAGTTACACATGTATTCTCAACAATTCAGTCGACAAATACACCTCAAAAGATGAAAAGTATTTTTTAAATGTTTTTGATTTTTTCTCTCCATAATACGGAAACTAGTTTTGTTCAGGTATTACAGGTTCAAATGTACAAATAAGATTGCTGAGAATATAAGTGTAAACATGTTATACCCTCGAACTACTGTTATGACAGTTTCGACAGTATAAAAGAATAGTCTTATAACATACCTGAAAACTGACCCGATTTTTGTGGATGTGACTACAGAATTGGAACTACTTGCCAACAATTTTTTATAAGGTGTCATTAAGTAACCTTTGTTTTAGAACCTTTATGGTTTTCCCCTATGACATAAGTTCCACACTTTTGCTGTCTTAAATTCAGAATCTTCCTTTGAAGTACTGCCAAGGTCAAGAAATTTAATCTTCCAACATCTGTGAAAATAGTAATTTTGTATACAACTGATGAAATAGTAACAATTCACTATATGTCTTGTCAGTTGTTGCTAATATGGGTGTCAACCTTCAACAAGTCAAGCATCAGAATATTGCCAGTATCAGAAATAAATAATCCTTTGCAAAAGTACATTGATAAACAATTTCTAACTTTCAACAGTGCCACTGGCTTTTCATTTTTAACAGAATTATAGCAAATTAAAGGAAATTCTTCTTTTAATAGAAAAAAAAAAAATAATGGACAGGCTATTTGATATTTTTGCTGTGGGTATGGAGTTGTAATTTTTTTGGATATATAACCATAAGAAATGCTTATTATATTAGATGCCCTTAAATACAAGTGTATTAAGCTCCTTTGACCCACCTCCAGAATTTGTATAGAGTTTGCAAAATCTTAAAACAAAAACAAAAAAAAAAAATGATATTAATGAAATTTCATTTACATATTAAAATCAATAGCTCAGAGGATTACTTGGATTTGAAGTAGCATTTTTAAAATGATTCATAGAAACAGCCATATTGTCAACTTGTAAACAGAGGTTAAATTTGTGGGAAATGTACTTGACAGGTAATGTTAACTCTTATGATATTGTAAAATATAAAATAACCATAATTAATGGCAAAATCAAACTATAAAACAAAGTTAATGGGAAATACTAGATGTCACTGGATGGTTAAATCCGTTAATCCTTTTCAAGTAGGTTTTTTCTTTAATAATTTATATACAATAATATATGAGGCCAGCGTACATATCTAAAACATAATAACGAACAAATTGTTTTGACTTTATAATGTACTGTATGAACAGAATTAAAATTTTAATTTTATACTTACGACAGCATTAAATATCTTATAGATATGGTCATGAAATGCAGATGAGAATTTCCCATTAAAGTTTTCATTAAGTTCTTTTCTCATTATCATGAGTTTGTCAAGCGGTTTTGTGTACTGGACAATTCCAGCCTTTTCATTCCCAAGCAACGCCATGGTATGAACTTCGCATTAAAGTTTTCATCAAGTTCTTTTCTCATTATCATGAGTTTGTCAAGTGGTTTTGTATACTGGACAGTTTCAGCCTTTTTCATTCCCAAGCAACGCCATTGTATGAACTTCCAATTAAAGTTTTCATCAAGTTCTTTTCTCATTATCATGAGTTTGTCAATCGGTTTTGTATACTGGACAGTTCCAGCCTTTTCATTCCCAAGCAACGCCATGGTATAAACTTCTGACCTAGAAAGGTCCGTGTATACAATTACTTTCCTAAATAAATGATAGAATCCAATTGATACCATGACTGCAATTTCAATTCATTTTATAACATGATGCAAATATAGTATGCAATTTTATCCTCAAATGGATTCATATTCTTAATGTCCAGGTCTAGCATTTTGTTAGAACACTCACCACTGTTTTGCCTCACTAATTTAAAAATCAGTCGTGGAAATAATTTTAAGCTGGTGGGATTGGTGGAGGGGGCAAAACTATTTTTCTGTAACCTTGAGGATGTTTTTGCCCTCTCCACCACAACCCCTACCCCGTACTTTTGAGTTTATAGCTGTGCACTCAAATTTAGTTTATCAGTATATGGAGAGAACTGTTTATATATAAAAAGATTGTTATACTGACAACTTCAGTCATGGAATACTTTGAATAGATGTTAGTCTATTTCTGATTGAATGATTTGAACGATTTATTAGAAAACACTCAGACCAGGGCTTCCAAAAGATATTTGAGCCAGCCGGGCATTTTATATCTTATCCCGATTTTATTCTCTTTAGACTTAGTAACAAAAGGCAGTTATGGCAATATATCAGTCTGCCATCATATAACCAATGATTGACATTAAAACGATATTAAACTTTACTTTGATTTAAATTCGATGTTCTGACGCAAACTGTTAAATTGAAAGTGCATCATTTGAAGTGTGCAACGTCAGCATACTTATTCTGCCTTAGACTCTTTATTTGTGCAAAATAACGTTGTCAAAAACTTTACTTTCGTTTTTATAAAACACATTTTCCTAATACTGGATGTTGACTGGACAATGGTAAATCACGGACCGGAGACGGATACATAGAAGCCGAGTACAGTTACAAAGCATGATTACGTTATGTAGCTCTTTCCAAGTTATTTCTTCAAGAAAATACTCGAAAAAACGTAAGATAAAGGTATCAATGATAATTTTAGCATTTTTGAAGAATTAGGATGCATAATTGAATTTCCCACCAGTGCACATGCGCACACGTGTACTAGTTCAAACAACATGGTTCTGACGAGTATTTGTATAAAACCTTTTTAATTTTTCATCAAATCATATTTATTAACGTATTTCCAATAATTTCAATCTTTTAGACTAAATTATTTAGATGCAAACCGCTGAAATGTAAGAAAATAACTTTGAATACCCTTTAGCGTACCCCAGTATTTAACACGATGTACAGTGTTTAAATATAATAATGAATATCATACAAATTCATTTATAAATATTCTTAATTTGAAGAATTATTTTTAAATCTCAGGATACTTTTTTTAAAACTGAATGCTCATTTAAAATAATATCTCCAAAGCGTTATTAAATAGGATGTTATTCCATGTTTGACCTCGCATGCTCTTTACCTGATCACCTTTATGTCCATTGTTATGCATCATTTTAAATTCTATTGATTAAGACAAGCTAAAGACACCTCATCACCTGTAATCAGTGAATGATTTATGGCTTCAATTGTTTGACAGCTTGTTGTTTTTAAAATAAAAGAACACATGTTTTTTCTACTTTTTATTGATGTACACAAGCTAAAGACAAGCGTACATTTATGTACCCAGAGGATTAGACTAACTGAGACACTTCAAAGTATTTGAAATATGCTGCATCTGTTTAATTAAACCCAAATATGACCGAAATATCTTTGTAGAATAGATTGACATGATTGCCACAGTTATAAACTTTAATGCCAAAACGGACATTTTTACCGATCGATAGTTGGTAAAAAAGTGAAATGACCATTTTATGAAAATGCCTTGAATAACAAAAAGTGGCAAACCTATGCTATTTGACCATCTGAGGCTGAGTGCAGCCGGACTTTTCATATAAATTTCGTTCAAGTCCGGAATATATGACCGTTTTGGAAGCCATGACTCAGACACATATAACATGTAACATGAGGTTAAATATATAATACAATATATGTAAATAACATGACAGAAGAACATTTAAACATATTAAAGTCAATACACATAGCTCATTAGAATCACACAGTAAAAAAAAAATACATTTGGACTTAGCTGGGTCGGCACTGTCCCACTGATTAGTCCTCTGTCTAAAACGAGGTGCACGTAGATCTGCCATGATCAATGATGAAAATGAAAGGTCAATGTCCGAGTGTTAACAGTTCAGTTTAGTTTCCAAGTTCACAAATCATTAGAGAAAAGTTATCTCCCCATCTTTTTGTGCTACCTGGCTGATAATCTCTGTAAGCCTTTTTAATCTGTGTGGTTGTTTACAGCTAGGGAAATTTTTCTTCATTGTTTTCTTCTGATATTCTCTTATAAGGGTAAAACAAAATTGAATGAACAATGAAATAAGTGACACAACTACATATTTTGGGTTAAAAAGTGTGGACTTTACACAATCAAATACACTAGCTGTCTCTAATGTTTATTTTATTCTGCTGGATCACCAATTCTTTCTGGCTTGGTTGCTATCCTCCATCGTAGGGAATTTGCATGTAATTTAAAGAATCCTGGTTGTTATGGCACCACATTAAATCATGCAGTGAAAAGGTTTAGTAACACAAAAGTTCAAATAATACTTTTATTAAAAATTCATGAAAATGATATACTGGTTACATGTTAAACATAGGGACTGCATAGCACTTGGGTTACAAAAAATGCAACAAGTGGCACAGTTTAATTTCAAAAACCACAAAGCCAGATAGATGTTGTTTTCCGTTTAGGTCAAGTAAAAAAAATGTGAAAGAGTTGTCTGAAGTAATGATGACTGACGTATAAAAAAGCCACAAGTGCTTAGACTGTTGTGCCATATCAATTTCTACATTGAATACAAAAAATATTTGGATACTTCACTTTCAATGAAACATCTATTTTCCTATTTATACATGTATTTTCACATTCTAATTTGGACTTAAAGTTATTGTTATTTGACTGTCATCCTCCATACAAAAAGAATTGGCATATTTTCTTATACATTTTAAAGTACCAGTGTACCCATCTTGCTGAGGATCTTTATTTTTATCATTGTCTTTGTGGCACTTTTTTAATATCTCTGAAAAAAGATAAAAAAAGTAGTATTTATTTTTACAGTGTATTACAAATCAACAAGTCTTTAAGGGGGATCAGGACTATTCGACTGCGCATAATTTCACGCATGAATTACCATGCACACGAAAAGTTTGTGTCGTAAATTCAATATTATTTTTTAGATTGATTAAAAATGTTAAATTATTGTATTTTTGTCACTAAAAATATTATTGTTATTATGTGTATCTGTGATAGGCTCAAAATGACATTTCACCCAATTCACCATTTTCCCGCCAAAATTTTGGTTTTTAATGCAAACAATTTTTTTTCCTTTTAGGTGACCGATATTTTTTATTTGCTTATTCTTTGAAGCTGTATTTCAGCTTTTTATATTACAGTTTTGGACCAAGTGTAATAGACAGTTTTTTTGATATTCCGATAAAAACATGTCAACATCTCTATTTTCCCTATCATTTCAACGAAAAATGGTCCCTTTTACATACCTGTTGAAAATTAATATTTTGAGCTTAAATGGTCCGGGACCCCTATTTTTTTTTTCGACCAATTTGATTCACTCTCTGTAAAGATTAAAATAACAAAAAATACGGTACTTCTGACAGAAACTTCGAATAGGCCCGAGCCACCTTAAAGCCTGCTGAATGGACATATGTGATAAAACTTAATGTTAAACCCATTTACATATATAACTAAGAATGACAATAATAAGGCAAGATATAGGGAATTAACCAATCACAGTTTCTAGGGCCTACTTCAATTTGTCCAACTCGGGTTAGTAGAGTCTGTCGAGTTTACAACCGAACCCCCCCCCGAGTTTGACCTTTTGAACCTACCCGAGTTAACTCGACATCAACCCTGGGTCGGGGCAGGTTTAGTCAAAAACAAAAAACATTGATACAAAATAAGTGGTTTTTGACAAAATACAGCCGAAAAAAGGGGCTGACAAGGGGAATTTATTTTTGCCTGTATTTTGAAATAAACAAATTATTGTTCATGTGTGTATCAACTGTTGGTGATGTTTATAACAGAAATTAATTTTTTTTCTCAGAACAAATTTTTTTCTCACAATTTTTTTCACTAACAAACTTTCTTTTCTAAAGCATACAGGATCAGGACTTTTCTTTCTTAAACATAATGTGTTTTTTTTTTTATCTTAATGCTCAGTAGATTGTAGAGATGAAGTAGGTGAAATGAATTTCACAGATAAACCCGTAAAAGTATGATAGTCAACTCGATGGAAGAGTTTTGACTTCGATTCGGAAAGGTTGCGCACATGCGCATAAGCACTGATCTTCTAACTGAAGTCAACCCGAGTTGGACGAATCCAAGTAGGCCTAGGAGACAGAGAGTTAATTGTATTTAGAACAAATGGGTATAGTTGATATTTCTAAATATTGTTTACACATGTCAAAAGATGTTTACAATGATAGTGATCTTTTACACAATAAACAATTTCATGTTTTTTTTAACTTTACATAGTTTATATAACTAGATGCATCAATAGATATTTTCTTTTTACCTTTGATCTTTCCATCTAGACCTTGTCCAGTTTATGTCCATTTTTGTTCTTTCCAGAAATGGAAACTTTGCATCTTACTTTGTCTTCTGGAAGAAAGTTTTTTACTAGTTCCCTTGCCATGGCAGGTGCCCCATTCAATTTAGGTATTAGAGACCATTGGTGCTGTTGTTATGTCTCTTTTATAACATGGTTGGTGCTAATGGCCATTTGTTCTAAAATAGTTAAAATAAAATATTGTATTAATCTTTTAGACATGAGAATAAATTTTATGATTACAGCAATTCATTTTTTGGTTAAAGGTGACCATAATGCTCATGCTAATAGACAAATTATTTCTACTTTTGTATCAAAGTTAATTGCAATACTTACAGTATATTGTGCTGAAGGTGACCTTTCTTTTAATTTTCTAGACGTCTTCTTTATAGTAGGTGATTTTGTTCTGGTCTGTGAGGTTTGTGAGGTCTTCCCCTTAGGCCCCTTAGGTACAGGTGACCATAATCCACTGGTGCTCTGTAAAAGAACAAACCATTTAATTTTTACATTGACTTGTTTTTCATTAACTTCTTATCTACCACAGGCGATCATACATTTCACTACTACACACAGCTGATTAGTTAGCTACTGCAGCTGAATTTTAGATTTAACTACCAGAGGTAAATTGCAGTGTGAGAATTTTTACAGCGGAGTAATCACCACTCTAATTAAATATGAAATTATTGAGCAATTACTGTGAAGAAATTAAAAATAAAAAATGCTTTTAACTCACAATTGTTTGAGATTAAAAGCTGCCCCAAACAGTTGTGAAAACTCAGTGTGGGGGTTTAAACAAATTATTTGTCCAAATGTCGTTATCTAACTCTGGATCCTCGTCCTCAGATGACTCGTTTTCTATTTCCAATAATCTGATATCACTGCCAACACTTCTAACTTCACTTTCGTCAATATCAGACTGCATAAAACCTTCAAACTCCTCATTTTGGTCGTCCGATTCGAAGAACACACGTCGTTTCTAGTCACAGTATCCATGCGTGTTGATGGTGCGGAACTTCTTAAATCTGTTGGCTTGTCTTGGAGTACCTCTTCCGGTTGCATAATATGGCCATCTGATGTGATGGTTGCACCTTCTCGAATTTCATCAGTGCATAGGTGCTCTTTGTTGTATAGATAAAGTTGTTTTAGTACTGTTTTTGACCAGCTTTCTTGGATGTTGATTATTTCTTTTGTGGTATTAAAAAAGATTTATTTTTATATAAAGCTGTACTTTTACAAATTTACCATACTTTAAATCTGGACAATGATATTCCTTTATTCTGCTGCCTGTTTATATCAATATTTTTTGGATGACAAGCTTTTGTAAATACTGCTTCAATTACAAAGCAGTCATTAGTCAGAAAAAACATGATTTTATTACACATGTAATCTCAACAATAATTATGCATTTTCAATTGATTTCTGATTTTATAAATAATATGTTATTGTAGTATATATTGTTGAAAATGAGAATTATTTTTTAAATTGTTGAGAATATGAGTGTAAGCATATCATACTTTCCAATATCTGTTTTAAGATAATTTGGAGAGTGTAGATGTCTTGTTTCAATATTTGCTGAGAACATATATTTGAAAGACAATATGTATCTGGCTAATTAAGGGTTAAGAGATCTTATTGTTTATTTCTGATTTTACATGCTAATTTTTTATGGTGGTAGATAAGACTTAGTTTTAAACTATGCTCAGCTTGAACTTTTTCAAACTTACTATGATTTATCCTTGCTAAGATCAAATAAATGGCCAGAAACAAATGTCTGTCATCCTCATTTTAACATGTCCAAATTGAATTTTTAATTTTTTTTTAATCATCTAGAGATATTTATTACATTATATTAATGTAAACATATGTAAATTAAAAAAAGGAGTGATGTCATAAAAATGTGTGGTTATGTCCCTAAAGGGTGCACTTCTGTGAATAAAGACAATAGCTAAAACTCTACCACTTTTACCATGAAGTTTGGTAAAAAAAAATATACTCTAGAATGCAAAATTTATATGCACTTCTATTGATTTTTTTCAAGGTCAAAGTATAGGGCTGTGGGAGCATATTTTCAACATTTTGATAACCCAAACTTCAGTTTGAACTTATACTAAAATACTGTACTACCCCTCCCTTCAGTTAGGATCTTCCCAGAATTGAAATTTATTCATGTGTAATGATACTGGTAATATTCTCAAGTTATGTCTCTGCAAGATCAATCATAAATATTATATCCGGGTTTGAAACCCCTGCTTGAGGATATGCATCCTCTGCTAAGATCAGTAATCTTTCTGAATACAATTGTATGCTCTCATTTGGGTTTTGTTTAGTTTTTTTTTTGTAAAATTGTCAGGGCCTGATGCTAATCATTAATTTCTGTGAACCTTCTAGTAAGATTAGCTTAAAGTTTCGCCCAACTTTGGTCTATTCTCAACCTTTTATCCTCTACCAATTTGGTTGATTTTAGTGCCACTAGTAACACTAGTTGTCAATAAAAGCTGTAATATGTATAATTTGTTCCCCAACTCCACAAATGTCTTCAATGATTTTTTACACGCCCGTCAAAATTTTGACGGGACGTATTATGGTATACAAATGTCGTCTGTCCGTCTGTCTGTCCGGCGTAAACATGTCGCACCGTAACTTTAGAACGACTTATCCAAATTTCATGAAACTTAAAATAGTTGTTTCTTATGATGGTCAAACGATCTGTATACTTTTTGGTGAAAATAAGATTAAAACTTTTTGAGTTACGGGACTTAGGAACTAAAACAGGTGTGTGTTTATTTTTCACATGTTGCGCCGTATCTCAAAAACAATTTATGATTATTGCTTAAAACTTTACACACTTCTTAGTTATATTAATCTTAAGATCTGTATACTTTTTGGTGATGATTCAAAATTTTATTTTAGAGATATTGAGTATTTAGTTAAAAAGGGGAGGGTTTTTCACATGTCGCGCCGTATCTCAAAAACGATTTATGATTATTGCTTAAAATTTTACACACTTCTTAGTTATATTAATCTAAAGATCTGTATACTTTTTGGTTTTGATTCAAAATTTTATTTTAGAGATATTGAGTTTTTTAAAAAAAAGGGGTTTTTCACATGTCACGCCGTATGTCAGAAACTATTCATGCTTATTGCATACAAATTCACACACAAGACGACGGGCATATCATGCGCTCATGGCACAGCTGTTTATTGATTTTTGTAAGGCATAATTTTGCACATTTTTTCCTGGATTTTTTTCTCTTATTCACTCTTCTTTTGCCTGGTTTTAATTTGACCCCTCCCCTTTCAAAAGCTAAAAGAAAATATATATATTGCATCAAAGAAGCAAAACAATTAGTATGTGACATAATTTAATGAAAGTCACGCAATGGCATTGTCTTATAGTTTTAGCCTCACAAATATCATCAAGGATTTCTTTTAAATCTACTAACGTACATAAATTATCAATTACAACTAAATTATTTTTAGTAGCCCATATTTTGTTTTATAATTGAGAGCGAGAGAATAAATAATCTGAGCCTTAATTGCCCATTCAACTACAATTAAATACATCCACGGCATGTTATCTATGCAAAAACCAGGGGTGTCCAAGAGATGAATATATTCGCTTTTAGCTTCCTTTCTGAATTGGTTTAAGGATCCTGTTCAATCGGCACCAAATTACTACTTGTAACCCTACAGTAGCAAGGACTCAGGGTGGTATCAAACAAATGTCTATTGAGCAGCAAGGCAAACGACTAAGTATGATGGTAATTTTTATCTATCTAGAGTACAAACATGTTCATATGTATATCATTCTATAACAATGTAAATTAAAGTAATGATCTCAGGAATATCCATTTACAATTCCGACTCGCCTTGTAACTTCTGTTATCGGAATTAAAACATTTAAAGGAAAAGTTCAACTGGATATAATTTTGAACAAGTAGATAATTGCATCATAAGTAAATATAGTCACTAAATCTCTCGCTATAGTCTACAATTGTCTATATTTTATTTCTATTTAAAATGTTTGTAATATGTGGCATCCTTCAGGAACATGATAGTGTTACACAATCCGACTTTTTGTTTTTTGTAAGGCATTGATTTTACACAATTTTTTCTGTTTTTTTTTTGTTCTCGTACACTCTTCTCTCGCCAGGTTTTAATTTTACAACTCTGCTCTCTATAGCTGAAAAAAATGTTTTACATGTTTAACCCCGTCGCATTTTTGTGCCTGTCCCAAGTCAGGAGCCTCTGGCCTTTGTTAGTCTTGTATGATTTTTATACGACCGCATATAAATCATGTGTTCTAAAATCGATTATTACTCATTAACCAAACGCCTTATATGGAAAACCAGGGTATCATGTTAAAGGTTATTCATTTCTTAAATCAATTTTATTGGTTCTTTACAGGATTCCCCTTTACACTTGACCAATCGTCAGCAATGTAACAACGGTATATTTGACGGATATATACGTCACTACGATTGCGCATATCTTTGTTTACAGCGGACAATTCCGCTGTCGTGAGTCTGCAGTAGTATTATTGCAGCGTATTTATCCGTCAGTAAGGAGATAAGAGATAAATTTAGGGCGGATATATACGTCAGTGGTAGGGAAAGAGTTAAATGGACACTGATGTTGGAGAATTCCGTACGGAATAAGTAATTAATATGAAATTGCAAATATTCTGACAAATGAATAAGAATTTTATTAGATTGAGATAAATCTACATTTAAGTTTGTTTTTTTAAAACCAAGTTTGATAAATTGTTTGAGTATCAAGGACAAGATTAAATATCCAAATTAATGTTCTGATTGAAACAATAACATAATTACGAATCAGTCAAATGATTATCATTAACATCGTTAGTGCTGTAATAAATGGTTAAAATCTCATTATTTTTATTTTTTGTTTGTTGATTCTAGCTGTTAATTCGGATTATCACACCTCAATCAACAGGTCTAATCGATGTCAAAACAAATCAGTGACAGGTTCACCTTGTTCCTAATTAAATTCGTTCAGGTTACAATTATGGGATTATCATGTTTTCAATCATAATTTCTTGAACAGTTTTAAACAGTTGTTTAAAAGTTACAAAGTAGAAACGTATTTATAAAAATAAACTTCTCATAGACTAAATCATCACTTTACAATATCAAGTCACATGACTGACCCACATGACTGGCGATCACCTGATACATTAGAAAAAAAGGCGGTTTATCTTTTAAAACCAGCGTGGTTTATTCAATTTTCATACACTTTTCTTCTACTCTCCATGATGAACACATACACAAACAGTAAGTTATGACAACAAGGAACACCGAGGCTAATTTAACCGACAACAAAAGTTTTATTGTGTCTTTATTAAGACATGGCAAATTTCCTGATCGCAAACAGATGGACAAATTTACATGATAAACGTAACTACAGAGATATAAAATGTTTTTTATTTGAATAAAACATGACAAATCAAGAACAATAAGATACATATTACAAATATAACATGTAAAACATAAAAACAATCAAAGTTTTAGCAAAAACATTCTGTACTCTTCACTTCTCCTGGAAATTTCTTTGTCAGAGTTTGGACCTGAAAAAAGAGTTAAGAAAATGTCTGTAGGCATGTATAACGCGCACCCCTCTTTCAAGAAACATGATCCAGGGTATAAATGTGTGCACTATACATACCAAAAGACGGTATACATGTACTAATGTAGTATATCATTATGATTTTCCTTTCTTAGGCTAGTAAATAATTTTCTTTGTTAAGCATGTTTCTTGTTGGTTATTGTCTAATTTTCCTTACCTTTGCTAATGTCAGTAACCTCGGGATGATTTCATGTGAATTCCAAAATCCATTCCTCAATATCCATCTAGAAAAAGGTTACACAACAATGTGAGGTAAATAAATGTTTATAGACTAGTTATTTCTTAATGTAAAATGATGACATTTGCAGATATCTACATGTACAACAAACTAGTAACTGTCTCATGTAAATACCACAATACTAGAACTGGATACATGTATAAAGAAAACCAATCTTTGGAACTTTTCCAACCTATAACTATTTCTTGCATAACTTAAAAGACTAAACCACATTGTGACCTGAGCAAACTATACCAAGTCCTATACTGTAGTATTAAATATATTATTTGCCAAGTTTGAACTGATATTGCTTAAAAGAACATGTATATATGAGATTCTTTTCGTTTTTGCTGTCTCACAGATTTATACCAGCACTTCTGTCATACTTTGAATCAGTAGTTGAGTGAGTACCTGAGCGATTTGAGCCCACACACCAAAAAAAAAAAAAAAAATTTTTTGACCCCTAAAAATACCTTCATTTGAAGCAAAAGGCCACTTTATTTTACCAAAAAATCAAAAAACACCCCAAAAAACAGCAAAATTTTCTTACTCCCAAAAAAATTTTTTTTTAACTTTTTTTGTAAAAAAAGCAAAAAACACCTAAAAAACAACAAAAAAAATTCCAAAAAAACAAAATAAAAAAAAAGCCGGGAGTTCAGAGAATGAAAAAAGTTCTGTCGGATTTGGGGAAAAAATTTTTACTTTAGAAATGAAGCAACCAGGATCTTCTTCCCATTTAAAATCTTTTGTTGGTAATTTTTTTGACATAGACCATCCATATAAATTATTTGCATCAAGATACAACAAATAATTTTTTTTAAAACAATTGTTTAAATTTCCTCCGTTTTTTAATTTTTCTAAACATCCTTTTCCTTCATGTTCATCTAATATTCTGTAATCTTCATTATAATTTGAAGTATATTTATTATATGCTTTTACATGTCTTGGTCCTAGAACACCAGAAAAACCACCCCTAATACCTTTTTCAAACATTTGTAGCATATCAACATCGGTCAACAATTCTAATTTTACGTTTGTATATTTCAACCCACATTGCCATGTTAAACTTGGTGCTGAATAACAATAGCAAGGATCAATTTCATGGTGTTTTATAAAGAATTTTCTAAAATTTTCGAATGCATCTGCCAAAATAAGAACATCTGTTTTGAGATATAAATTATGATAGTCTAACAAAGTTTTACAATTATAATGTTCCCAGACTTTTTGTGCATGTTTATACTCTTCTTCTTTGATTGTTTCTTGTTTTAGTTTAGAATAAAATTTTTCTATTGCAGGAAGTTTTTTGTCTTTAAATTTTTCTACAGAATCTATGTATTCATATGGATAGAATCCTTTTTGTTTTAAAAGATCTATATCACCTTCAAACTCTTTTTCTAAAATAGGAAAATCGTCCATTGATTTAGCAACATCTGATAAGCCTTTTAACATAAATCTATATGAATCTAGGAATCTTAATTTTTCATAATATGATCCATAATCTATAGAAATATAATTTTCCGAGTTTTTAGAAAGAAGTTTTACTTTATCTTCTTTTTTCATCAATTCTTCAATTAAAAAGTGGAAATCATAATTTGATCCATTATGAAAGAACACAGGTATTAATTTTGTTGCTTTACCTTCTTTTGTATTACACGATTGACACGCTGCTCCTCTATATTTACCTGAAAGATGATCATGTTCTCTTACTTTATTGTTTTCTTCAAATTCTTCTCCACAAATATAACATTCAGTTGCTTCTTGAAATTCATCTTCTTCATACTTATTTAATATTGGTTTGTCCTTTTTGTTTTCTTTTATTTTGAAAGTTATTTTTTTGAATATACTCATTATTTTTTCCACATATTTTTCTACCGCATCATCACCATCATAGCGAAAGTATTGTGATTTATATATTTCTGGATAATCTGAATGAACATACATACCATAACTATTTATTTCTTGTTTTGAAATTGGTTTTGTATAAGATTTGTTGGGATCTGGGGTACATGATTGCATAGGTATATTACATGCTTCAAAATCACAATAGATAACAAAAGGTAATCTATTTTAAAATGATGATTATTAAATTCAAGAATATTTTTTCCTGGTTCTGGCATTATAGTTCTACAAGGTTCGTTGTCTTTACATATTTTTATACGACCGCAAAAATTTTTGTGGTCGATATTGGTATGATGTTGGCGTCGTCGTCGTCGTCGTCCGAAGACACATTGGTTTCGCACTCTAACTTTAGTTTAAGTAAATGGATCTCTAGGAAATTTTACCATAAGGTTCAATACCACAAAAGGAAGGTTGGGATTGATTTTGGGGTTATGGTACCAACAGTTAAGGAATTAGGGGCCAAAAGGGGCCAAAATAAGCATTTTGTAACTTCCAGACAATAACTTGTGTGTAAGTGTATGGATCTCTCTGACATTGTACCACAAGGTTCCATATCACAAAGAGAATGCTGGGATTGATTTTGGGGTAATTGCCTCAAAATTTTAGGAATTAGGGGCCAAAAAGGGCAAAAATAAGGATTTTGTAGTTTCATGACAATAACTTGTGTGTAAGTGTATGGATCTTTCTGAAATTGTACTACAAGGTTCCATATCACAAAGGAAAGCTGGAATTGAGTTTGGGGTAATTGCCTAAACATTTAGGAATTAGGGGCCAAAAGGGGCCAAAATAAGCATTTTCTAGTTTCCAGACAATAACTTGTGTTTAAGTGTATGGATCTCTGAAATTGTACTGCAAGGTACCATACCTCATTGAAGGCTGGGATTGAGTTTGGGGTGATGAATCATAAGGGGGTTCAAAAAATGGGGGATTTTTTTTCCTTTTTCTTCCTTTTTTCCTTTTTTTTTTTCTTTAAAATTTTCCATTTTAAGTTGGTTATTTCTGATTTATATTTAAAAGCAAATAATAATGATATGGCAGGAGATACACACCAAACAGGATGTGTAAATTATTATATAATAAGTATTGTGCAATAAAAGAAATTTTCAATTGCACAGTATTGCTAATAACAAGAAATCTTCAATTGCACAGTATTGCGCAATAGCAAGAAATATCCAATAGCACAATATTGCACAATAGGAAGAAATTGTCAATTGTACAGTATTGCACAATAGCAAGAAATATTCAATTGCACAGTATTGCGCAATTGCAAGAAATATTCAATTGCACAGTATTGTGCAAAAGAAGATACTTTGTATAAATTGCTTATTTCTTGACCAATTTCAATGGGGTTTTATTCTTGAATTCTTGGGGTTCTTTAATATGCTGAATCTTACCGTGAATTAAGTTTTTGGATTTTGGGCCCGTTTTTAAATTGGTCCACATTGAGGTCCAAAGGGTCCAAAATTAAACTTTGTTTGATTTCATCAAAATTGAATTCTTAGGGTTCTTTGATATGCTGAATCTAATCATGTATTTAGATTTTTGATTATGGGCCCAGTTTTCAAGTTGGTCCAAATTGGGGTCCAAAATTAAACTTTGTTTGATTTCAACAAAATTGAATATATGGGGTTCTTTGATATGCTGAATCTAACCATGTATTTAGATTCTTAATTTTTGGTCCTGTTTTCAAATTGGTCTACATTAAGGTCCAAAGGGTCCAAAATTAAACTTAATTTGATTTTAACAAAATTTAATTCTTAGGGTTCTTTGATATGCTGAATCTAAACATGTCTTTAAATTTTTGATTATGGGCCCAGTTTTCAAGTTGGTCCAAATCGGGTCCAAAATTAAACTTTGTTTGATTTCAACAAAATTGAATATATTGGGTTCTTTGATATGCTGAATCTAACCATGTATTTAGATTTTTGATTTTGGGCCCCGTTATCAACTTTGTCCACATTGAGGTCAAAGGGTCCAAAATTAAACTTTGTTTGATTTCAACAAAATTGAATATATGGGGTTCTTTGATATGCTGAATCTAACCGTGTATTTAGATTCTTAATTTTTGGTCCCGTTTTCAAATTGGTCTACATTAAGGTCCAAAGGGTCCAAAATTAAACTTCGTTTGATTTTAACAAAATTGAATTCTTAGGGTTCTTTGATATGCTGAATCTAATCATGTATTTAGATTTTGATTATGGGCCCAGTTTTCAAGTTGGTCCAAATTGGGGTCCAAAATTAAACTTTGTTTGATTTCAACAAAATTGAATATATGGGGTTCTTTGATATGCTGAATCTAACCATGTATTTAGATTCTTAATTTTTGGTCCCGTTTTCAAATTGGTCTACATTAAGGTCCAAAGGGTCCAAAATTAAACTTAATTTGATTTTAACAAAATTGAATTCTTAGGGTTCTTTGATATGCTGAATCTAAACATGTCTTTAAATTTTTGATTATGGGCCCAGTTTTCAAGTTGGTCCAAATCGGGTCCAAAATTAAACTTTGTTCGATTTCAACAAAAATGAATATATTGGGTTCTTTGATATGCTGAATCTAACCATGTATTTAGATTTTTGATTTTGGGCCCGTTATCAACTTTGTCCACATTGAGGTCAAAGGGTCCAAAATTAAACTTTGTTTGATTTCAACAAAATTGAATATATGGGGTTCTTTGATATGCTGAATCTAACCGTGTATTTAGATTCTTAATTTCTGGTCCCGTTTTCAAATTGGTCTACATTAAGGTCCAAAGGGTCCAAAATTAAACTTCGTTTGATTTTAACAAAATTGAATTCTTAGGGTTCTTTGATATGCTGAATCTAATCATGTATTTAGATTTTTGATTATGGGCCCAGTTTTCAAGTTGGTCCAAATTGGGGTCCAAAATTAAACTTTGTTTGATTTCAACAAAATTGAATATATGGGGTTCTTTGATATGCTGAATCTAACCATGTATTTAGATTTTTGATTTTTGGGCCCGTTATCAACTTTGTCCACATTGAGGTCAAAAGGGTCCAAAATTAAACTTTGTTTGATTTCATCAAAATTGAACTCTTAGGGTTCTTTGATATGCTGAATCTAACCATGTATTTAGATTTTGGATATTGGACCATAATAGGTGAATGTCCAATTTAAAATTTTAAGTTCTTAGACCACATTCATTCTGTGTCAGAAACCTATGCTGTGTCAAATATTTAATCACAATCCAAATTCAGAGCTGTATCAAGCTTGAATGTTGTGTCCATACTTGCCCCAACTGTTCAGGGTTCGACCTCTGCGGTCGTATCAAGCTGCGCCTCATGGAGCATTTTATTGTATGTTTTCAAGTGTTTCTTCTCTTTGAAATCCTTGTATACAATTTCTACATGTAAATTGTTTATGTCCATTATTGTCGCACATAAAACTATCTAAATCTTTTATTAAACAATAATGAGCATTTCCATTATTTTCGATGTACAAAGATCAACAACATAACATTTTTCACTTTCTTTATTTGAAACATAAATTGGATCCAAAGTCTGTTTGTTTGTTTGATCCTTTAAGGCAAATACATTTATGATCAAATTGTTTTGTTTTCTACTTTTGAAATATCTTCTTTTGCTACTGGATATTCAATTCCTCTCATACTAATTTCATCTTCATATTCTTTATAATTTGTTACTCTTTGTTTGTTTTTAACAACAGGATATAAATATGCTAATATTGACCAAAGAAAACATTTGTTATCATTTTATTTTGTACGTTGATAATATTTTTGATTTAAATTGAAGGGAATATAAGACTAAGCTCTTTGATATTCATATTTATATAGTTTTACTTGTACACTTTTAATACCATTGAAATCAAACCCAGATCCTCTTTCTTGAAATTGATCAACCCAAGCTTTAAATTTGTCTATTAGATCATCATAAAATTTAGACAAATTATTTTGTGTTAAAACAACTTTAGCAGGATGAGAGTAATGACTTTCTATTCTATCAAATGCAATAGGAGTTGCAAATTCACTTGTTATTATTATCTTTATTTTTAAAGGAAATTGATCTATGACTATTTTGTCTTTTAATAAGTTTATGTATTTAGTTGCATCAGGTTCTTCTATATCATCAATAGTAGTTTCACTGATAATATCTTTGAATGATTTTTGGGTGCCATTTTTAAAGGAATAAATTGAATTATATTTAAATTTTACATTTACCCAGTAATATTCACTTTGATAATTTGGATTTCTAGAAATAAATTTTCATAAGCTTTTTTATATTTTTCTTTGTTATTTTGATAATGTTTTTGTTTTACAGATTTGTTGCATTGTTTACATGCACAACTTACTCCCATAGGTTTGTCTCTTTGTTTATAATATTCACTTAATAATTTGTATTCGTTACATTTTGAACAATGTTTTCTTTCATCCATTTTTAAAAAATATTTTAATTACTTAAAATGTCTAAAATAAATCTAACAAATAAATTAGCAGAGGAATTACATCATAGAGTTGTAAAATCTTTTCCTAAAAGACGTGTTTATGTTCATTCAATAGATCAAACATGGGCGGTTGATTTGATAGATATGCAACAATATTCAAAACAAAATAAACACTATAAATATTTATTAGCAGCTATAGATATTTTTAGTAAAATGGTTGGTTAGTTCCATTGAAAAATAAAACAGGAGTAACAGTAAGTGAAGCATTTAAAACATTATTTAAAAAAGAAAACCAATGTATATTTGGTCGGATAAAGGATCAGAATTTTATAATCGACAAGTAAAAGAATTGTTAAAAGATAACAACATAAAGTTATATTCAACTGAGAACGAGGAAAAGAGCAGCGTGGTGGAACGCTGGATAGGTACAATGAAACAACATATGTTTAAATACTTTACTGCTAATGAAACTTTTAAATATTATGATATATTAGATAAATTAGTTAAACATTATAATAATACAGTACATTCTTCAATCAAAATGACACCTGTTGAAGCAAGTAAACCAAAAATGAATTAACAGTGTATAAAATTTATATCCAGAAAAGAAAGAGAAAATTAAAAACCTAAATTCAAAGTAGGTGATAGAGTAAGAATAACAAAAAGAAAGGTAAATTTGAAAAGGGTTATACTACTCGTTGGACCAAAGAAATATTTGTAATTGAAAAAGTTTTAAATACACATCCTGTTACTTATAGAATAATTGATTTAAAAGGTGAAGAAATTAAAGGTAGTTTTTATGAACAAGAATTACAGATGACTAAGTTTTAGATCTTTCTTCTAACACTCAATTGTAAGAACTTAAACACAAGATAAAGTATTTGTGAAATTACACGTTATCATCCATGTACAGAGTGTCTTCAAGCTTATTATAACAGTCACTCAGGTATGTAGAAATACAGAATCCATTATCAGTTAATAGTCAACACATAATCCTTAGCAACGGCGCTACTGCAGTGTCACCGTTACCATGTTATGAATTACGGTAGTAAAGTGGGACTGTACATGACAAACAAGAACAAGTATTGTACTATACATAATTTAAATGGCGTATCTTCTTACAGCGTCGCCAGAGTCATGACTTCTTGAGATGATCCCATTTCTTGTGTGGGACATATATCAGGATTTTGTTTCCAAAATGTGTTCATTTCTGGGCTGCTGTTAAACAAAGCTACAAGTTCTTTCTTAAGCTTGTAGATCTCGGTGAAAGGAAGTCCAACTTTATAAAGTTTAAAGTATCCTCCCAACGATTTTGCACATTCCCGCAACCTTCGAGCATAGGAAGGATGAATCCCAATGTTTTCAAGAAGCCACTTACCCCATGTAATAGTGGTAACCCCTTGAATACGTAGTTCGAAAAATTTCTTGTAAACAGCATTGAGCAACATTCCATATTGAATAAAAAAGAAGAGAGTCTGAGCATTTTGACGTTTAAGATGCTTAAACCCGTCTTTTAATTTTTCAAGCGCTTGGTTTTCAGTGGTAATGTCCTCAAGTTTAAACAGAAACACATCTCTGTCTATCGTCTTCTTTGTATCTATAAAGTTTTCAACTAAATATGAATGAAGTTGTTCATGACTTCGTTTTGTACTCCTTTGTTTTCTTTGTCATGATTACTTGTTTTAAATTACTCTTTGGTTTCCTCGGAAACGTCTTGGTTGGTCCTTCCATCACAACCTTGTTTAAAAAAGTAGTCATATTCATATGAAAAGCCTGATGTTCTAAAATAGTTGCATATTGTTCATCAGTCCATGTGTACTTTTGTGTAGCATTCATTATTTGAGTATATGATCAAATTGACGAAATTCCAATAAAATGTTACAACGGAATCTATTCACAACACAAAATAATAGAATGAATAAACACCTACAGATGATTTTCTTGTGAAATACTCCAATGTTTTTACCCTCAAGAACATTACATACTAGTCTTCTCTCCACTGTCAATAAACGTCTGCTATATGTTTACATGTGATGACAACGTTATCTAGGCAACATGTAAACATACTCTTGACAACCATGTAAATATTTTCAATGATCGATTTAAATAGACTAAAAATAGATTTAAAAGTCATGTCCTATTGATTAGCACTTTAATAACTAGACCAGGAATTTAACATGAATATATTAATAGTCACAATTTACATTTTTACCGTTGGGGCGCACTGGGGGAAAATTTTTTTTTTCTTAAATCCCACAGAATTCTTTCTCTGCCTGTTCTCCGGCTTTTTTTTTTATTTTGTTTTTTAAAATTTTTTTGTTGTTTTTTGGGTGTTTTTAAAGTTTTTTATGAAAAAGTAAAAAAATTTTGTTTTCGGGAGCAAAGTTTTTTTTGCTGTTTTTAGGTGTTTTTGATTTTTGGTAAAATAAAGTGGCCTTTTGCTTCAAATGAAGGTATTTTTAGGGGTCAAAAAAAATTTTTTTTTTTTTTTGGTGTGTGGGCTCAACTCGCTCAGGTACTCAACTACTTGAATCTATCAATGGTAACAAACAATAAGATAAAAGAAACATTTTATTACTAGCTAAATATGTCTGATCTAACAACATATATATATATATATATATATTTACATAAACAAATTACAACTTGGAAAATCTTGGGACTAACAGCTGTTTGACACTTTTGAAATTAAAATTGAGTTATCCCCCTGTCCATATAAATATAAAAATTAATACTTGGGGGATAAGATACAAAGGCTAATGTGTAGAATTTGTATGGAACTGGCCAAATACAGTTGCAAAGCAGCTGTAGCCCCCAAGTGGAATGGGGGAACCTTTGTTGCCAGTACAATTTAACCTAACTTCTGTCTGTCTCTTCTTAAGAACATTAGAAATATGAATGTATCTTGTGTAGCAATTAGATGACCATCTACCAAGTGTTTGAATTAAATTATCTTCAAGACAGGCTTCTTGAGCAGATGTAGCTGCACCAATTCGAAAGGAATGTCCATTGTAAGAGTCTAGATAAGCCTTATTTGTCAAGTAAAATTTTGATATGTGATATGAAAAATTTTCTGTTTAAAGGTTTCAAATCTTAGGAAATGAAAAGGCCTCAGTATTAGATGAGTACACAGACTGCCTCAACTGATTGTATTTCAAAATAGATAAAACAGGACAAATAGAATAACTATTTTGTAAAGCGAGATAGTAATACCTTGTTTATAAGGATCAGTTTTTGGCTTTTTAAGAGTTACAAAAATATGTATGTAGTAATTTACATATTTTTGACAAAATTGACATAGTTATAGGTAAATGTTTGCTTTGATAGTAGACCCCTGTTTTTTCTTTAAACCAATTAAAATTGTTTTAAGACACTCAAGAGGCTTTCAAAAACTAATCAACTCCATACTTCAAAAAAACTAAACCTAATTCCACATATATATAATTAAATTGTTGAATGACATAATTGTTTGTGGTCGGCACAATATGCTAAGAAACACATAAGCAAGTTTTCAGACCAAGGTGGGAGGCTGTCTTCATCCCAAGTTGATCCATCTAATAAAAGAAATCTTGTATACAATTCAATTCCTGTATTGAACACACGACTGGTGTTATTTGAAAGTGAATACTTCCATAAACTGTCTATTATGTAGTCCAAAGGATCTCTGACAGTGACGGACAAGGTGTTGGTTCTTCCTCGGCTTCTGGTGCTAATTCTCGGAATTTGTCTATCTGAAAACAAGATAAAGCATCTGTTATTATAATAGTGTTCTCGCACCAAGTAAATGTTCACAAAAACGCAAAATTGTTATATACAGCACACATTGTAAAGTGTCTCATGTCTAGAGGTCAAAATTTAATTCATATAAGACATGTTTGAATAACAGTATTTCATATCATATTTATATTTTTGACGTCATTCCTGATCAAAAACATAAGCATAATTCAAGATTTTTTTGTTGAATATAAAAAACATGTAAACATTCATACACTAATCTTTTTTTAATAACTTGATTCAAATTTGAGTTGACAATCTCTTAATCGGCACGAGGCTGTTTACATGTCACACATATCGGCAAAATAGCATTTGTGTTGCAAAAGATGCATCCTATGCAACAAGCGACACAGTCAAGTTTTAAGGACCACAAAGCCCGAGAGAGATCATTCTCTGTTTCGGTCAGATAGTAATCCAATGATGAAATTTCTTCCTGGGACAGACAGAACCACTCTGGAATTCCTGATAAAAGTTTAAATTGCTCCAAAACAGTGGCCATAGCAAGAAAATGTTCCAGGCATATCATTTACATATGCTGAAGATTCCTGTATAAATAAATCAAAAAGTTTCTGCTAAAAACTTACAGCCATGCCAAATTGAAAGTGAAGTGAGTGCACTTTGTTTCAAACAATTTCTTAATGAGTCATGTGACTGGTCAAAATGAGAGCCACCTTCCCATTGGTTTCAGTCATTCTCTTGACCAAATATGGACTGACGTCCGAGAGGCAGAAATGCCCCAGCTGCAATCCAACACCACCTTTGTATGTTGTGGAGTTTCCCTTATCAGTGCCCCATAGGATGCATATGTCTGATAGTGATTTTATTTTGATTAATAATATATTTAACTAAATACCCCAACATTATAATGTTGATCAAAGTTATTGTCAGATATAGTGTAATCTTTAATTATGTATCCAGAAGCAGTACACATTATTGATCAGAGAAGAAATGTGTATGGGGCAATTTTACTCGCACAAAACATCTAATTTTCCTGATGTTTGATATCAAAATTTTGTTTTGCTTTATCGAAATTTAAAGTTATTTTAAAAGTATATGCTTGATAACATATTGAGTAATCTTTACATATAAGTACTTCCATAAGTCTTGAAATCTCTTTGTCAGTTAAATGTATGGACATAATCATGTCAATTAGTAAAATAATTTTAAAACAGAAAGATTAAAATTTAATCTGAATTTCTTGGTTTTCCTCTGTATATGCCAAATTCTGCCATATGAGTGTTTGATGACTTCTTCCAAATTTGTTTGGAATATAAATTCCTTTCTGACACAAGATGTGTCTTATTTGGCAGGCCATTTGAAGTCATTATCGGTTGAGATCTTTTTCATAAAATTTATTCCTAAATTTTGATTCTTTTTATCAATGACAAGTCCAGCAAACCATTCACTTTCATACGCCACAGCAACGTAATGTCCAACTTTGGTTTCATCATCTGATAAGTAAATCCAAGTAAAAAGATCTAAAATGTTAAAAAAAAATTGAGACTTAATTTTTATTACTAAAAAAGTTTATCCACAATATACAGATGTCTGCTGTCCCCTGACTACCTCAAACACACACACACTATAATCCTCTGAGTTCAGTATTTTTGTGATTATACTTTTTACATTATAATCTGTCTTCAGGTCTTGAAGTGGCTCAACTTCCAAAATTTAAATCATGAGACATGTTTTTAAAACAGTATACTAGTAAATTATATCATATTTATATTTTAACATCATCCCTGATCAAAAATGTAAGCATAATATAAGGGGATATAATTACCTGCTTTACCCTTAATTTTATTTCAGTTCATTAATTTGTTGAATATAAACAAAAGCTGCTGATATGGAATGACCAACTATACACAACATTTATTTATTACGAGTCTAGAGTTCAGTCACTTGCATTTTACACTTGTAATCTCAACAATCTCAACAGTATGCATTCATACAGGAGACTAAATGTGAAGACTTTTCTCTTTAAAGGTATTACTTGTATAGGATTGATACTGCTTTTTATGAATACAGACTTATAAAAAAGATTGTTGAGAATAAAAGTGTGAACATTATATACTTTCGAACTTCTGTTATTACAGTTTCGACAGTATACACTCTAGATATCATACTTAACCAATTGTTTAATATTTCTTTTCATCAAATTTGGGATCAGAATTTTATTTTTAGAAAAAAACCTAAACAACTGCACAGCAAGCTATAAATGGCCCCAAAATGGCCATTGTAAAACAATAAAGACGTGAAAACCAACGTTACTTTTCAAAAAATCTGGCGCAACTGGATAATGCCATGAGTTTTGAAATATCAAGGAAATACATGTGCTTTCTGAGGTTTCATTTTCAATTTTATATCAAAGAATGATTAAGGAAAGCTTTGATTAATTCTATTAATTTGTTTTCAAAAAATTAAATGTGATTTGTTTCTGTTATATAAACCATTGATCAGATGTGATTTGTTTCTATTATATAAACCATTGATCAGATGTGATTTGTTTCTATTATATAAACCATTGATCAGATGTGATTTGTTTCTATTATATAAACCATTGATCAGATGTGATTTGTTTCTATTCATAATTTGTTTCTACATTTTGCACTTCGGATTGACTTTTGTATAAGTCATCAATGTTATTTTGGTGTTGGCCACTGTCCATAGACGTCCATTTGCCAAGTTATTAACATGAACAGCATTGCATTTTTGCACAATTGTCTTTCCCCGTCTACTTGAAATTTGCACCACAAGGTTGCATATATTTGATTGAGGCCCAGTCATCTCCTTTTAATGTAAAAAGTATTGATATTAACAACAGCCGTGGTTTCCATGTGTTAAAGGGGTGGAACTTCATTATCGGGTGCAAGTCTTAAGTGACCAACCTTCCAAAATTTAATTCATATGAGACATGTTTGTAAAACATTAATTTCATATCATATTTATATTTTTTTACATCATTCCTGATAAAAAAAAGTAAGCATAATTTAAGATTTTTTTGTTGAATAAAAACTAAAGCTGCTGTTTGGAATGACCAACTATACATGACATTTATTTATTATGAGTCTAGAGTTCAGTCACCTGCATTTTACACTTGTAATCTCAACAATCTCTGACAATATGCATCCTTAAAGAAGTAAATGTGAAGACTTTTCTCTTTAAAGTTGTTGCTTGTGTAGGATTGATACTGGTTTTATGAATGCAGACATAGAAGAAAGATTGTTGAGAATATTAGTGTAAACATTATATACTTTCGAACTTCTGTTATTACAGTTTTGACAGTATAAACTCTAGATCTTATTTTTAATCATGCGTCTATAAACTCCATGATACCAGTGTAAACTAATTGCTTAATTTCTGTAATGTGTTTAAGCAAAAAGTTACTCAGGATCCTGCTGTTATCAAAGAAAGGACTTCACGATCACGAAGGCTCTAAATGACCATAACATGCCTTTCCCTTAGAAGCGCTGCTGCCTTTGCTGTAAAAATTTTAATATAGTCATAAAATTTTGGGCCATAGAAATTATTAATGTTAATTATGTCAGCTTCATAGGCATCTAATTCATCTTGACGCTCTAGGTAGACACCACACATGATTCTTTTGATTTTTCCAAATGCTTGAATAAACTCTTGGATTGGCAAATGCCTGTTTAATAACGGGTCTGGTTTATTTGTTAAATTTACATGCACCCCGTCTGCTATTATTGAATGATATACAGGTTACTCAAAATTCGGAATAAGGAGAGCACCTAAGTTTACATCCTTACCCTCAATAATGTTTCTTTGTAATGATGGAACCAAAATATCCACATTTGAGTAAGCATCCAGATGTAGGACACAGATTTGTGTACGAGTATCTAAGAGATAGTGCCGTTGTCAGTGTTGGGCTGTTCTGTACGGATCTGTGCACAACAAGTGGTGCGTTCTCCATGTTTCTGTTCTGGTACTACTGCACCAGATTGAACTTCTTTGCAGGATCACTTTCTGTTCTCTTTTGATACGGTTAAGCTGTCTGTTGGAAGACCTGACGTTCACTATGCTACGGACTGTGACACTTCAGAAAGATTGGATAATGGCAGCCATGTTGTTGCCACCAACATGGCTGCATTCTCCACGTCCCCTGATCTAGACACCATCACAAAAATTGAAATAACACAAAAACGAAATCAAAAAACAGTAATATAAAACTAATAAAGTATTACACAACAGACAGTAATTAAATAATCCAAAAATAACGTAAGATGAATAAATATATTCCAGATAAAAAAGGATTTAAACTAACACGAAATATTTTGTTGCTTAAGAAATTCAGGGTCAAAGGTCATACTGATGATTTCAAGGGATTGATTATAATCTCACCTGATCACACTGTCACCTTGTATTGTAAGGAAATGTACCTTAACTTTGAAAAGAAATCTAATGAGTTTTATTGAGCTTTATTTTTCAGAATGGTGCATGCACCTGTTGAGTGTGCAAAAAAAATCAATTGCTTATTCTCTTGGAATCTTAGATTTTGTCAGGTGTACTGGAAACACTAGGGTAAAGCCTCCATTGAGTCATAACCATATTTTATTAATTCTGCGGCAGTTAGGTAATTAATTTCTTGGATTCTGCCCAAATTTTCACTCTTTCCATGTATGACGATTAGGAGGACGTTTGTGCAATTTGCTCGTTCTGCGGCATGATTATGGTGTATTGAACAATTAAATCGTACTAAAAGATCTGTAGTGTTAGTGACACACCTGGTGTGTCAACATTTAAAGGTCACAGTATTTTCGATCCTTGGCAAATGTCCTTCTTGAGATTTAGATAAGCGCTTCATTTCTTCAATGCCTAAAAGAGGTTTTTCATCTTTTGAATTTTGTAAAAATTCCCCAGATCTGCCAAAAATTAAAATGTCTGCCTATGCCACTGGTAAATTTGTTAGTGATTAATTGCACTCTTGATAAAACAAGAGCAACTAATCAGATATTACATATTGAAAATTTGTATTCAAACAATACTCAAGCTCACAAAACAAAATACACATACATGCAGGCTAATTTATATAATTTAAAAAATAACATGTTCATAACACTGTTACACATGATACTCTTTAACAATGTCAATCATAACAATAGTTCCCAGTTGATAATTTAAGTGTTCATCATCCATTTTACTAATAGTTGGTGTCACACACAGCATTTGTTTTTATACACCCACTACGGGACATATTATGGTATACCTCTGTCCATCTGTCTGTCCGTCCGTCGTCAACATGTCAGACATTAACTCAAAAAGGCTTTAACCAATTTGCATAAAACTTTGGTGAATTGTTTATATCTATTGACGTGAGCTGCCTTTTGCTTTTTATAAATTTTAGATTTTACATTTCCGATTTGATTGATACTGTTTTTTTTTTTTTTTGAATGCAGACATATAAGAAAGATTGTTGAGAATATATTAGTGTAAACATTTTATACTTTCTAACTTGTGTTATAACAGTTTCGACAGTATACACTCTAGATATATATACTTAAATATGCATTTATAAACTCAAGAGATGGTACCAGTATAAACCAAATGTTTAATTTCTTTAATTTGTTTAAGCAAAAAGTTTTTTCAGTTATTCAGTTTTCTTTAAATTTGAATTTTTAATACTTTGTAAGAGAAGTGGTTATAATTGTTTTGTTGGTGTGGTGTTCATTCCTATGGTAAACAATTATTAAGCAAAACAAATTGGTATCAACCGACCCTGTTTTTGACACAGGCTTCTGTTAATTGACATAATTATTTATCTAACTTGCTTCTTCTGGCACAGAAAGCCAGTAAAACATTTTATTTATGTCAAAAGGTATTCCAAATAGGTAAAAATCCAAGAAATTTGCACAGCAGGAGCTTCAAAAACATTGCAAATGGCCGCACTTCCTGTATTTGAAACTAATTACGGACCCGGACTTGGAAAAACCATGATAATTTCCGGATTTCGTTTACAATGTCAAAAAAAAAAAAAAATCCGACCTACCGACCCTATTTTTCAAAATGATGTTACCAGATTATTTTTTTTTAGGCCTAATTATTTCAATGTTTTAATTATTTGACTTGAAAAATCTTCTTGACATTGGGCTATCAGGAAGCAATATCTAATCTCCATCTTAGTGATGGACATTCAGATCCATTTATGTATATGATTTTATTGACTACTATTAGCACAGATACTGAAGCAAAAGTTTCTGTTACTTATATGTAAAAATATTCACTCCTGGAATATTCAGAATAAAGTTTCTATACACTTCTACAGCTATAAAGTTTCCACAGTAATAATATATAATTATTATTACAGTAAATCCATGTTATATATTCAATGATACAAATTATTTATTTGATTCCACTTTGTTTATCTCTAATCTCTGGATTATTACCAAGAGTTGGTATACGGCCTATCCTCAGCAACCAATTTTCCAATGAAATGTCTTCTGGCTTCATGGTTTGCTGAGGTTTACAATTTGGTAACGAATTTTATCTTTTATGTCTTGACTTTTTTTCATACCGTTAAGAAATGGTAGTGTCCATCTTCATTTGCGGTAACCACGCTTTGAGTTTCGTCTGTGAAACCTGCCACTTCTTCATCAGGCATTGTCAAAGTCTGTCTTGCCCTAATGAAGATTTTGGCTAATCAGCGTTTTGATTTTTTCCCTACTCAGTAGACAATAATTAATGTGGCAACAGGAAGAACAATATAGACCCATATTGGAAATCTAGGCTTTCTCTTTTGCAAATCTTGCATCCTATTATCCCCATTAGGTTTTTAAACGAAGGAATCCATTGAAAGAGTTTCAATTCCTTTTAATGCTTGCAACAGCGGACGAAATTGATTTTCTGAGATAATTTCATGTAAATTTTTCCACATATTAACATATATAGTATTATAATTTTTCATAAACTTAGCAAATGGTTCATAATCCTGGTCACGGCACCAACAATTACTAGTGTAACACTATTGAAACACAAAATAATTTGAAGAATTTTAATACATGATGTAGCAACAATACATATCAATGACAATGTTCATATAGTGGTTCAGTTCTCCATCTCTGAGTTGCCATCCAGGAGTCACTGTTCCATCGTTAGAAAATAGCACAGTTTATATAGTCAAAAACTCCGCTGACATCAGCAATATGTGTGACGTTATATTTTTCCTTAACACAACCCAAGAGAAAATAAATCTGGGATCCCACTGGTAAGTACGAGTGGCATATGAAAAGTAGTCCAGTATGTTATTCTGGGCTAGATGACCCTCTTCTAATAACTTGTATAAAATTGACAAGTTTGCCATTGACCATTGGCTTACATTTAATGACTCTAGCTTAGGTTTGGCAGGTCCAGATCTTAAAATTAACTGACCTGAAACCGATTCGGATACAATCCGTTCATCGTTATCACCATTGTTAACCCCTGATAACATGATGAAATCAACAATGTCTAAATAATTAGAGTTAATCTTGTTATTGCCTAATGATTTTTGTCTCGCCTTGACGGAGTCAAAAAGCAAGACATAGGTATGCTGTTTCCGGCGTCCACAGCGACGGCGGCGTGAACAATGTATTAGTTTGTGATTAGGTCTAGTTCATGGTGAACCAGTAGTGGTAGGTCAATGATATTTGGTATGCAGTTGTATTATCATTGGCACATCTCATTACCATGGAGATTATTTGGCCCCGCCCCCTCAGTCAAGGTCTATTGACTTTGAAACTTTTCATAGTTTACATGTAGTAGTTTGTGATAAGTTCATTTTATGAGGAACCATCAGTGGTAGGTCAATGATATTTGGTATGCAGTTGTATAAACATTGGCATATCTCATTTCCATGGAGATTATTTGGCTCCGCCCCCTTAGTCATGGTCTATAGACTTTGAAAATTTTGCTAAGTTAACATGTATTAGTTTGTGATTAGGTCAGTGCAAGGGGAACCATTAGTGGTAGGCCAATGTTAATTGGTGTTCAGTTGTATAAGCATTAGCACATCTCATTTCCATGGAGAATATTTGGCCCTGCCCCTCAGTCATGGTCTATTTACTTTGAAACTTTTGCTTAGTTTACATGTATTAGTTTGTGATTAGATCAGTTTAAGATGAACTGCTAATGTTAAAGTCAATGATATTTGGTATGCAAATTTATTGGCATTTGCAAGTATCGTTTCCATGGAGATTATATAGCCCCACCCCTGATCAAGGTTCATTGACTTTGAAACTTTTACATAGTTTACAAGTTAATATTTGTGTTTTGGTTTGTTTAAAGGGAACGACTTATAATAAGTCAATGGTATTTGGTATGCAGTTGTATTAGCATTGGCACATCTCATTTCCATGGAGATTTTTTAGTCATGTACCTTCAGTCATGGTTTATCGACTTTGAATAT
Source organism: Mytilus coruscus (assembly GCA_017311375.1). Taxonomy (NCBI): domain Eukaryota; kingdom Metazoa; phylum Mollusca; class Bivalvia; order Mytilida; family Mytilidae; genus Mytilus; species Mytilus coruscus. Next base: position 79,850,815 of record CM029604.1, read on the forward strand.
TTTCATAACTTACATGTTAAAAGTATTGCTATTTTAATTTCAACATTTGCATTATCAAAATTACAAAAAGGCGAGACATATCTCTGTGATAACAGTTTATATAAATATTTGTGGGTCCTGCCAGGACTGAAAGTTATTAAAACAAACACTACCTTGATTTATGACACCTGCAGCTGCTTGCTGCTGCTGCAATTGGTTCAAAACATTACCAACACATGTGTCTGTCAATCCGGATGTATGATTGTTTTTGTTATTGTTTCTGCCAACTTGAATGACTGTCACTTCCGGTGCGCACGCATCTTCTATAGTCGGACATGCCGGAAGTCCACCATAACTGCTTTTTGGCGCGTTCTCAGTTTCTGTTTTGAATGACTGCCTAATGCTCTTCAGGAGTAGCTTCTGCTGTCCAATCGGTATTTTGGTCTTCTGAAGATCTTCGCCTTCTTAAAGCATCAATGCTTCCATGGAGTCGAATCCTAGGCTTATTACTGCATTTGCCGTGGCCTCGCAAAGCTTTTTTGCATCTGCCCAAGTTAAAACCCGTTCCATGTCTGTCATGGTTTTGGAGCTTGAACCTTCCAAAGTCATCTTGCTAACTGATTGCACGATATCACAGCAAAGTTAATATTTTCAGTCATTGGTTGATGCATCAAAACATGATTTCCCGGTCAGCTTCCAAGTTTACGCTAATATGGTAAAATCCCTTGTGATGGCTAGAACAGTCCAGCTTAATGCTCATCTACTTTAAAAGTTCTGGTTCGCACATGTGATACGATTCTGCGAATTTCTGCACCGTTTCATCGGTGACAATTACACTGTACCACGCGAGTTAGCTTGAAGTCCTCGGATTTATCACCGTATTCCTATCAAGAAGTTTTTTTTCACAGATGAAATCACTCTTTCGTTAGTATCGTAAATTCGTCACATAGTACTGTAAATGTAAGATTTCCATTGTACTGTATAGAACGTCCAATTTTGATTGTTTATCTTAATTGAGAATAAAAATCTTTAGCCTTAGTTTAAACAAGGTGTTTGCTGCTGCAAGTTATTATTTTGAATGCTTAAACTGCAGATGATGCCAGACGATGATAATTTACTTAAATCTGATTGGCCAATTAATTACCCGGGAAATATGAATACTAGTTCTTGATTGGTTGACATGAAATGCCAGACATATCAACGGTACCTATGCTGCATCCTGATTGGTCAATTTGAACAACGTTATGATATAGAGGCGCAAGAGATATAAACAATGTACATAGCTACCAAATACGATGTTATTGCAATGCAATCACTGCCCTGCGATTTCAACCATGATTAATAATATATTTAAATAAAATAGCCACAATAAGTAAATTATCATGTATCAACAATTAACATGTGTTGTATCGATGAATATTATTTCATTCTTTCTTTCTCTCTGTTCTATTTTTTTTTACTCTCTCTCTCTCTCTCTCTCTCTCTCTCTCTCTCTCTCTCTCTCTCTCTCTCTCTCTCTCTCTCTCTCTCTCTCTCTCTCTTTCTTTCTTTCTTTTAAGAGGCTAAATTTAAGTTATAAATACATACATCTATGCTTAAATAAATCAAATATACTTTAATCTATCGACTATTATTATTTTATTTCTTTAAAATTCCTGTAATGATAAATTCTTCTTTTAGCGCCTTCTAAATCATTAACAACTTGATATATCTCGAGCTCTATAGCCAAATTCATGAAATTGTAATTACTTTTTACTTTAGTTTCGGACTTTAGTTCACACCTTTATGACACTCCTTACACGTATAACAAAATGGTGTACACAGTCATTTTCCTTAATGTAAATAAACAAAGCAATTATAATGTCACTTATCTTACTGTTATATTAAACAACCATAAATCCAATTCTATACTAGTACAGTTTGATACTGAAATCCCAAACATGCTATTTATACACTAATTACACAATTTGCGGTTCCCTTTTCTCCAGTATCTCATATTAGGTTCTTTTCTTATCTTTAACTATTTTACTAACGATCTTTTTCCTTTCAAAGCCCACAATATACATGTAAAACAACTCTTTCTAATTCGTACTTGACATTCAATTATCAAATTGTCTTAAACCTTTTTACCTCGAGTTCAAAAATACAGCATTTGAACACCACATTTCATATCACCCTCAAACCTTCTTAGTATATCCACCTTTCATGTCTATATTTATCAGTATTTGTCTCAAAATGTAGTATATGCATACGAAACACTAAATAAAAATTACTATTTTTCTTTAATGAAATTTTATTTCTTCACTTCCGGGCACTTCACCCACACGTTCTTTAATCTTAATGTCTTCAAATTTGTGCAAACATATTTTCTTTTTCTTATCTATTCTTTTTTTTGTGTTTTGGCGGGGGTTTCATTTCCTTTTTCTAAATTTTCTATTTTTTGCCGATATCAGTGTCTGAACGTTATGTTTAGCCAAATTTCTCATTAATATAGTTATCATAGTTAAAGATACATATATTTTATGATTTTCCCCTATCTAAAGTGCTAACATCAACAGACGAACAAAAATAAAAATGATTTTTTCTATTCACGTTCCAGCATGATCCAGAACAAATTTCTTTTGAGACATTCTCTAATTTACATAATAATTCAATCCAGTAAACTCTTCCTTATCACTTTGGAACACGAATCATCAACCCATAAATCGCCTTAAGGAAACATATCACTTTTTTCCCTCTTTCTTCTCATATTTCAGCTTTAAAATATTCGTACATGTTCAAGAAACATTTATTTTGAACAAATTGCCAACATCATCTTCATTCTTTTTTTTTATTTTCACGACTGAGCATCATGCCAACAATAAATTATGATATTTTCCCCCTCTCTCTCTACCTATTCTCGTTCGGCATAAAAGCCCAAACAATATTCAGGTTCGGCATAAAAACCAGAACAATATTCACGTTCGGCATAAAAGCCCGAACAATGTTCACGTTCGACATAAAAGCCCGAACAATATTTGAATTTCACATTCGGCATAAAAGCCCGAACAATATCAGAATTTCACGTTCGGCGTAAAAGCCTGAACAATATTCACTTTCGGCATAAAAGCCCGAACAATATTCACGTTCAGCATAAAAGCCCGAACAATATTCACGTTCGGCATAAAAGCCCAAACAATATTCGCATTCGGCATAAAAATCCGAACAATATTCACGTTCTGCATAAAAGCCCGAACAATATTCACGTTCGGCATAAAACCCAAACATTATTCACGTTCGGCATAAAAGCACGAACAATAATCGTTATATCAAAATAAAAATATCCAAAGCTTTATGTTTTCTTTTCCTATTATATTTTAACCACTAAATACTTTTACAAGTTCAAAAACTTGAACAGTTTTTCTTCTATTTGTCTTCTTTCCACTTTCAAGCATTATACTTGCTCTAAAATTTTTTGTTAACTTTGTATTTCACCTCTGTTCACGTTCGAGCATCTAACCCGAACACTATTCTCTAGACAAATTAGTTTGAATTTCAAAAATTACAGTAACATAAAATATAACCAGATTTTCTTGGTCTTCACGTTCAAGTAAAATACCCGAATAAAACATTTTTTCAACCTATATTTAAAGAACTTTCTATTCTTCCGTTCTCACTTTTCTAGACAAATATATTTACCGTGAAATATATGCACCCGTTCAAATATGAACAAATTATCTATAACTAAATATGAAACATTAATTTTCCTTTACATATTCAGTATGAAAATACCACAGACGTACAACTGTCGTTCCGATAAAGTTCACTCTAACACATGCATAATTTTTTATTTTGAACTCTTTAATTAAAACATATGCCATATATACATAATACACACATAAGATGACCTTTATGATACGTTAATTTCTGTATTAATTATCTTTTACATTCATTGTATTCTTTTCTCATGCACCTTTGTTATATCAAATAAGTTTCTAAAACTTACCCCTGAAGTTTTAGGTTTTTTTTTTTCTATTTTAGGAGGGTTTTTTTGTCACCGTATCCTCCTCCTTCAATGCATCTTTCTGCTCTAAGACAAAAGTCTTTGCATAAGTTCTCTCTAGAATCATAGATATCCAGAAACACTTAAATATTTGTCATTTAAATTGTAACTTTATTTTGGTGGCTACTTGCATTAAATCTTCTTTACTAAATGTACTCAAACTCTTTCCATCGAACTGTTGAAGTTTCGGATCATTGTCTGATCGGTATCGATTTATTATTTATAAGAGATCCATTATACGTCTGTACAATATTATGACCTCCAATCGAGTGACGATTAAACTAAGAGTGATCGTGCTATCTTATACATTCGAGGTACCAAAGGGAGAACTTGGAATAGTAGATACAGCAGAAGTCGATGCACCTGTAAGATCCATATCAAAATTACTAACATGCCAAAAATAGGATTCAATTTAATATGCCTGAAATTATTTCCCATTCAACTAAGATGACCCCATACAGAAAAAATGATAGGATGGCCAACTGCATTGCTCAACTGGCCGGCAGTTCAGCAAACAGTTGAGGGCTAGCTGGCCGTCAGTTGAGGGCTACCTGGATTTTTGCCATGCAAATTAGGTAGCCCTCAATTATCAATTGCTCAACTTTATGCGAATTAGTTGAGCAAGTTTGAGCAATATCATAGTTGAGGGCTACCTGGACCACAGTTGAGGACCAGGTCATTGAAAGATGAGGGCTAGATGGCCAATAGTGCAGGGCCAGGTCATTAAAAGTTGAGGGCTAGTTGGCTAATAGTCAAGGGCCAGGTCATTAAAAGTTAAGCATGAGCTGGTCATTGCAAACTGATGACTACAAATTGTAGAAAAAATAAATTTAAATTGTGTATTTTATATAGCCAAAATACTGCTGAAAGATCTAAACTCACAACAGACTACATGGCAGCTTTATTCTTGCTTTTTTAAAGTTATCTAGTAAATAAAATGTAGTTAATTCTGCAGCCATATTACTTTTATGCAAGAAGAAGTAAGATATATATTGAAACAATGTTTAATGTTGAAAAATCCTTACAGCCGATTGCATTGAGTGTGTAGGTAAAGGTAATATCTTTGGTTAGCTTGCTAGCTAACTGAACGATGAAGTAATTATAAGGTAAGGTAAACTGCACTCCTTTTACAGTAGATTAGTCCGACAGATAACCAATATATCTGTCTGTAGGACTAGGCTACTTTGAAAGGAGGGTAGTATACCTTACGTAATAATGACTTCACAGTTCAGCTAGCAAGCAAGCTAACCAAAGATATTACCTTCACCTACACAATCAATGCAATCGGCTGTAATTGTCCTTCTCTTTCTTTTGTAATATCTTCCTTCCACTGTACATTTTTTCATTAATTGCACGTGTGACAACTGTGGGCAACATCTTGAAATGGATAAGCCCAAGTCTGAAAGTAAAAAGAAATTAAACCTATATATATATATATAATTATGATAAATATAAATGTGATAAAACACTGTTTGTAAAATTAATGAGATGACATAATCATATCATATTTTTATGCCCCTGCCGTAGCGGTGGGGGCATTAAGTTTTATCCTTGTCCGTCTACGTACGTACGTACGAACGTACGTCCCAAAATTGGTTTCCGTCTCTAACTTGAGTTTGCCTCAACCAAATGTTATGAAACTTATACACAATGCTTATTACCACAAAACACATATCAAGTTTGAATTTTGGTGGGGTCACTTAAACCGTTCTAGAGTTATGCCCCTTTATAAATGGAAAAATTGCAAAAATTTTAGTTTCCGTTCTCTAACTTAAGTTTGCCTCAACCATATGTTATCAAACTTATACACAATGCTTATTACCACAAAACACAGATCAAGTTTGAATTTTGGTGGCGTCACTTAAACCGTTCTTGAGTTATGCCCCTTTATAAATGGAAAAATTGCAAAATTTTATTTTCTTCTAAATATCAAGTAATTTTTAAAATTGGAGTTATCTTCCTTTGTCCATGATTATAGTTGAATCAACTACAATCAATGCTTTATACAGTGCAATGTTTAATTTTGACTTCCACCGATAAAACACAGATCAAGTTGAATTTGGGTAGTGTCACCTTAACCATTATTGAGTTATGCCCCTTTATAAATCGAAAGATTGCTAAATTTTTAGTTTCCATTCTGTAACTTAAGTTTGCCCCAACCAAACATTATGAAACCTATACACAATATTCATTACCACAAAACTAAGATCAAGTACAAATTTTTTGTTTCCGTTTTCTAACTTTAGTTTGCCTCAACCAAATGTTATGAAACTTATACACAATGCTTATTACTACATAATACAGATTAAATACTAAATTTGGTGGCGACGCTTTTACCATTCTTGAGTTATGTACCTTTATAAACATAAAAATTGCTGAATTTTTCATTTCCGTTCTCTAACTTTAGTTTGTCTCAACCAAATGTTATAAAACTTATACACAACCATTCTAGAGTTATGCGTGTTTACAAATAGAAAAATTGCTGAATTTTTAGTTTCTGTTCTCTACTTAAGTTAGCCTCAACCAAATGCTATGAGACTTCCACACAATGCTTATTACCACAAAACTCGGATCAAGTATTAATTTGGGTAGCGTCACTTTTACCGTTCTTCAGTTATGTCCCTCTATAACTATATGATATGCAAGCGGGGGCATCATCTGTGTCCACATGTGGACACTATCCACATTTATTTAAATGTTATTTAACAAGTTATTTAACAAACATTTACATCAAAAGTCTGTTCTGTATTGCCTTCGTTTAACCAATTATACAAATCAATGAAACTAAACAAATGTGGATAAATACAAAATAAGAATGAGTCTGATACTTTGCTTCACTATTTGAGAAAAAAAAATGTTATGAATTCTTCCCACTATTTTAATCTGTTGACTGTCAGAGTGCCTCTATAAGGCAAAGTATTGTAAAAAACAATTCTAAATGCTGTCTTCATGATTGATCACTATATAGTTTAAACCAGAGGCTAGTAAAATTGCTCTAGCTATGTCTAAGCAAAATTGTTTTGAATTATAGTTAAAGGCCTTCATAAAATTTCTATTACCCTATTAACTGTTTTCAGCACACTTAACTATGCCATTTTTATACGACCGCAAAAAAATTTTGCGGTCGTATATTGGTATGACGTTGGCGTCGTCGTCGTCCGAAGACACATTGGTTTTCGCACTCTTACTTTAGTTAAAGTGAATAGATCTCTATGAAATTTTACCATAAGGTTCAATACCACAAAAGGAAGGTTGGGATTGATTTTGGGGGTTATGGTACCAACAGTTAAGGAATTAGGGGCCAAAAATAAGCATTTTGGTAACTTCCAGACATAACTTGTGTGTTAGTGTATGGATCTCTCTGACATTGTACCACAAGGTTCCATATCACAAAGGGAATACTGGGATTGATTTTGGGGGTAATTGCCTCAAAATTTTAGGAATTAGGGGCCAAAAAAGGGGCAAAAAACAAGCATTTTTCTAGTTTCATGACAATAACTTGTGTGTAAGTGTATGGATCTTTCTGAAATTGTGCTACAAGGTTCCATATCACAAAGGAAAAGCTGGAATTGAGTTTGGGGGTAATTGCCCAAAACGTTTAGGAATAAGGGGCCAAAAAGGGGCCAAATACAAGTATTTTTCTAGTTTCCAGACAATTACTTGTGTTCAAGTGTATGGATCTCTCTGAAATTGTACTGCAAGGTACCATACCACAAAGGGAAGTCTGGGATTGATTTTTGGGGTAATTGCCTCAAAGTTTTAGGAATAAGGGGCCAAAAAGGGGCAAAAAACAAGCATTTTTCTAGTTTCAGGACAATAACTTGTGTGTAAGTGTATGGATCTTTATGAAATTGTACTACAAGGTTTCATGTCACAAAGGAAAGCTGGGTTTGAGTTTGGGGTAAATGCCTAAACGTTTAGGAATTTAGGGGCCAAAAGGAGTTTTGGTCCCAACAGTTTAGGAATTAGGGACCAAAAGGGTCCAAAATTAAACTTTGGATTTCATCGAAAATTGAACGAAAGGGTTCTTTGATATGCCGAATCTAACTGTGTATTTAGATTTTTAATTTTTGGTCCCGTTTTCAAAGGGTCCAAAATTAAACTTTGTTTGATTTCATCGAAAATTGAACTAAAGGGGTTCTTTGATATGCGACTTATAATAAGAATCTAACTGTGTATTTAGATTTTATATAATCCCACTCCCTCATTATGGTTCATTGACTTTGAAACTTTTGCATAGTTTAATTTTGGTCCCATTTTGAAATTGGTCTACATTAAGATCCAAAGGGTCCAAAATTAAACTTTGTTTGATTTTAACAAAATTGAATTCTTGGACATTGAGGTTTAGAGGGTCAAAAATTGAACTTTATTTGATTTCATCAAAAATTGAATTCTTGAGGTTCTCTGAATCTAACCATGTATTTAGATTTTGGATATTGGAATACCACAAAGGGATGGTAAGAATTGTCTTTGGGAGTTATGGCTCAAAGTGTTAAGGAATAAGGTGCAAAAAGGGAGAAAAGGGTTTCCAGGTTAATGGACAATTACTTAAGTACAAAACATAATTTAAAAGGCAGTGTAAGGTTGGTAATTGAAACTCATTTGAATATCTCACCTAAACTGCTTTTAAATTATTTTATTGAAATTTGCCAAAACTTTATTATTAATAAATTCCATTGAAATTTGCCAATAACTTTAGTTTAATGAACTTCATTGAAATTTGCCAATATAAAATATTGCTGATGAAGCTTTTTGTTTATCTCACCTAAACTGCTTTTAAATTATGTATATTGAAATTTGCCAAAAACTTTATTATTAAATTTCTGATTTATATATAAAAGCAAATAATAATGATAAGGCAAGAGATACACACCAAACAGGATGTGTAAATTAATATATTAAGTATTGTGCAATAGCAAGAAATTTTCAATTGCACAGTATTGCGCAATAGCAAGAAATCTTCAATTGCACAAATCCCCAAGGGTGACTGGGGAATAGAAATATGGTCACCATTGGTCTTCCTCCGACCGGCAGTAAAACCCTTGCTAAAGTGGGCGTCCGTTTGGCTGTGCGGGATGTACAAATTTGCAGCCACGTCTGGTCAGAATGGGGACGTTAAATCCGATGCCTCGTGTAAAGAGAGTGCCACGCTCTTTGTCGTTAAGAACCCTTGCAACAACTCTTTGAGGGTCCGTGGGTGACCTGTTGCAAGGCTAAATTTCTGTCCCTATCCAATATACCCTCATTTCCGTGGCAGTCTAAATTTCTCCGACCTTCATCCCGGAAGCCCTATTACAGAACCTATCTATTGTATTTATTGTTAACTTGTTCTCGTCCTGAATATGCATGAAATATTTGCCACTGGACGTTAAGCAACCAACAATCAATCAATCAATCAATTGCACAGTATTGCGCAATAGCAAGAAATATCCAGTAGCACAATATTGCGCAATAGCAAGAAATTGTCAATTGTACAGTATTGCGCAATAACAAGAAATATTCAATTGCACAGTATTGCGCAATTGCAAGAAATATTCAATTGCACAGTATTGTGCAAAAGAAGATACTTTGTATAAATTCCTTATTTCTTGACCAATTTCAATGGGGTTTTATTCTTGAATTCTTGGGGTTCTTTAATATGCTGAATCTAACCGTGTATTAAGTTTTTGGATTTTGGTCCCCTTTTTTAAAGTGGTCCACATTGAGGTCCAAAGGGTCTAAAATTAAACTTTGTTTGATTTCATCAAAAATTGAATTATTGGGGTTCTTTGACATGCCGAATCTAACCGTGTATTGAGATTCTTAATTTTTGGTCCAGTTTTCAAATTGGTCTACATTAAGGTCCAAAGGGTCCAAAATTAAACTTAGTTTGATTTTAACAAAAACTGAATTCTTGGGGTTCTTTGATATGCTGAATCTAAACATGTATTTAGATTTTTGATTATGGTCCCAGTTTTCAAGTTGGTCCAAATCGGGTCCAAAATTAAACTTTGTTTGATTTCAACAAAATTGAATATATGGGGTTCTTTGATATGCTGAATCTAACCATGTAATTAGATTTTTGATTTTGGGCCCGTTATCAACTTTGTCCACATTGAGGTCAAAATGCAAAATTAAACTTTGATTTCATCAAAATTGAATTATTGGGGTTCTTTGATATGCCGAATCTAACCGTGTATTTAGATTCTTAATTTTTGATCCCGTTTTCAGATTGGTCTACATTAAGGTCCAAAGGGTCCAAAATTAAACTTAGTTTGATTTTAACAAAATTGAATTCTTGGGGTTCTTTGATATGCTGAATCTAAACATGTATTTAGATTTTTGATTATGGGCCCAGTTTTCAAGTTGGTCCAAATTGGGGTCCAAAATTAAACTTTGTTTGATTTCAACAAAATTGAATATATGGGGTTCTTTGATATGCTGAATCTAACCATATATTTAGATTTTTGATTTTGGGCCCAGTTATCAACTTTGTCCACATTGAGGTCAAAGGGTGCAAAATTAAACTTTGATTTCATCAAAATTGAATTATTGGGGTTCTTTGATATGCCGAATCTAACCGTGTATTTAGATTCTTAATTTTTGATCCGTTTTCAGATTGGTCTACATTAAGGTCCAAAGGGTCCAAAATTAAACTTAGTTTGATTTTAACAAAATTGAATTCTCGGGTTCTTTGATATGCTGAATCTAAACATGTATTTAGATTTTTGATTATGGTCCCAGTTTTCAAGTTGGTCCAAATCGGGTCCAAAATTAAACTTTGTTTGATTTCAACAAAATTGAATATATGGGGTTCTTTGATATGCTGAATCTAACCATGTAATTAGATTTTTGATTTTGGGCCCGTTATCAACTTTGTCCACATTGAGGTCAAAAGGGTGCAAAATTAAACTTTGATTTCATCAAAATTGAATTATTGGGGTTCTTTGATATGCGAATCTAAACGTGTATTTAGATTCTTAATTTTTGATCCAGTTTTCAGATTGGTATACATTAAGGTCCAAAGGGTCCAAAATTAAACTTAGTTTGATTTTAACAAAAATTGAATTCTTGGGGTTCTTTGATATGCTGAATCTAAACATGTATTTAGATTTTTGATTATGGGCCCAGTTTTCAAGTTGGTCCAAATTGGGGTCCAAAATTAAACTTTGTTTGATTTCAACAAAAATTGAATATATGGGGTTCTTTGATATGCTGAATCTAACCATATATTTAGATTTTTGATTTTTGGGCCCCGTTATCAACTTTGTCCACATTGAGGTCAAAAGGGTCCAAAATTAAACTTTGTTTGATTTCATCAAAAATTGAACTCTTGGCGTTCTTTGATATGCTGAATCTAACCATGTTTTTAGATTTTGGATATTGGACCATTATAGGTGAATGTCCAATTTAAAATTTTTAAGTTCTTAGACCACATTCATTCTGTGTCAGAAACCTATGCTGTGTCAAATATTTAATCACAATCCAAGTTCAGAGCTGTATCAAGCTTGAATGTTGTGTCCATACTTGCCCAAATTGTTCAGGGTTCGACCTCTGCGGTCGTATCAAGCTGCGCCCTGCGGAGCATTTTATTTTTTTTTTAAATTTAAGCACTTGACTTACTTGACTTAATCCACTTCGTCCCAAGGGGGACATAGGGCGACTACAAATTTAAGCACTTAGTACCCTTTTAACTACAAAAACAGGACTTAAATGTTTTGGCCTGTGTTTTAAAAAGTTTATCGTATACACTGAAAGTTTGTTAGGCATGTAAATCCCATATGATATGAAAGGTCACAGAAACTTACTTTCCACACTTGTCATTTCTCCACCTAATGGGGATTTTGAGAAGGCTGATGTTCCTCCTCTTAGGCCATATTCCTCTGGGGTCATCAAACAGTCCATACTCATCTTTGAGAGCACAAGGTCTTATCTTTTTTCCTCAAACTGTACATGATATTCTTGTACCAATCTGACGGTATGGCCAGCGGACTCCCTTCTATTAAATACTGAAAGCCAGATGGCATCGGTGAGTTCTCATCTAAAATCTCAAAAATAAAAACATGTTCATACAAAGATTTAACTTTAAACATATTTTCCAATTATTTGCTATAGCATAAACAACATTATAACTAAACTTTACTGGACTTAAAAAGTGAAATGCAATGATTTTAAAAGTTGAAACTTTTATTCAATTTTGAACTATTACACTAAATAAAGACAAAAGGCTGCAAAATTTAGTGCTTATTCCTTTATGACATCATTTGAGATATTCCTTTGATCTTTAGGTTATATGGGCGTGAATGACATCATATTCAAGGGAGGGAGATAAGCCAGCCAGTTGTCAAGACAGTACAAAACATGAATTTTATACATTGTTTTATGGTGTAAACAATGCACAGCTACCCCTGTCAATGTGCAGTTTCTAACCATGGTACAACCTTTATAGCTTGCTGTTCGGTGTAAGCCAAGGCTCCGTGTTGAAGGCCGTACCTTGACCTATAATGGTTTACTTTTATAAATTGTTACTTGGATGGAGAGTTGTCTCATTGGCACTCATACCACATCTTCCTATATCTATTAACCATGGTTAACCATGTTCAGATGGAGATGGTTGACCATGGTTTGACAAAATTGTTAATTTGCCTACCATGATTAACCATGGTTTTGATGACCATGGTTGACTCATCAATAACCATGATTCCAAACATGGTCAACCATGGTAGGAACCATGGTCAGCCATGTTTACAACCATGATCAACCATGTTTATAACCATGGTCAACCATGGTCATCAAAACGGCCAATTAACAATTTTGTCAAACCATGGTCTTCAAAAAACATGGTTAACCATGGTTGGCCTATTAACATTTTTGTCAAATCATGGTCAGCCATCTCCATTAAACCATGGTAAGCCATTTAACATTTTGTTAACCATGTTTTCTTCCGAATTGTCTCAGATGGTGATTGATGGATGCTTAATGTCTATCAGCAAAATTAATATGAATAATAAAAATCAGGACGAGAACATTGTTAATATAATATGAATATTGACTCTGCTTTGTCACCTTACTGGGGCACATTATTCAGACTTTGAGCTGTCCAGTGTTTGCTCGTACTCAGAAGTAGCAAATATTAATTTAACCTGGCCATACATCCTCAAGGGGAACGCGCTAGTCTACCACAATCTCAGATGGTCACAGCATTGATAAATCTGAAACATGATTCTAATAGTCAAAATTCAGTTGTCTGAGACGTTAAAGAAAAGAAGAAAAAAAGTATAAACAATTTTTTTTTTATTTCTCTATATAGACTTTTTCTCTTTAAGCAAGTACTTTTTCTGTACTGCTTGTACTCTTTTGTTATTTCAGTTTTTGATGTTTTAGTGTATTTTCTAAGAACAATCGACACCAAGGTGTCGTACAATCTAGTGTCAAATTTTGGTTTTGCGATACATGTACTGTTGGAAGCATGGCCACTTATAACACTATGGCTTAAAATGTAATTTATTGTGAATAGTTGCAATAGAAGGGTATGAACACACGAGAAAAGACTGTCAGAATGACAGATCGAGTCTTCCAGTTGGTTGTATGTTTTGCCATTAAACAGCTGATTGATTGTTGATGTTGTGGGTGGTGTTCCTTCCAATGATTCTTCTTCAGCTACTGCTATAGGGTCAGCTATTATAGATTTCCCTTCAAGAATAATGATTCTTTCTTTCAAACTTTTTAACTTTTTTTGGAGCTCCCGGAACTCTTTTCTTGTAACATACTCCCTGAAATAAAACATACTTTTCTATAAACATTTTATTCATTATATTACCACCAAAAGGAAAGGCTTTAAAAAAGATGCAAAGAAACCAAACTGCAGTTATGAACTTTTTTCGGAATACAAATGGTTTGGTTTTAGTTGACATCATTTGTGCGTTTGTTGGCCATTAAATTTTGTATTGTATTTTGAGGAATGTTCATGAACAATTATTCATAGACTTCTATGTGAATATTGGTAATTTAAAAGAACCAGAGTAACTAAATAATCAGATGTTTTATACATTGTACATAAATTGTGATACTGTTATTTTGAAAATTATTACTTCTATGATTCCTGTAAAACAACTTTTGATCAATAAATACTTTATAATATCTGAATGAAAATATCATTAACTAATGAAGTATCTTTAGTTCTTTGAAGCCTTTCTCCTCAACACTTTCTGCACATTCTGAATTTTTTCTACTATTCCCTTTTTCTTGGCATCTGGAAATCTGTTGATGACAGTATCTATTAATTTGCAAAGTTTATCCTGATCCATTGGTGGTCTTGGACCATCTGTCCCACATTTAACTCTTTTTTTGCCGGAAATAGACTTGTTTCTCATTTCTTCTTCAGACAACAGTTTGTTTAAAAGAGTGTCCACAGCTCCCTGCCAGGTTGTTTTCTGTTCTACTGCTTCAATAAGCTCACCTTAAATTCAGCTATTGTCCCGTCCCTATGATTTTTATGGCATTCCATGGAATTTCCATAGCAAAATAGTTGCCATGAAAACGATGGAGTATTGAAACGAGCTTTTTCATGGTTTTCATGAATTCCATGGCATCGAAAAAAAGAGTAACAGGGATTGTATACTCAGTATTTCCATCGTTGCCATGAAATTCATGGCACCCATTAAAGGATGGAAAGCATGGCATCGATGGCAAATTGCCATGATTTCCATGGAAAGTATGGCATCAATGGCAGGTTGCCATGGTCTCTATGAAAAGTATGGCATTGATGACAGGTTGACATGGCCTCTATGAAAAGTATGGCATTGATGGCAGGTTGCCATGAAAACGATGGCAACAATTACAGATTGCCATGGAAAGTATGGCATCCATGGCATTTCCCCGTATTCACTCACAAATGGACATGCAGGTAATATAACCTTGTATAGTTCTGTATAGTTGAATAACATATTCTTTTCAAAATAGAACACCGGGAAAGTTATTATCAGCAGGAGTTCTCATCAGATTGAATTAACCTGATTACTTTCAAAATAAAGCTACACCTTTTAAATTTCATTGCCATATATTGCTAGCAAAAAAGATTAAAATAATAAAATCTATTAAAAATTAACAATGTTTTAATGTAAAGTAAAACATTTTGGAAATGTTCAAAGTTCATCTTTGCTATCTGTCATCTATTTTGCCTTGTGTTGCCTACTTGGTTTCAGCAGATGGTTGGTGACCTGGTGGATAGATGCGTCATCAACTTTCCATTTCTTTTGTATGATGCCTAAAAAAAATAGTTACCCTATTAATTTTTATGCCCCCGCGAAAGCGGAGGGGGCATTAAGTTTTTATTTTGAAAAAATATCATATATTAAATTTAACCAAAAATGTGTTTGATATATTGTATACTGCTGGGTACCCTTATCAAGAGATAATGTGTGATAATTAATTAAAAAAGGGAATTCTTTGTAAGACACACATGTAGATGCTCCGTAGAGCACACGGTGACCTTCCAACAGCTATCATGTCACACCTTGAAGTAAAACTTGTGTATACCAAAGAGTATTAATGTCATCATGAACACTAGTTGAATAGATCTATTTTTTTTTTTACTAAAATTTATCAAATGTGCATATTTTTTTTCTGTTATATGCCTTCTTTTAGTCAACTGGAACATTGTTTAATTATTATAATAAGACATTGAAATATATGGAAATATAACACTTCTTCCATTTTGCATTGGTGTATTACAGTTACTGTACATGTTTAATAGAGTAAAACTTACTTTTAAGAGCACATAGTTTTATACGCCCGTCAAAATTTTGATGGGACGTATTATGGTATACAAATGTCGTCTGTCCGTATGTCTGTCCGTTGTAAACATGTCGCACTGTAACTTGAGAACGACTTATCCAAATTTCATGAAACTTAATATAGTTGTTTCTTATGATGGTCAAACGATCTGTATACTTTTTGGTGAAAATAAGATTAAAACTTTTCAAGTTACAGGACTTTGTAACTAAAACAGGTGTGAGAGTTTTTTTTTTCACATGTCGCGCTGTATCTCAAAAACAATTTATGATTATTGCTTAAAACTTTACACACTTCTTAGTTGTATTAATCTT
The DNA here is from genome assembly GCA_017311375.1 of Mytilus coruscus. Lineage (NCBI taxonomy): Eukaryota > Metazoa > Mollusca > Bivalvia > Mytilida > Mytilidae > Mytilus > Mytilus coruscus. The sequence goes on from CM029604.1 coordinate 79,866,922, forward strand.
AAGATCTGTATACTTTTTGGTGATGATTCAAAATTTTATTTTAGAGATATTGAGTATTTTGTTAAAAAAGGGGGAGGGGTTTTTCACATGTCGCGCCGTATCTCAAAAACAGTTTATGATTATTGCTTAAAACTTTACACACTTCTTAGTTATATTAAACTTAAGATCTGTATACTTTTTGGTGATGATTCAAAATTTTATTTTTGAGTTATTGAGTATTTTGTAAAAAAAAGGGGGAGGGGTTTTTTCACATGTTGCGCCGTATCTCAAAAACGATGTATGATTATGGCTTAAAATTTAATACACTTCTTAGTTATGTTAATCTTAAAGATCTGTATACTTTTTGGTTTTGATTCAAAATTTTATTTTAGAGATATTGAGTTTTTTGTAAAAAAAAAAAGGGGGGGTTTGGCATGTCAGGCCGTATGTCAGAAACTATTTATGATTATTGCATAAAAATTCACACACAAGACGACAGGCGTATCATGTGCTCATGGCGCAGCTGTTTAATCCTGGTCCTCAAGACCCGGCCTTGAAAGCCCTTTGTTTGCTGCCCTTTCAAAGACCTTCCCACACACTCCACATTTGTAAACATTGCCCTGAATAAAACTGTTGTCCCCTTTTGTAGCATGTCTCTCGACTGATTTTCAAAACAGCTGTTCCTAAAAAAAAAGTAAAATGGTCAGTTGTAACACTGGCAAGACAGCAGAGCAGATTTAGTTTAAAACTCTTAAAACATATTTATTTTGCAGATGACTAATTTTTCGCTATTTAAGTCTTCTATAAAAATCCATGAAAAATAGAACTTGCGCACATGTGATAATTTTACTGTTTGTGTACAAAATTGTGAAACCGTAACAATTGTTATCTGCTACCACAAAGATAATTTGTTTATGCAAGAAACAAATTAAATATCACCAAAAAAAATTAAAAGTTATAGTATGATACAACAGCAGCACATATGGAATAAGGAAGGAGGGGTGTTATCCCAAACTTTTGAGAAATAATATGGGTAATCCTGCATTTATTTGATTTCGAATCCTGAACAAAAGAAATAATTGATCCTGAATCCTGATAAGGTTTTTACCAAATTCTGGGACATTAAATCACTCAATCCCAGACTCCCAGAAAAGATTCTTTCACCCCTCGTTCAGTAACTTCATATGGAAAGCCAATTGCCTTAGTCACACGAGAGAATGGTGGACTGCAAAAATCACAAATTTAAAAAATTAAAATAAAGCTTATCATAAATTTCCCCCTTTTTCTTCATTTCCCAGGCCAAATATTGAACCTATAATTCCTTAATGGCTAACGGTCAATGATCAAAACACAAAAACTAGAGAGTGTGTCTTTGAGACAAGGCATGCCCAGATCGTTCATCATATTGATTTTAAAGCAAAATCTAACAACAGTCATTTAAGTGTAAAATATAGGTAAGAGTGACCTTATTAACAGTGGTTTATATTCAATGCTTCCCAAGACTTGTCCACTGACCAAATATCAATGTTTACCATGTCTAGCATATGGGAAATGAACCTAAATGCAAAATTTAACCAGAGTCATTCATATGTAAAATGTAGGTCAAAGTGACCAAATGATTAGTGAACCCTGTAGTTAACCACAGTCAAAAGTGCTGCCTATAACCATGGTTCACCATGGCCAACCATTGGTTAACCATGGTCAATGAACCATGGTGAACCCTTGGTTGACCATGGTTAGCATTGGCTAAAACCATGGTCAACCATGGTTTATGCTATGCTTAACCATGGTCAATAATGATTTACGTATCTTATTTAGGTTAGATACTTTTAGCTAGATTTTGCAACCATAATGCCTGACCATACTGTAGAACCATGGTCAACTATGGTTTTTACCATGGTAAAAATGTAAACCATGGTCAACAATGGCTAAATTACAGTCAACTGAAGAAATGACCATAACCAGCAAGATAAATGTTAGCTTCTACAACAATTAAACATAGTATTAAACAAACACTGTAAAAGTGAAACTATTCATTTTTTTCAAGCTCTGTCTTTAAGCAAATACTTTTTTTGTAAAGCTTGAACTTTTTTAGTGATGTCTGTTTTAGACACTGATGGAAATTTTTTCATTATAACTGACAACATAATGTTGAGTCTGGATCAAATTTTGGCTTTGCAACACATTTTGAATTAGAAGGTTTTTATGTAATCTACATCAAACAATTTGAGAAGCATAACATGCACACAAGAATACAAGTTATCCGTATGACTTATTGTGTCCACTATTTGTTCTTTAGGGTGTACGTTAAACAATTCATGTGTAATCGTTCCTGTTGTTGGCAGTTCAACTGGTGCTACAGATTTCCCATTATATGTATTTGCGACTCCTTTTTCAAGCTCCTTAATCCTTCTTTTCAAGCGTCTGACTTTCTTTTCCAATTCGACAGGTCTTTTTGGTTGCGTACTTGTTTTCAATGAAAAATCAAAATCAAGAAAATGTATCTATGGTGTCCAGCTCACCACATTTCAGTAAATACCTATTTATCTGCATAAATAAAATTGAGAATGGAAATGGGAATGTGTCAAAGAGACAACAACCCGACCACAGAACAGACAACAACAGAAGGTCACCAATAGGTCTTCAATACAGCGAAATTCCGCACCGGGGCGTCCTTAAGCTGGCCCTAAACAAATATATATACTAGTTCAGTGATAATGGACGTCATACTAAACTCCAAATTATACACAAGAAACTAAAAGTAAAATAATACAAGACTAACAAAGGCCAGAGGCTCCTGACTTGGGACAGGCGCAAAAATGCGGCGAGGTTAAACATGTTTATGAGATCTCAACCTCCCCTATACCTCTAGCCAATGTAGAAAAGTAAGCGATAACAATACGCACATTAAAAGTCAGTTAAAGAGAAGTCCGAGTCCGATGTCAGAAGATGTAACAAAGAAAATAAACAAAATGACAATAATACATAAATAACAACAGACTACTAGCAGTTAACTGACATGCCAGCTCCAGACCTCAATTAAACTGATTGAAAGTTTATGTCTTCATCATATGAATATCAGGCACAATCCCTCCCGTTAGGGGTTTAGTATCATACCATCATAAAATATATGAGAAGAGCATAACCCGTGTCATGCCAACAACTGGTTTTTAAATAAATGTGTTTAGTTCCGATGCAAAGACCCTATAAGTGAATCAATATTAAAGCCAAAATATGCAATCTTTAATGACCTGACAACAGTATCGTAACTATATCCCTTCTTAATAAGTCTATTTAAAGGTTTTGTTAGCTTCTGAGGTGAATACTGACATTTTAGTGCTTTATAAAGAATATTACCATAAAAGATTGGATGTGAAATACCTGAACGTATAAGAAGTCTGCATGTTGAGCTATATTTACGAATGATGTCCTTATACCGATGATAAAATTTAGTAAATGTTTTGACTAGTTTGTGATATCGAAAACCCTGGTGTAATAATTTTCAGTAATACATAAATTTCTTTCGTTAAAATCTGAAACGTTGTTACATACACGAGCGAATCGTACAAGTTGAGATATATAAACACCGTAAGATGGTGACAAGGGCGTCACCATCTAAAAATGGATAATTAACGATAGGAAATGAAAAATCATCTCTTTTATCATAAATTTTGTATTAAGCTTTCCGTTAATGATATGGATATCAAGATCGAGGAAAGGGCAGTGGTCATTGTTAGTATTAGCTTTATTTAAAGTAAGTTCAACAGGATAAATTTCTTTAGTATACATACTGAAGTCGTCATTATTGAGAACCAATATATCATCCAAATATCTAAAAGTATTATTAAATTTTTGTATCAGATGTTGTTTCGATGGGTCTTTGCTGATTTTAGTCATAAATTGTAACTCATAGCAATACAAAAACAGGTCCGCAATAAGTGGTGCACAGTTAGTCCCCATTGGAATTCGATAATGCATACATAGTGAAAAGTACCTATTAAAAATCATTATCCATGAAAAATATACAGCACAGATGTAGAATTGATCAACCCCAAAAGAGTTCTGCTAAAGCCGGCGCTAGGCGCTGTCTTTGTATGCAGGTGTTTGGGGCTGTCTTGGTACTTGCTATAAGTTGTAATTCTGCTTGTGGGGTCTTCAAGATGAACAATAAAAGCATTCTTCCAGTGCTAAGTTTTACCCTGTATTGATTGTGATTTTGTCTTTAAAAAAAACTTCAGAATTTCATTCCATCAACCAAATATTAATAAAAACGTGATTAGATATTAGTGCCACACAAAATCTGTGTTTTCTGTCTAAGCATGCAAACCATGTTCTGCTTTCAGTGATCTGAGGGAGAATAATATTAATAACATCATAAATGGTCATTTTATTCTATCACAAAAGATATAATTGCATGTCGAGAAAGTATTAAAAAGTCCAACAATGAAAATGTTCCATCAAAAGTTATCTTATTTGTGTTCATTCTTGACTGAGGTAGCACTAGCCTTCCTGCGTTCCATTTTCAAAATATTGTCAAATTTTTACGAAAAGTTTCTGTGAAACTTTGACATTTTGTCAGGACTGTTTTCTCAAGCAGATTCATTTTCCCAACATCTAAAGCTGGCTTTGGTATTTCACCCGACTTTGAAGTTTTTTCCCAGTCCAAGATCTGAGGAAATACTTTTAACGATAACCTATGTATTATTATGTTGAAATCCTTTTGACTGTTACAAGACAAATAGGCCACTGATACTAATAAATCATTAAAAGGCTTATCTGGGTCCATTGATTTGTCTTCTTCTTTGGAATCAGTAGTAGATGTATTAAGTGACTTATTTGCACAATCTTGCTCAAGAGTTTGGATCCTTTTCCTTAATTCTTTAGCATTTTTTTCTAATTTTGCTACTCTTTTCTCAAGTTTTCTGTAACTAAAAAGAAAGAAAATAACTTTCTATTAAAATTTGATTTCCATGAACGCATAAGCACGTGAGCGAACTAATTTTTTTTCCAATTTTTGTTTACTTCCAATTTTCTTGACTGACCCTGTAATAGCAGGTAACAGGAAGGCAAAATTTCTAATACCAGATACCCTACACACAAAAGACTGTAAAATCAAGACATCAAAATTTTAATCCATGAGCAAGACCTGATGAATTATACCAATGATAAAATAATAGGCTGTGTTATAGTTTATAATATTAAATTAAAGTTCAACATAAATTGTTGAAAATTTTACTCCAAAGTGGTTAAATTGAGATCACGCTATTAAACATGCTAAAGAATTGGTTGATATTCTGTTCCATAAAACATAAACTTTTTTGCTGGATGAAAAACAACTCCTTAAAAATTAAACATTCAATATTTACCTAGAACTGGCGCTTGCAGTATAATTGCTCGGTGTTGTACTTCCAATGGTTGAGTTGGATATCGATTCACTAACTACTTTGGTCTCAGGATCAGCAGAGTGAGTTACTATTATATGTGAAGTGGTGTTAGATTCCATCATTACTGGAGTCTGATTTGCAGCAGCCTTCCCTCATGGAAAATTGGTGGCTGAATATTGTCTTAATTATTTCTGAATTATATCTGAATAATCGTCTGAATATGTCTGAATGTTGTACTTATGTCTATTTCTGAATATTTACTGAATTTCGGACTATTCATCCAGTATTCAGAAACAGAAATATTCAGAAACTAAGAAATATTCAGAAAATTTATGGTTTAAATGATGCTGTATTTAAGAAATATTCAGCCATTTTTTAAGACATATTCAGCAATATTCAGAAATCTTCAGCCAATATTCCAATCTTCAGCCATACTAAGAAATATTCAGACATATTATGAAATATTCAGACATATATAGAAATATTCAGACATATTAAGAAATATTCAGATATATTCAGAAATATTCAACCATATTAAGAACTATTCAGACAAATTCATCCAATCTTCAGCCTTATTAAGACATATAATATTCAGCCATAATAAGAACTTAATTCAGCCATATTAAAAACCATTCAGCAAAATTGCATCCTTGTTCAGTCAGTGTTTAGTACTACAACTTCCAACAATAGTATTGATGTGCAACTATTTTTTACTTAATTACCTTATACTATCCAACCTTCTCCACTTATAGGTCCCTTGTTTAATCAAAAAATTTCACCTGTCTGTGTCAATTCAGTCTTTTGACTATACATGAAAGAAAAAGTGACACAATATTAAATATGAATTAAAAATTTATTAATTTAAGGACTTTGAACTTTCTTCACTTTTTTCTTTCTAACCATTTCTTTCTTGTCCCTGTCAAATAAAACAAAAGTGGTTAATTAGATATAGTTTAAAATTTGTAATATATTTAATTTTTATGTTAGAAAAGGGTACACATAATTTCTACAAATATTGACATGCAATGTCTGCCCTTGTATACATGATTTCATACCATCAATCATGAATTGATACCCTGAGATTTGTGACATTGTCCAATCAAGTTGAAGGTTTCAAACAATGTTGCAATATTATAATTGGCTTTTAACTATTAGATCTAACGAAGCATTGAGCATCATTGATGAGTGTGTTGAGACATATAAAATTGAGAATGGAAATGGGGAATATGTCAAAGAGACAACAACCCGACCAAGGAGCAGACTCAGCCGAAGGCCACAAATGGGTCTCCAATGCAGCGAGAAAATCCCGCACCCGGAGGTGGTCCTCAGCTGGCCCCTAAATAAAATTGTGTAGTAGTTCAGTGAAAATGGACGTCACACTAAACTTCAAAACATATAAATGAACTAAAATATACCTGGTTTGTCATATGAAATTATAAGCCTTGTCTTTTTGATCAAGTTAAGCCATGTTCAACTGATATTTCCTACTGTCTTTTCATGTTGTTATGTTATACTTCTGTTGAGGGTTAGGATGAAGGTTTGCACGCCTTTAAATTGTTTAAAACCCGCTGCATATTTTATATGCAACTGTCCTAAGTCAGGAGCCTGTTGTTCATTGGTTGTCGATTGTTGGTGTGGTTCATACTGATACTAGTGATAGGGTTTTTCTTTCTTGTTTTGTATAAAGATTAGTTCTTTGACCTAGTATCTATACTACTAAAGGAAGAGACTGATTTCATTGAGCCCCAACTCCTCTGAAACCATACAAAGCCGGAAATATTTGTGATATGACCTAATATGACCTGATATAAATGTAGTGTTTTGTACTTCCTAAATTTGTCTTTGAAACAATCTTTTTTCCAGAGAAAACGCGATTTTTTGAGAAAATATCCAAATTCCGGGACCGTTATCGATCCGTGTCTTATACGCTTTCGCGCATGCTCAGTCGACGTACTGCCGGAGAATTCAAAGTGAAAGTGAAAATAGGACAGTTAGCCTAGGGGGATCCTGTATTGTACTGTCAGTGCATAATTTTGCTAAATTAAACGACATCCACCCTTTTTAGTCAGTGCAGAACTGTCCAATAATGAAATGGACCTTGAACGTGTCGAAGTGATCCTCCCCCTTTTAATGTGTAAACCCCCCTACCTAATGTTTTGACTAAAAGATGAAATTATTTAACCTCACGAATTTATTTGCAAATTGTACCGCGATTTTGAGGGCATCTTCTAGTAATTGTTAACTTTAAGGATGTACTAAAGTGAAATATTTTTTTTTTATTAAAATCAACAATTCAAAATGGATACAATAAATCAGAAGAGCATTACTTAAAGAACAAATAAGCTAAAAATATTATATGTAATGGAACTCCTTTTCAAGATATTTGATGTTTAAAAAATGGCGGGAAAAGGCTTTTTACCTTATAATTAGCATTGGTATTATTTGGGTCTCAAATCGTAAGAAAGGAAATCTACAGTCTGCTTAAATTTTGTTAATGACCTTTTATAAGCTATTTGAAGATTTTTATAAAAAGAAAAGTGGGTGTTATGGGTCAAAATATTTAACCCTGTATTTTAGGAAAAAACCCAAGGAGTCAAGAACATTTGACAAAATTTACCAAAACCTCACCTAAGTACATCCTTAAATACATTGTGACTTGGATGGAGAGTTGTCTCATTGGCACTCATACCACATCTTCTTCCTTTTCATTTTGGGGAATTACTTGGTTGGAGTGTTGAGACTTATTTATTGAATCATATTTTTATTTATATGTAAGATTAACAAGATCCTTACATTATGTAAATTATTGCATTTCATAAGAAAATTTTACATATATATTAGCATAATGGTACATACCTATTAGCATATGCATTATGTAATGCTTTCCTTATTTTGTTTGTTTTGATTTCTGGTAGGTTTTCTTTATTATATCTTGTGCTGCAAGCTGAAAAGAATGCATTGCTATAAAAGATGTATTGATGTTTCATAAAATCCAAATTTTGATTGGAGCTTAGGTTATCTGCCAGAAAGATTTGATCTCCCATTGAAATTCAATATTCATGATAGCATTTGCTTCATATGTCAATGTGACAACAATGTAAAGCAAAATAAATAAAAACTTGTAATAACACTTTTTGTGTAGTTTTAGCATGAACTGTTTTAGATTTGTGATTTCAAGTCTTCAATTATTATCTTATGTAAATGAAAGGTGTTTCTGGCTTGCAAATTGTTAAGATTTTAGATTCCTTATTTAAATTAAAGAATTGAATGCTTCTTTTAGTTATCTTAAAGGGTTGTTGAACATACATATCCATGTTTAAATTTAGAATAAGGTTTTTAAGTGGAGTAATTTATGGGATGTAGTATATTGAACCTGAGACTCAGGATTTTGTGTCATTTTTTAAGTGTTAATTTTATGATATTTTTTTACCAAATTTTTATACGTTTGGCTTAAAAACAAAATATGTTTGTTTGATGTTCAGCTACCTTCCCAGAAAAAATTGCCCTACCCAAATAATTTCATTGGTGTTTTTTAACAAAGATTATTTTTATTGTTTTATTAGAAATTTTATAATTATACTTGTGTCTGCTTTGATATGGTTTTAATTTGTTTTACTAAAAAATAAAGATATGTTCCTACCTACCTACCCATATTTTTTATCCATGGGTAGGGGAACAGCAAACAATTAAGTTTGGCATTTCACAATTGCAGTTTGAACTTTATTTTAGCAATCAACAAAAATATATAAGGACCCCTAAGTTGCTATAGTGGATAGCTTACCTATTATGGCACTGATAATAATAGCACCATTTTTGAGGTTACTAAGGGATTTTGCATCCCTAAGTTCGTCCTCAGTATAGAAGGCCCTCAAAAGCCTGGCTGCTAATTCTACCCTGGAACTAACAGCCCCAAACATCATTGCCTTTGTCTTTATCGGAATGAAACAAGATGTTTTGGGGCATATTTCTATCATCTAAAACAAAAGAAGAATCTATTAATTAGAATATTAGTATACGAATGTATTGTTCACATCAGGAGTAATAAAAGTCGTAACATGAAGCTTAACATCATATAACAACAGCACATCAGTATCTATCTATCAGTAACATCAGTCATCTCAATAAGCTCCTTAATCAAATACTTATGATATGCCTACATGAGGTGCATTCTGCACTTCGATTCATACTTCAAGATTTGGTTGAAGAATTTGGTCAAGGTAGTTTATGTTGAATTTGTACTCAATTATGGGTTTAGATTTAACAAGGTTCATTATCATCTTTTTAAATAATATGCCAAAATAGATCTATTATTGAAACATTTTCTGAAGTCACACAGTAAACAAATATCATGAAAATGAAACACTTATAAGATTATTTGATACAGATTTATCTTTTCAACTTTAAAACAATAAGATCAGCAGTTAACTTCAAACAAAAAAAATCTTTTGAACCTGAGTGCTGAGTTAAATTTTTTTTTATATATTTACCAACCCTTCTTTGTACTAAACTGACACTGAGCTGGATTTTTAACCTGCTAGCTCATAAGTTGGCATGGAGACATGTCACCTTACCCAGACACATTATTTTACTCTGATTCAACCAGTCTTTGCTTGACAGCTAATTTGCAAATACCAATTTTGAAGTCTTAAAATTAATTAAAAACTACAGGGTTACAAACCACGACCTCCTGTCCGTGAGGAAAGCATGCTTACCTATTACACCACTAAGGCAATGTTAATGTTTGGAATGTGTGCAAATTAGTCAACAGTACAGACTTGATAACAATAGAACATATTTGGTATACCTTCAGATTTGCAGCTTCTGCCTCTGTGTAGATACCAGCTGTCTGGCTATGTCCTTGATCTTAAAGAGAATCATAAACATTAGAACAGGCTAGAATGCATTTTATTGGTCGACAATGGTTCTGAAAATTGTTGTATGGTGTCTAGGGGGAATAGTAAATACCTTACAGATTTTCTATCAACCTGATTTTCATTATTTATAATTTATTCTGTTGAATTTCTGGAATACAGTTCTGTAAACCATTGCAGCATTTTTAATCTTTCTCTGCAGAAAATGTAGTCCATGTACAGATTTGAGCATAGTGGTGTTGGGACTTGTTCTGTAAACAACAGGCTTACTAGAGCCTGAAATTGCTCATTTTATATTTTTTGTCTATAGATATTTCATCAATGATATAATATATAATTTGTGATGATTAAATTATATTAACATACGTTGTATGTTAAAAACAGTGCATTTTATGTTTTTATTCATCACAGTTTTTACCAACAAAAAAATAAAAATAAATGTGGACACAGACATATGTCTCGCCTATGCGTAATTTTAATAGTACAACAAATGTATACAATAATGCAAAATACTATAACTTTAATATGATAACATATAAGCTATGGAAAAAAAAAATCAGACAGTAGGCCATGACTGAAGGGCATGGACCAAATTATAAAACTGCATGCCAAATATCATTGACCAACTATTAATGGTTCCCTTTAAATTGACTTATAAATCAGAAACTTTAACAATGTAAGCTATTGAAAACTTTAAAGTCAATAGACCATACCTGAAGGGGCAGGACCAAATTATCTCCATAATATTTTTCTTATTTTGTAATGAATCGATTGAAAAAAAGGCATTATTATTCTAAAGTATGTAATGTTATATATACAATGATCATTCACTACAAAAGTCAAAAAGTCTGAAAAGACCAGTTTTGTCTGAATTTGCATGAATTTTACTCGACATTCTTAATTTGTCTAAATAATTTTAAAAATTCTTGACATAGTATGAATTTGTCTTATATTTTTCTTGACAAGTGTCTTGACAGTATGAACATTGTCTTAAAATTTCTCGACACTTCCTGTATCATCTGATCAGAGTCTGGATTAGTCTCGACCAATTCTTGACTGTCTTAAATTTGTCTCGATCTGTCTTGACATATTCTTGACATTCTTAATAATGTCTGAATATGTCTCGACATATTCTTGACATTCTAAATAATGTCTGAATATGTCTTGACACATTCTTGACAGTCTTAAATATGTCTTGACACTATCTCAACAGTATAAATTTGGCCTGAAATGTGAACAGACTTATTCTGCACTGTTTATGACATTCTATTGCTGTTATTTACTCCTTTTATTATGGCTAAACTAAACTTTGAAGAATCAAGGATCAATTTGGTATAGTAAGATACCCTTTTGGTGCAACTAAGTTGGAATACCCTGAATAATTCCCCATGTAGTTTAATTTTGATTTATTTTAATTAAACATTTAATTAATTGTTTTCACTTGGAATATAAGTCAAAGTTACTAACAAACAGCATTTAGATTTTTGCCGTTCGCAAAACTGCCAGTCAATAGAAAATGAAAGGATATGGAGTAAATGTACATGGGACAAAATCGCACACAATACATAGAAAACATAGAAAATTATCAATGAACAGGGCTTTTATTCCTGTTCTTCATCTTGACAGTTGATGTAGGGTCTTCAACAATGAACAAATCATTCATACTTTACAACAAGGTCAAGACGGCCTAAGCGTCGACTTAAGCGATACTATTGATAAAAATAAAATAAAATTTGCTTTACTAAAATAGGTGTCTTATAGGCAGTTTTAAAATGTGACCATGTGTCTCTTTTGGACCCCACAATTCATCTTTTGGGTTTGTGTGGATAAAAAGAGGGTGGGTAGGGGGCCTTTCGTTTAGGTCAAAGAATTTGTTCCCATCTTTGTTCCCATCAAAACCTTATTCATTTTTTAGAACAACCCAAAAACATTTTTTATTCAAATTTTAGTGTTGAATTTTATAATTTTTTATCAAAAATAAATATTTGTGATAACTCCTTCCTGAAAAGAAAACGAATGTTTAGAACTATATTGTGCATGTCTGTTTGAGATCCATTTCATAAGACCAATGATTTCTATAGAAATCATTAATGGAACCATTATAAATATATTTTTTATTATTCCTGGAGTAGATAATAATTTTCTTTTAATATTTGGGAATTATTCAATTTGTTTTTATGTTAAAATAATTAACTTCATAATTTTGATGAAAAAAATCCATTTTAATTCAATTTTTTTTCATCAAAATGATGATTTTCATTTTCATCTATCAACAAACTTTTGAAATTGTAGTGGCATGTTCAGTCAACTGATAAGTTGTATGGCTGATTACAGGTAAAGCAATAATTTCTATTTGACAGTTGCATGTACTCTTGGGTGTGGAATACCTTAATTTTATGGGGAACATCCTGTCCATGTGTAATACTTCATATATATATTCCAACAGATGACATTACACAAATTTTCTTCTGTTAAATGAATGATTTGTATATCATCATAATTTGCTATTTATATAAACCACATTTTGGTATAATAATCATTTACCATATCAACATTCATGACATTGAATATTATGAATGTAGAATGAAATATGTCTACAGTATGATTGGTTTTAATCATTTAATTTATAATATTTAGGAATCAAAATTTAATTATTTAAAACCCACATTCAAATTGTTTTATATCAACACACCCTCATTTGAATTATTTTATACTTTAGATTTCATAGCCATATTTGCATTTGTAAAATATTTATATACCCAAATTTTCAATTATTTTACATGCCCAACTTTTATTTTGGTTGTAAGAAGTGTAACTTGGAACAACAGTATATCATATAAAGAGAAATAAAGATTAAAGTTATATCATGAATATTGGTCATGATTTGTAAAACTCATAACTGTCAAGTAAATTTAAGACACAATTCAAAATGTTCCGAATGTGTCAAGCCATACTGAGAAAAAATAAGAATGTCGAGAATATGTCGAGAAATATCAAGACAGTATTCAAATGTCAAGAATTTGTCAAGAAATTTTAAGACCATATTCAGAATGTCGAGAATATGTCGAGTAAATTTCATACAAATTTAATATAAATGAGAATTTGTCAAGAAAAATTAAGACACGAGTCATACTTTTGGAGAATGTCGAGTAAAAGTTCATGCAAATCAAGACAAAAACTGGTCTTTTTAGACTTTTAGACTTTTGTAGTGATTGCAACACTGGAAAATTGCGGGCCTTTTTTCCCCAAAAAATATTTTCAAAACTCGTATATTTGACATTAAAGTAAACGTGGAGGTTATTTAGTGACCTCACCAGTTAAAATCAATCAACAAGTGGTGAAAGTCTTAGATTTTTAACTCTGTTGTTTTAAAGCCTATGAGCAATATCTTTAAGAAGAGTATGAGTTATCTACATAGATTTGCTGTTTTTTACAGATCAGTAATATTACGTCACTTATGGTATTTGCAATTTTGTTTACCGATAATATTTTCATGTACTTATAACCTGAACAATTCAGTCGTTTTATTCCGCTGCTTCACAAGGGCCACCTGGCAAGTGGTAGAGTCGATAACCTGGAGGGACTGAATTATTCGGGTTGATATACTACATGTATGTGCTTTAATTTTGACGCGCGTAATTTCAATATTCATTATGCAGCATGCACTATGTTTATGTAATTCTCTAATTATTTAATTTTAACTGTTGTGTTTTCGATAACTTAGCCATTCGTGCAAAACTATTTGATATCTATTTTTTAATGTATATTGTATCAATTTTGGCAGTTTTAGCTGTCTGTCATGTAATATTGTACTAATATGTATTTGTTGTATATATACAGTTTGCACTATACTAAACCATTCAATCAATCATTCATTCATTCATATATGAAACCAATATAAGTTAGACAAATAGCGTTCCAATACACATGAAGAGATCAAATTCCGTGTAGAGTGTTTAAAAATTGTAGATCAAGTGAACTGTAAGCGCATGTTTAACACTGATGATGTCCATTTCATATTCAATATGAATACATTGATTAATATCTGGTTCTTATGTGTTTTTTTTTTCATTCCACACATATTTGCTCTGTAATATTAATAAAATTTTAAACTGTTTCATGAATTTACTTGTTATATATGTTTGTTATGTTATTATTTCAGATTTATATTTTTATAAATCAAATAAAAGAAATGAACCTTAGATCCTAGTTATAGTTATTCCTAGTAATACTTCTAATGCTTCAATACAAAATTCAAACAATATTGATTTTAATGCTGCAGAAGTCAGATTAACTTTTCAGACATTAAAATTTAAAAAAAAACAAAGGAAATATGATATCCATCCACGACACAAAATCAGTTCATGCACAGCAATAAAAAAACCAACAAAACACATAAGACAAAGGAACAGTGCTTTTATCGCTGTTTTACATCTCAAAGTCACAGTGAGGCTTTCAACACAGAGCAACAAAAAAAAAAACACTCTTTCCTCACTTACGTTTAACGGTCCCTAGCACCTGCACCGAAAATCTTCATTATTTGGTAAAAAACTTTACTAAGCTTGACATTTTATCAAATACACAACTGTTATTGTTTTATAACTAATGTTGGAATTTTCTCAAGGAAAGATGGCCTTGAACTGTTTGGCTGTTTGTTAGGGATTTTATTCAATCAAACATTTTATATTGTAAACAGTCTATTCACACCTAAAGTAATGAATACTCATAAGAAGGAAATTTGTCCGCTCTGACTGGACACTGGTCATTAGAAGATTTTCAATATAAGTTTCATTCAAGAGACGTGACAAGTATGCAGGAATACATTGTTGACCGGTGAAGTTTAATCGAAAAAATTGATAAGACACATTACATTATTTGGTTGAGAGACTGAACAGGTTGACCTGTGTTTGCATTGAACAACAATTACCATACAGGTTGGTATACAATCCAGACAAATAGCATTAGTGGACATAACATTTTCAGTTAGTCAGATTTTTGTCGCAGAAAACTCGACATAGGATCGATAGTGATCCTAATTTTCATGGTTCAGTGACTGCTTGAAAAAAAGTTAAGATTTTTTTGTCATGTTAATTTCTCTCTTAGTATGAGTAATAGGATAACTATATTTGGTATATGCGTACTTTGCAAGGTCATCATGCCCGTCTGACAGTTTTCAGTTGACCTTGACTTCATTTCATGAATCAGTGAACAAGGTGAAGTTTTGGTGGTCAAGTCCATATTTCAAATACTATAAGCAATAGGTCTAGATTATTTGGTGTATGGAAGGATTGTAAGGTAAACATGTCCAGCTGGCAGGTGTTATCTGAATTTGACCTCATTTTCATGGTTCAGTGGTCAAAGTTAAGTTTTTGAGTTTTGGTCTTTTTTTCTAATACTATATGCAATAGGTCAACTTTATTTGATGTATGGAAATATTTTATGATGTATTGATATCAGTCTCGCAGGTTTGATTTGACTTTGACCTCATTTTTACGGTTCATTGCTGAGTGTTAAGTGTTTGTGTTTTGGTCTGTTTTTAATTCATAAATTTAAGCAATAGGACAACTATATGTGTTGTATGGAAGGATTGTAAACTGTAAGTGTCTGCCTGGCATGGTTCATCTGACCTTGAACTCATTTTCATGGTTCATCGGTGAATGTTTAGTTTTCTTGGTTAAATAAAAGTCTGTTTCTTTGAAACTAATAAGCAATAGGTCAACCATATTTTGTGTATTGAACGATTTTAAGGTGTACATGTCTTTCTCGTTTGGTTTATATGATCTTTACCTCATTTTCTTAGATCATGTTATGTTTATGTGATAGTTGTAGTATAGCTTTGTAGTTAGGACTATCAACATATTAATATCAATGGTTAGTAAAGAAGACCAGACATTTCAGCGTGTGCACTCTTGTTGAACAGCAGTATACGTTTACTACTGTTGCCTTAATTAGTGCATGTATAAGTAATGAAAATGTGTAGATGTGTATTTTGTAAAAAAAAAAAGTACATATATTGAACATTGAACATCTTTCTTGTAAAAAAGGAATACATTTTAGTATATATTTAATACAGGAAATGTGTGTAATAAAATAAACAATTGTTAAAAGATCGTGTGAATATTAAAGGTCCATTCCAGAAAAAAATGAAACCATCTTAAATCTTGCTTTAGAAAGAAAAACATTAATTTTGTAATAAATAAGAATGTTTTACTCAATTGAAATTTCATAGTTTTTTTTATAGCTGACTGTACGGTATAGGTTTTTCTCATGGTTGAAGGCCATACAGGTTATCTATAATTGCTTACATCCACTTAATTTGAACTTTGGTGGATAATATAATTATCTCATATGCAATCATACCACATCTCCTTATTTTTATAGTTCATGCACTTACATATGTTTAAGCATATGGTTTCTTCAACTTGGAATCCATTTCTTAGTAATTTCCTATGAATTTATCTCTTTTACCATTTAAGATTTTACAAGGTATGCAAATTGAGCAAATTTGTTCTGCAGTAAATTAATATTGCAGTTTTGTAATTGTTAATGATAGTTGATTCTTATTAAACAAACACATTACATAACAAGCTCAGCAAAAGTTTCTAGAATAAACATGGTTCATATTCATGTCAACATAACATTGTTGTTCTTGCGGTGTATGAAGCGTTTGCAACTAGACATTGAAAATATTCCGATTGAAATAATATACGAAACATTGGAAGTAGACAAATATCATTCGATTAAAAAGATGCAATGTACTAGAGATGATTTCATATCTATTTTCCTTTATTGTAAAAAAAAAAAAAAACAACCCTAAAGGTTACAATATAATCTAAATAAACATACAATTGGCGTTGTTGGTGACCTACTTTATAAAGTTTATAAGACTTGGTTTGGATATTTTTAACTGTGAAAAACATGCGCCCGTCGAATATGGTACTCATTGTGTATACGCTAACTCAAATTGCAATTTTCAACGTTTAATTTTAACAAAACATTATTTTTCACAGCAGAAAGCTTCATTTTCATTTTTGCGTTGACTTTCGAGAGAGACGGGACTCTAATTGTCAAGCTTTTTTTACATGTTGTGCCATAACTTGAGTACGCAGGGATAAACTAAAAACTACAAAATTGTGAAAATTTGAAATTTTGTTTTCAAATTTGCCTTTTATCTTCATAACTATAATTATAACTATACTTTACTTAAGGAATGACTGTAATATTTTTTCTGTCTTTGAAGAAATGACATCAAAAATGTGGTGCACAATGACGCGGGTTATTTTAAAGTGTGCACCACATTTTTTATGTTATTTCGAATAGACAGAAAACATATTACAGTCATTTCTTATAATTTAATTCTAAATTCCATTTTAAACCGTAGTAAACCATGAAAAAACGTTGATGACGTCACGGTCACATGACAAAATTATTTCTATGAGCTGATAAACAAAACAACGTCAGCCAATCAGAAGACGCATTACATCCAAAATTGAATTATATAAAATAATGATTTTAGGTCACGGAAATTCCAAAAATCACCAAGTGTAAGGAGAGTTGTACGCTGAATAATGTGAATACACAGAACCCCGATCCAGTTTATTTTTTGCTAAAAGTGTTCATCATTTTCTGTTTAGTATCTACTAACAACATTCCATTTTTCTATAATTCCTATTTAAGTGTGCAAAAACCAGCATTTAAAATAGATATTCTAAAAGTTAAAATTCCTTTATTCGTTAGAGAAGCTACTGTACTCAATTGCTAAACATTAAAAGCATATGTTTAATATACATAGGCTACATCTTATTTATCTTACACACTCACCATGCTTATGTAAACCATATTAAGTTTACATTCGACTCACAGATCTAGGTTATATGCAAAAGTAAGCGTCGCGAGGTCTTATGCAGATGAACCCATGTTGAAATATCAAGATTTTGTTATTGTATCACTTGACGGTAGGTTAAGACAAAAACCGTAGAGGTAGACGATTTTAAGCAAAATAAGCAGTTCAGATATCAACAAAGTCAATCCCTTTAAATTATTTAGAAATTTAATGCAGCGATCAGTTTTATCTTGAGGAGTTTAAATTTCTACATCAAGCGCTGGCTGCATCTTTTATATTAATCTGCTTATTCTCTTCTACGTTTAATCACAGTTATCTATATAATCACTGGTGTTAAACTGCTAACCGTAACTGCAGTTACGGTGATCCCAACATGGCGGAGCCCAGAACAGGTAAAATCGTCTTTTTGTAATTTCTCCGTGTACACGCATTGTTTTAAAGAATTACTCAGCCGCTAGGTTGATATGTACGGTATTGTTGTATGTGTGTGTTCTTAATATCATATGTGACCTTGTTACCGAAATAATAGACATTGAAAATTTACCGAAGATCATCGTAACTCCAAAAGAAGATAGTCGTAACTTGTGGACAAATAACTTGAAAGATAATCGTAACTGTATAAAATATGTCTATTATCATAGTAACTGATTTTGTCAGAAACCTCTGCTAACGGAATATTCGATTAAAAATGTTGTGTAAAGATAACAACAAACACGTAAACAACATTCGTGATCGAAATATGTTTTTCAACATAAGGTAAGTTGCAATTTTTCATGATCATTTATACAAATATTGGTATACTATTCGGGACAACCACATGACAACGATTTTAAGAATATAATGCATCCTAATGTTAAAACTGTACTAAATTATAGTTGTAACAGAAGACGGTTCGACCTTAGTATATATTTTATGTATCAAATCAGAGACATATATACACAGAGATTGGCAACTGTAACAGTGGTCAGCGAAATCTAATCAAAAACACGCAGCACAGGAGACTTTAACGAGATCGCCATT
Organism: Mytilus coruscus; assembly: GCA_017311375.1. Lineage (NCBI taxonomy): Eukaryota > Metazoa > Mollusca > Bivalvia > Mytilida > Mytilidae > Mytilus > Mytilus coruscus. Next base: position 79,886,019 of record CM029604.1, read on the forward strand.
TTGATTCTATCACGACAAGTACACCACCTCGCTTCGATTTTTATTTTACATCAAGCATTTCAAAACAGTATAATGTAAGTATATATTTCAATTTCGTAAATTATTTACCTTGTTTTATCCAGTTTGCAGTAATTATTAGTTAAAATATTGTGACGATTAACGTTTTATTGTAGTCAATAATAAGGGGAAAGCTTGGCGTTATGAAAATTTTGAACACGGACGTATTTTTATTAAAACCTTTTCATTCGAAAAGGAATAAAACATTTATGAGATGAATTACTTTCCCCAAGACATACTGGTTTTGTGTAAATAAGTTGAATTTTTCATTAAATCACCCACTTTGATGCAATTTACAATTAAAATTCAGTATTCTCGCTGTCGGCCGCGTTCAATTTCGTCAATATAAAGACAGGCCCCTGTCCATGGCTACAGTCAATAAACTTTTCCATCTTTAGAGAATAATTGTACCCAGCACATGAATTACTTTCCTATGACATACTGGAATTGTGTATAACAGTTGTTTTTTCCATATTTCCACCCACTTTGATGCAATTTACAATTTAAAATCACTATTCAAGCTGTTGCCATGTTCATTCTCTTCAATATAAAGACAGACACCTGTCCATGGCTACAGTTTATAAACTTGTCCATCTTTAGAGAATAATTGTTCCCAGCACATGAATAACTTTCCTATGACATACTGGAATTGTGTATAACAGTTGTTTTCCATATTTCCACCCACTTTGATGCAATTTACAATTTAAAATCACTATTCAAGCTGTCGGCCATGTTCATTCTCTTCAATATAAAGACAGACACCTGTCCATGGCTACAGTTTATAAACTTGTCCATCTTTAGAGAATAATTGTTCCCAGCACATGAATAACTTTCCTATGACATACTGGAATTGTGTATAACAGTTGTTTTTCCATATTTCCACCCACTTTGATGCAATTTACAATTTAAAATCACTATTCAAGCTGTCGGCCATGTTCATTCTCTTAAATATAAAGACAGACACCTGTCCATGGCTACAGTTTATAAAATTGTCCATCTTTAAAGAACAATTGTATCTATCACCGGTATTCCTTTCCCAAGACATACTGGTTTTGTGTATATAAATTTTTTTTTTCATTATTTCCACCACTTTGATGACATTTACAATTTTATATATATTTACATTCAGTATCTGACAGCATTTTTTTTTTAACAGGATCCTGCATGTTATAAAAGAACAAAGATGTTGATCAAATTTACCTAACAGTGCAGCATACAAGAGATGTAATATCATACATGTGCTGAATTTAGGACTCCCAAGCCTTTCTGATTGAAAATAAGACTCCCTGGCAGACAGGAACAACTATTTGTTAGTGATGACTTTTTCAAATGTGACTGCACGCCAGTCTTGTATTGGACCGATTACTACTATCAATGTGATACTTAAAATGGTTATGTAGGAGAGAAATTACATGTGCTTATCCACCATATTATTGTAGTTCATATATTATAGTTCATATGCCAAACTTGATGTACATGTGTATGCGATTTTTGTGCAAGTGATGGTGACATCATTGAACTAAGAACAAATACAAGACTGCATTCAATCTATTGAATTTGAAGCAGAAGTGACACAGTGGCAGTTGTGCAGAGACTATATGGAAAAAATGCAAATAAATATCTTGTGTTCAACTTCATTTGTCTTCTTTACATTTACAAAGTATACATGTACATAGTTTTTACATACATGTATAACAATATGATGATGTAGTATGATTGCCAATGAGACAATGATTTACATGTATGACTATCATTGGAAGGCCACTCTATAATATCTTTGTACATCATGAGAATGGAAATGCTTCCTTTGTACCATAAAGGTAGCATAATGTAAAAAAGAGAAATGTTCATTTATTCAACAACACTCCTGTGAATATATAACTTGACAGTACTAAAGGCAAAATATTTCGTTTCACAAATTCTTTCCTCTCCTCGAAAGTAACATATTTAATTGTTTACATGAAATGACAAAATGTGTAGAATAAGAAGCAAGAAATGTTCACTCTACTTGTACACTAGTCGCTCATATTGGTCATCATCTATGTTTGTTTCAGTTATTTAACAATGGTGCCTGTTTATATTTATCTGTTGTGTTGTGTTGTTTCAGTTTTACATGTCCTCATTCTGTGATCACTATTTCACCTCTCCTGTTTTGAAAAATGTTTATGCAAATATTTTCTGCAATAAATTGAAAAGGCACAGATGCTATGACTAAACAGAAATGTGAGGTATATGTCAATGAGACAACAACCCGACAACAAAAATATTCTTTGCACATCTATGAATGTTTAAAAATTCTTGTGGAGGTCAAAAGCACATAACGTTTACTTATATATCCGTGACCTGGTACATGTATGTACCTATTGATGCATTCCGTCCTAAACATAAGTTGTGTGAAGAGACCAAGCAGTTTATATGCTTATAAAAAAACTGATATTAAAATGACTTCCTGTATACCAAATTCCGGGAATGAGACACTATTTTATTTAAACCAGATGAGATATTAGTGGTAAAGGTTTGAACAGAAGCAGGAGATGTCAAGGGGCAATACAAAAAGTACAAGGTCGTGTAACACAGGAAAAAATAACAAATGAAAAGAAAATAACAGCCCACATAGCACTGCACCGAAAATTACCTTGAACAACATAAACCCACAAAAGATCAGATAAAACTTGTGTACAATTTTAAATCTTTCTAATTTCAAACTCGAGTTTCACTACCCGATAGGAAAGAGTAAAGATAAGAATGTTGCAGTACTCCGGTGGTCTATGAAACAGAACATTAAAATTCTACAGTTCAGCACAGTATTTTACTGTACTTATGATACACATTGTTTTTAATCAGAGTCTGTGATATTGAGCCTTAAAAAAACTACAAATAATGACAGATTCATATTCAATATTTCATGGCAGCAAAAAAAAGTGATTTCGACAACACTATAATGTACGCACTTCATTTAGGAAATTCATGCAAAGGTTCCACAAATAATTTAATTTTAGGTCAATCAAAAATTAAACATTATAATTAAATTAAAACAGATATAAAATCAGTTTCCCACGAGACAAAATTCTACTGGCTACATATTTTTTTTATATGAAAAAGTTGCTTTATTTCTTTTCTTGACATGTTAAATGACTATTTTTTTCCTGATTGAATACTATAGTATAGCCCAGTGTTTCTGTTAAAATAAAGTTCTGGTCATGGTTAAAATAATATGTCAGAATTTGTTTAGTTGTAAAAACAATTACCAAGTAATAATCCATTTAGAACTTCACCTCCGGCAAAATTCAGGTGATCGGAGGGCAATAAATTGCGTAATCGCACACCTGTGAATCCACAGTCACAACTATAAGGAAATAATGACCGGAAAATCGGACACACATAATTTCACTGTGTAATTTAGAAGCAAACTTTAGCAAAGAAATGTTTCTTGTAATATCATGATCATTACCAGATTTTACTTTTTAAATTAAAAGAAATGCCGAAAAAAAGAAAAAAATATTTTCCCAATCAAATACATTAAAAAGATACAACTATTTCAAGTAGTTTTTTTAGAAAAAGAAATGATTTGATCTGAAATAAGTTTTCCTATTACTTTTCTTGATTAGCTATCGAGGTTATTCATCCCTGACTTGTTTACATGTTGTAGAATAATTATCGACGAGAATCTCATTCCGGGCCGCGTGTTGTAACGGGATTTCACGGAGTTGCCAATCTCTGTGTATATATGTCTCTGATCAAATATCCTTTTTGAATTATCTGTGTATTTTATTTGGTAAAGTCCGTAATGTTAACTCAGCATCTTTCTACATTGTTCTGATGAGCTCCTTTTTATCGTGTGTAAAAATATACAATCTACTCGAACAATACGTATTCTCTGTTACTGATCACTGACTTTGACTTCAATGTCTCTATAAGTTAACTGTAAATTGAATACCTGCAATCGGACAATTATATTATATCAAGCGTAATTGATCTTATAGCTCGGAAATAATTAATTTCCGAAACACAAATCTACTTGATATTTCCGACTTTAAATTGTAAAAACCATCTGTTAACCTCGTATAAAGGTTCGAACCACTGGGCCCTGAGTCTCCATGGCTCAAATTGAGTATATGATTTTAGCATTTTTTTTTAAACAGTGAAAGTTTGCATAAGCTTGTGCTCAGCATGGTACCTATAACACTCTTTAAAAACATAGTTTTATTTGAAATATTCCAAATGACAACTTCAGAGGCAAACAATGTAGACTAATTATCACAGCAATTATGAAAAATAGTATGTGTTATCTGTAATCAACTCTTCATTAACTTTCAAATGGTTGCAAATAGTACTTACAATGTTGACCATAATTGTACTAATTATTTAATCAACATACATAATTTCTAAAAGTATTATACAAAGAAATAAATATAACCATGGAAGTAATATTACTTCCATGATATAACAAACTCTCTTTTAATATAATATTAATATATGGCCGAAACGACTTTTATTACATGGCCGAACAGACCAAGGCCGAAACAACCAAGGCCGAACGGGCTACATGGCCGAAACGTCTTGTTTCCAAGAGATCGAAATAAGTATTTTTTTATAATTTAATAAGGTCTCTCGAAATATCAACACATGTAAATTGGAATAACAATATGAAGTACCAAAGTCAACAAAGTACACATAAAACAGAGCACTCAAATAAGTCTATCAAAATATTGCATTGTAAAATAATGTAAAAGTTCTTATCAAAAATGTAAGATGAATATTAACGGCTTCTTAACAACTGGAGTTCTACCGTAAACAACTTAAACTATTTAACTTAATCGTAATCTCATTAAATATTAAATTCAAACCCCCATGACCCCGAAATACACAAACTCTCTAACTCAATTATTACTAGAGCACGCTGTGGAATTAGACTATATTTAGCAGGGTTCGACATTTAACATTTATCCCAACTTGTCCAGTTGGGCAAGTGCCCTATTACTTTTACTTGTCCGAAAGTGAAATCTACATGCCCAAACTTTTACATGCTATTTTTGTGGTTGTAATGTAGTACATGCAGATAAAATATAGGAATCATGTATATCGGGGTGTAAATTGATTATGGATATATGAGCCGAGGAGGAAGGGAAAAGATTGACGAATATACGGGAATTGAATCATTTACATAGAGATACTTATTTCATATAATTTATCTAAGAAATGCCATTTCAAAAAACCCTTCTTGATAAACTGACAACAACTGACAAATTTGTTAAAGTTTAATTTCATTTTCTCTTTCAAGCTTTTACGTTTTTCCATCTCAGGGAAATACACTTCCAATGTCAAATTCTAAAGTTAGAACAACGAAAATAGACCTCCGCTTTCCACTGGTCGGTGGGAATAACACGTGCGTCGACAACGCCCGAGTGGTGTCCCGATTGATAACGATAATGACGAAGCAACGCCGCGGCCGACTGATTGGCCAATATTTTTAAACGTGATCTATTTTTGGTAAAATGGGGAATTCAGTGCGAACAAATGACGAAATATACGAATTGAATGGGGTTAAGACTACTTTACTCGACCGTGCGGTGTTATCACTGAGTAATCTATGGACAAAACAACAGACCCTATTAATTTTGTGAAATTTTAATCATATAACACTTTTTTTTTCACTTGCCCGATCGGACAACCAAGATGATGTTTTTACTTGTCCGAATACGGCATTAACTTGACCCGGGCAATCGGACAACCGTAAGTGTCGGACCCTGTTTAGAGGGGGCTTAATTAGATAGAACAGGACAACATAAAGTAACGAAGAATCACCCATAGAAATAAAGCATATCGGTTTTACTCAAACCAAGTTGCAGTGTCTTATTCAGACATCGGGGTATAATAAACCCGTAAGCCCTTAATGATATAAACTAGAACACACCCGCGACATCGCGGGTCCGTGACTGAATTAAAGTACCTATGCCTTATTTTTAGCCTGGATTTTTATTATTGCTGGCATTATTATTTGTAATCCCGTAGGATTCAGCTAAAGCGGGGGCGTGTGTTGGTCATCAAGGCAACCCTACACCTGTATACTGTAAGCATTACTTTTCAGTTCAACTGAGTTCGACTTAAAAAAGTTTTTCCAGAACGTTCAACTTACATGTTATTTTGTGATGCGACCGGAAGCTATATGTTACATATACCATTGGCATCGGTGTCGGACTCGACCCGGAACTTCTTAATTATTGGCAATATTAATTACGTGGAAAACAAATGGGTCTGGAGTGGTGTAATTTTTAATCAACACCATTGTACTATATTAGTTATATATAAAGCTGAATTCTTTGATTCATCATTTTTACGTCATGACGGCTGACAAATTGGACCTCGTTATTTTAGTATTATAGATAAACAACGGCGGTTTTATTCGAACCAAAATGTTGATTATTTCTTGTACATGCCTTTTGCATTATACGATCAAGCGGCCGAAATAATAAAATATCTACTTTATATACTGATTACAAGTAAAGAAATAACAACTTTAATCAAAGCGTACTTCGATACAAACTTGTATATAAAGGCTATACACACCAAAGGAACTAATTCAACATTCAGATTACGAAAAAAAAAAGTGTTTGAAAAAGGAACGAGATTCACAGGAAAATAAGATACCGTTACCTAAAGCATATCTTCACTTGAAAAGGAACGTAATTTAAACAATAGTTTCCATTAATAATGTGTGAACATGGAAAATGTTTGCCTCTCCTTGTTCATGATGAACATTTACCGTAAATTATGACTTGTAAAATATAAAGACTATATCTACAACGCAAAAAGTAAATTGGTAAATTATTTACTAGTTATCAAACATTCAAACACGATTTATTTAGTCGCCCATTAGCATATAAAAAACATTACGATCATCACTGACAAGTTACTATGATCATGTACAAGTTACGACTATCTAATAATTAAGTTACCACTATCATAACAAACAAAATTCTTGGGAGTTACGATGATCTTCCGTAAATTTTCAATGGCTATTATTTCGGTAACAAGGTCACATATGATATTAAGAACACACACTTACAACAATACCGTACATATCAACCTAGCGAGTGAGTAATTCTTTAAAACAGTGCGTGTACACGGAGAAATTACAAAAAGACGATTTTACCTATTTTGGGCTGCGCCATGTTGGGATCACCGTAACTGCAGTTACGGTGATCAGTTTAACACCAGTGATAATGCTATTTTCTGTGTGTAACACATTGCATATATAGTAAAGCTAGATAGTAACAATAATAAGATATGATAATTTTATTTCGAAGGGTAACTATGCTGCTTTACGCGATTTATGTTCTTGTTGACATTCTTTTTTGCTGAACGCTGGCCTCACAGGATATTGAATTGCAGGTGGGTCCTCTTTGCAAACGTAAAAAAAAAAGAATTTATAAATCTCTTATGTTCATAACTAATAAATCAAACAATCACTTCAATCATTTGATATAATATTTGTTTCTCTATTGTGTTTTTAGCTCACCTGGCCCACAGGGCCAAGTAAGCGTTTCTCATCACCTGGTGTCCTCGTCTGTCGTCCTCCGTCCCCTTATGTCGTCGTTCGTCGTCGTTAACTTATACAAAAATTTATTCCTCTAACACAACTGGGGTAAATTTAACTAAATGTGGCCAGCATCATTATGGGTTATCTATAGTTATAAAACTGTGTCCGATGAGGCCGCTTGCCAACGAGGTGAGTGACACAGACTCTTTAGAGTCTTTAGTATAAAATACCCTTGTTATATTTTATTCAAAACGTGTATGTATTTGAATATGTTTTCCGGTATATGAATAAGAACGGATATGAAATATTGAAAACATCTCGTTTGTTGCAAGAAGTTTTGTTATTTAACTGAATCAAGATATCATTTTCATCAAAAAAAGGATGTGTGTATATATAGGTGAAATATATTTAAAAGGGTCTTATTGACGACATCTTGGTTGGAGTTATTCCCTTTGGTCGCAACGTTTGAGGACTCACTAATCGATTTCTCATTATATGTACCACATTCAAACATATTGTTTAAGCAAGTCTGATAAAAGATCCTAGCTAGGTCATAAAAATGGAGTTTACAAGGCGTAAACAAATATAATTTATTACGTCAACATCAAAAGATAATATTGTTTGAGTAATATAGAATTTGTTTACGCTGTACTCCATAGTGACACAGAGAAATTATAACCCTGAATCAAGTGACGTCACTTGACATCTATGCATCCCTTTGCATTTTGTAATGAACAGAAAATAGCAAATGAACAGAGATTCTGAAAAATCAAGGTTCATTGTTACTGACTTGTTTTGGATTACAATTTAATGATGTCAGAAAGAAGACCATGTTGACGAAATATTGGCTACGACAAGTGGAATCTATCCGCAGTTATTTGGGACTTGGTTATTTCATAACAGTTATATATTCAAGGTTATTTATAAAAAAATATAATTTTTGTACTTACTTGGTTTTCCAGATTTTTTACATGTATTGAAATATTTTATAGAATCATCACAATTAAGCAAATAATTTTATGTCATTAAATAGATATAAGAAGATATGGTATGAGTGCCAATGAGACAACTCTCCATCCAAGTCACAATTTGTAAAAGTAAACAATTATAAGTCAAAGTACGGTCTTCAACACGGAGAAAAGCAAGCTATAAAGGACCCCAAATATGACTAGTGTAAAACCATCCAAACGGGAAAACCAACGGTCTAATCTATATAAAAAACGAGAAACACTTATGAACCACATCGACAAACGACAACTACTGAACATTAGGTTCCAGCTGACTTAGGATAGGTGAAAACAAATGCAGCGGGTTTAAACGTTTTAATAGGTACCAACCTATATACACCCTTATCTGAAACAATAGTTTAACATCATAACATAGAAAGACACACTATACAATATCAGTTGAAATGGCTTAACTCAATCAAAAGTCATCATATAAACACAAGTGAACATACACTGAACGAATAAATTTGATCTATGACACAATGTAAATACAGATCAATAAAAAAGGGGTTAGATGTTACACAATTTCAGAAAGGAAACCATAACCTTGAACAAAATGCCGCCAAATAGAATAATGTTCACAGGTACAAGAAAATAATTTTGTTGTAAGGTATACAGTATAAACGGTATATAAATAATTTTGCTGTTCAAAGTACAAGAACAGAAATGAAAATGTAATAGTCATACCAAACACTTATCAAAGCTGGTGTATATTAAAAATAGAGAGACGATATATAAACTAAATAAGTAAACATTAAATAACAAAAAAGCATTACAAATTGTATCAACAAGTGAAACATGTTTGTGGCTCGCTAATGTTCAATGCTGTCATTTCATCATTATACAAGATTGACTATTATAGAAGTAAATTTAAAGAAGTGCGCAATAAAAGATACTTCATAGGAAAGATATTTGCGCATATACGATAATTCTTTGTATACGATGCTTAAAATTGAAGGTTTAAGATGTACATTTAACTAACCTGTTAATCTATATGTTATTGCAAGATTTTCAATACAGATATCGCACATTGACGGCATGGGGTCGGAATACATGCGTTGTTGAGCTAAAAATGTAAAGTAAAAGTCTGAATTGAGGCTTCCTAATATCAGCGATTTTTCCAGTTGGAAATATACTTTTTCAATCAATTATTTTCTGACAGTTAGTTGTTTCTATTCTGTGACCAGTTATCGATTTTCTATCATTCTGTTGAAAACCTTTGTATTAACTTCCTTAAAGCGAAGCAGATAAAATCGGAACCGATAGAAGTGGGGGATCCCAGCATTGTATCATGTCAACAGAGATATTAAAATCGCAGCTATATCCATGTTTTAAAAGCCTTTTTATAGTAGTTTGAAGTAACTAAAACTAAAAGTAGCTTTTCCCATAAATGACCTATCGAATTATACTTATTATCACATGAGCAAAAATACAGCTGCCACATGTGGATTTGTATTCCCGTCAAGCAATGTTGTCATATTAGCTGTATATTTAACATTAAAATGTCCTGTACCAAGCCAGGAATATGGCAGTTATTATCTAATAGTTCGTTTCTATGTATGTTGCAATGTCGTTTTTTTTTTTTTGTTGCACTTCAATGTTTCTGTTGTTTCGTTGTTTTCCTCTTATAGTTGATGTGTTTCTCTCGGTTTTAGTTTGTAACCCGGATTTGTTTTCTCTATATCGATTTATGACTTTCGAACAGCGGTATACTACTGTTGCCTTTATTCACCCTTCCGGGACACCTGAGATCATCCCGGTTTTTAGTGAGGTTCGTATTGCCAAGTCTTTTGTTTTTCTATTTTTCACGTGTTGTACTAACCATTATGTTTGTTTGCACTTACTTTCAAATGCCCATAAAAAGATTGTTGACTCATCGTGCACCGCGTGCTTTTTACAGCTGTAGTATATGTTAAAGTCTGTCGAATTTACATAACTGAAGTATAAACAAGATACACATGATATGACAGATAACGATTTATTTCTCTTAAGGTACTAAGCTGACCTGGACAATAAAATGTTTCATTGTTGAAATTGCCCATGTAAATTGATATAACATATATTTAGCGAAAAAAATAATTGTGATGTCTAAATTATAAAGAATTAAGTGAATGCATGATTCATCTATATCAGTTAATATGTTATCTTCTTGAATAATGTCTTTTAATCATTTATTTTGGAAATACAAAGTACCCTGTAAAAAAAGACAAACAGATCTGTTCGAAAATGCATATTTTAATTTCAAATCCTTATCTTTTATACAATGAATCAGAAATAATAGAGGTCATTGTTTATATTGGCAAATATAATGACTAGTGTGTGCGGTTACTCTACTGCACGGTGTTATATTGCATAAGGTGCGAATTTGATTAGCATAAAATATTCGAAGAAATACTTCATTGGAAATTTGTTATTCAGATGCACCATATATGTGCCGCTTAATAATATTTCTCATAAATGAATCGTTAAAATGCTGTCGTATTAAGGTATATATTTTCTTGGAATCGAAATGTCATTTTACATATTAAAGATTGAAATAGCAAAAATGTAGAACTAAGGAAAATGCAAAACGGGAAGTCCTTTGTAAAATGGCAAAATCAAATCTCAAACACATTAAAAGAACACAACTGTCATATTCTTGACTTGTTACAGGCTTTTCCTGATGTAGAAAATAGCGGATTAAACCTGGTTTTCACCATTATATTGACAACAATGTTTGAGCAAACCAAACAGACATAATACTATCAGGTCAACATGTTTCCCCTCCGTGCTCCGTTCTATCAATATGTCCTCATAATTAATGATACGTGATTAAGGTTAACAAATAACTAATTAAAATCTAGTATCAATTGAACAAATGCATAGAATATACCCACGCCATCTACAGAAACAAATATATGCAAAGCAGAATATTATTGTACGATTGATACGGTATTTTTTGTCCGCAATTTGCCTTTTGTCCGCTTTTGCTTTTTGTCCAATAATTTTGCTTTTTGTCCGACACTTTTGCTTTTTGTCCGTTGCTTTTTCTCCGTTTTGCTTTTTGTCCGTTGCTTTTTCTCCGTTTTGCTTTTTGTCCGATAATTTTGCTTTTTGTCCGATAATTTTGCTTTTTGTCCGACACTTTTGCTTTTTGTCCGTTGCTCTTTGTCCGACACTTTTGCTTTTTGTCCGTTGCTTTTTGTCCGTTTTGGTTTTTTAGCTCACCTGGCCCAGAGGGCTAAGTGAGCTTTTATTATCACTTGACATCCGTCGTCGTCGTTAACTTTTACAAAAATCTTCTCCTCTGAAACTACTGGCAAAATTAAAGCAAATATGGCCAAAATCATCCTTAGGGTATCTAGTTTCAAAAAGTATCCGATGACCCCGCCCAATAATCAAGATGGTTGCTGCCTCTGAATTGGTAATTTTAAGGAAAATTAGCAGTTTTTGGTTTTTATTTGATTGGAGTTTTATTTTTAAGTCGTTAAACGACTAAGCTTACTTGTTATAACGACTTAGCTTACTTGTTATAACGACTTAGCTAACAACTTAGCTAACTTGTTTTAACGACTTAACTAACTCGTTTAAACAAATTAACCAACTTGTTTACTTAAAAACTACTAATTGTAAATACACAATTTTTTTAACAGAGTTATGTTTGATTATAATTTTTTTTACATTTTTCCACTTGTATCACATATTGATTTGTAAAATTCAACCGTCTTGGTAACCGAGACTAGTTCCAGATTTGATTTTATTTCTCATTCTTTTTCATGAGTAATAACCCGGGATACAGTCATCTTTCTTTGGTTGGTACATGCATGCTCTACTGATAAGAAATATACCGAAAACTTAATCACACTAACGGATTAGTATTAAAAGTATCGCTTTTCAGTGAGGAGAAAAAAAATAACAATAACTTCTACTTTTGCCGCCCTACAGCCTTGACCAATTTTAAAATAAACACTGTTGAAGTATTTATTTCAAATGTTTCTATTAAAAAAGTGTTTTATACTTAAAAATGCACTATCTGTATCTAAAATATTGTGCACATCTATTTCGTTATAAAAATTAAGTAAATGCTAAGTAGCCTTTTAATTACTTTTCCCCCTCTTTTCGAGTTTGTCAAACAACAATTAACTACTTGGCTGACAATGCTGTTGTGTTAACCAAAGTTTCCTTATTACTCGAAAAGCCTCGAACGTCTTAACGGTATGCCATTTGGAAATATTGCTAGACAATTCCGAAATTTAAAGATTAATACAGTTTATCTCAATAAATAGCTACACATGTAGTCCTTAAACTTTGCGATAGTGTTCAAAAAGTTAAAGCATTGTTTGTTATATTTGTAATGTTTGTAATGTTGTTGGAAATATGACGAAATTATTACCAGACTTAAAAGAAATTTTCTAAACTAAAATGTCGCAAAATATTTTGGAACGACGGACAGACGGCCGTTCGTAGATCAGTGCAAATTGGTGACTATATATCACTAGCGGAAAGCAGAAACTGTGCGTATAAGCTAATAAAAGTCGTAAATGTATGCACTTCCACATTAAGCAAACGCCGACACCATTTACCATAATGGTCAAACAATTCAAACGAGAAAAACCAGCGGATTGATTGATTTACAAAACTGTATACGACAAACAAATATGATATACAGAAACAAACAACAACTACTAAATTACAGGTTGAACCCCCGTTCCTGACTTATTTGTATGATTGTCATGTGTAATATTTAGCGCGGTTAAACATATTTAGAATTTCAATAACGAAACCATCACACATAGATTATTTGATTTGATCAATTTCTAAACTATTATAAACTTTCGAATATGTTCGTCTAAATCTTTGAATATCCCATGTATTCTACAAATTCTAGAAGGTACACCATTGCTAACACGTTTGAGGATGACAGACTAACTAACGACCAGAATGAATAAGCGTTTGTCTATATAACACGATCTAAAATATTCTTTGTTGTGTAAAACACTAAGAATGCCAACTCATCACACATACAAATATCCTTATAATTTGCCTTCTACTTCTTCTGTTTACAATGTATGTCCCCTTTTTTTTCTATTTCTTCATTTTCTTTTTCTCACTCATCAAATGATTACGTCTATTTTAATTCAACATTGTCTCCATATAAATGTATATGAACGCTTATACATATATATAATTATTGTGATATCATATATAAGAGAGAGGCGAAAGATACCAAAGGGGCAATCACACTAAAAAAAGGTCGAAACAAACCAACAAAACCACAGCTAAAATGAAGTACAACAAGACACACAACAGTCCACAAAACACAACATTGAAAAAAAAATCTGAGCAAAAAGAACCCTGTAAAAAACCGTGATGATTTATGGTTTTCAGGAAGGATAAGCAAATCCTGCTCCGTTTGTGTCGTATTATAATCATATTTTGGACAAGACTTCATTGTGACAGGTCCATTAATATTATGTTTAAGAAAGACATATTTTTAAATGAACTTTCAAACCCGTTGTCCTGGAAGATCTTTAATCCAAGGGGGTCCTAAATAGTTGCTTTTTGATGATCCTACAAGGAGTTATAATTTAATTCCTTGCGAACACATTCTTAAGGACCGAAAATTTCCATCTGCATCTTTTAAAGATTCCGAATATTGTATAAATTGAATGGGATACCCCATTTCAAACCCAGCGTCTTGGAAAATCTCATTTAAGGGCACTAGATAATGATTAAATTCGTAGCTATTAGATAATAATACATGGATTTCTGTCGAAAACATTTATAACGGCCGAACTTAAAGTTTGTCTTGACTGATAGATGAAATTTCACAATAAAAACTGAAACGCAAAAACGCACAAACGCATAAATATGTTTATTCAGGACAATAACTTATATACAAAAAAACAGCAGAAATATATATGAACTACCACCAATGAAGGTTGTAAAATACTATAGGTGATACTTAATGCTTTACGTAATGTTCTTTTTATCTTCTTTTTTTGTCGTTAAAAGCAAAAATTGCACAAAAATAAAGGACTCATCCTTTAACGAAAACAACTCTTGAAAAGTCATCGGCTATTCGTTGATGGCTAAAGGCTATTTATTTCTGAAATGTAAATTTTGTTTCGCTGTTCTGAGTGTTCAAGATGTTACATTCAGCTAAAGTATTGGTGAAACAATTGAAAAAAGATACTGGTCTGTATAAAATGTACACAAAAGTAAACGAATGAAAGCCGCTGGAATGCAGTCCAGGACTCGGATAAGCACATTTAAAAAATGGCAGCTTACATGAACTGAGTGCCAATAAAAGCGCAAGTCCAACACTTGCTTTTTCAAAAATAAAATCTATATTTAGAATGATAATCTTTAAAAAAAAAATTGAATATGAAAATTTACAATTCAAACAATAGATCGATATCAAACAAAAATGTTTCATTATCATTTTTCGGCTACAATGGGTATATGAACATCCAATGTCGAATTATCAACATAGAGTCCTAACAAAGAATGTTTCTGTCATGTTTTGCAGCGAAATCTCTACAGCATATGGTAGTAACAACACTAGATGTTTAATAGGATCCCGCGAAAAGCCAGACTTTGGTCCACGAAGGTAGCAAATTGTCTGTGTGACCATCGCTGACGGCTTTTGGTACACTATAAGATGGTTGTTGGTTAACATATTTTTTACGCCGGACGGCCATTAAAATATCACCAAGGAAAGGTCGCCGTGCTCTTTATTAATTTCCACGCAAACTGATATAGCTCCAAAGGTTTTACCATGAACACCAACGGATATTCGTGTCAATTAGAAAGTCACACGGAATCAATATCGAAGATGTTTAAGAAAAATGCATCGGCCCTGCTGGGCGTTTGTTGCTTTATGTCTCCCTCCATGGCCTATCATTAAAAGATCCCTTTTGCGGATTATTTGGTCTACTGTAGAGGGTAAATATACAGTCTATGAGCAATTGCATCCTGGGAAAAGCCTCCTTAAATTACGCCACAAATTGTTTGTCACTGGTTGTCAGAAAGACCTGGCATATAGTCTGCTGTTTATTAAAGTTTCTTTACAATAAGGGCGTGAAATTCATGACATAAGCTTAATTGTCGAAAGTAAAAGCAAGAAAGTCATACTTGAGTTAGAAAACGTTCGAACTGAATTACATCCGTTCACATAACCCTGTACTTCACATCTGTTCCAAAAATCTATCAAGCAAAAAGTATTCGACATTGGTCTTAAAAGTCATTTTTAACCAACTATACATAGTTCTAATAATAATAAACTAGAGGCTTTAAAGAGCCTTTGTGATCACCTTCGTCTATGTGCATATTCAACAAAGGACACTCTCCAACATTGTAAACAAGAATAGAATTCATGACAAAATCTGTATTGTTGATCTTGTATTGCTGATCATGTGCTGTTTAGTTTCCTTCTATCTTCTTTAGTTTTGCTCAAAACACAAAAAAAGGATAAAAAAAATCCTCATATAAGGGCAATAACTCCTATAAAGAGTCACAGTCTACTTAACTATGTCGGCAAAATTTGACTTGTTAGTAGATCTTGACTTGCTGATCATTTTTGTGATTTGAAGTGTATATTTATCTATTATAATTTTCTATGATATATGACAAAACGGAAAGAAAGAGGCGAAATCGTCATTAAGGTGGTATGGGAGTATAGATTAAAAATGATAGAATTTGTTCAGACTTTGCCAAAACGTAGTATATATTGCTAAATGTTCAAAAATATAATAAATATGAAAGGTCACCGAGCATTTTCTCAAGCTACAGGTTGTGACAAAATTACATATTTTGTATGGATTATACGGGGAAAAACATCATTATGTGATCAGAAACTAAACTAAATGATAGAATTGAAATCAAAATGCAAGAAGATAGCTTTTAGAAAATGCTTTGAGAATATCAATAGATAAGATAGGGTCACCGTGCGTTTTTTCCTGCTAAAATTTGAAATAGCAAAAGTTCATGTAGACTCATTCAGAAAATGCACTATTTCAGAGTTATCTCCCCTAAAAATGCCAATTCAAAAGCATTAAAAATCAAACAAATAAAATCTACGCTTGTAAAAATATTAATATTTATAAGTTAAAATCTTATAAATTTGTTCTTTTAAATGAATATTCACATTAGTTATCTGCATTTCTGCATCAAATTTTGCTACATTGATTAAAAATTGGACCTTAGGTTCTCTGTTATTTACAATCCAAGAATGCGAAAGACACTACATTAAAGGGCAATAACTCCAATAAGAAGTCGCCTTCATATTGTCTTTATTAATCTAAGATATAAGGCAAAAAACGCAAAAAAAAAAAATGGTCAAAATCATCACCAAAGAACATTTACTGTTATCGATTAACGATTTCGACCATGTTGTCTCATTTGTAGATCTGATCTTGCTGATCATCATACAGTTTTTCGGTATCTATTATAATTTTCAAGATAGTAGGCAAAAAAGAAAATAAATGGTAAAATTTGTCATTTAATGGCAATAAATCCTATAGTAAATGGGAAATGAGTCCATGGGACACAGATAATGCCCCCGCTTGCATATAACTTTATAAAGGGACATAACTTAACTCCCTTTTCACGAATGTGACTTACCGAATTAGACTATTTACCGGATTTGTAACAACATAAGCAACACGACGGGTGCCACATGTGGAGCAGGATCTGCTTACCCTTCCGGAGCACCTGAGATCACCCCCAGTTTTTGGTGGGGTTCGTGTTGTAGTCTTTGGTTTTCTATGTTGTGTCATCTGTACTATTATTTGTCTGTTTGTCTTTTATTTTGGCCATGGCATTGTCAGTTTGTTTTCGATCTATGAGTTTGACTGTCCCTCTGGTATCTTTCGTCCCTCTTCTTTAAGAACGGCAAAAGTGACACTACCCAAATTTGTACTTGATCTAACTTCTGTTGTAATATGCATTGTATATAAGTTTCATGACATTTGCTTGAGGCAAATTTAAGTTAGAAAACAAAAACGATAAAGTCAGCATTTTTCCCATTTATAAAGGGGCATAACAGGAAAAGTGAGGCCACCAAAATTCATACTTGACCTGTGTTTTGTGGTAATACACATTGCACATAAGTTGCATATCATTTGTGTGAGGCAAAACTAAAGTTAAAGAACGGAAATAAAAAATTCAGCAGTTTTTCCATTTGCAAAGGGGCATAACTCTAGAACAGTAAAAGTGACGCCACCAAAATTCAAACTTGATCTGGGTTATGTGGTAATAAGCATTGTGTTTAACATTGGGTTGAGGCAAATAGTTAGGCAATGGAAACCAATTTTGGGACGTCATCTGACAGTTTTGACATGTATGGACAATAGGTAGAGCTCAACATCCTGCTGTTGTCAGATTTTCTCTCTTTTTAATGGTTTTCAAAATAATAGACAAAACTTTAATTTTACCCCGTATGTTCTATTTCAGCCATGTTGGTCATCTTGGTTGGTAGGCGAGTTAATCAGACATATTTTAAAAAAATTAGATACCCTAATGATGATTGTTGCCAAGTTTGTTTAAATTTAGCCCAGTAGTTTTAGAGGATTTTTTTTTGTATAAATTAACGGACGACGACGACGACGGACGACGGACGCCAAGTGATGAGAAAAGCCCATTTGGTCAAAAGAGCCAGGTGAACTAAAAATGAACCAGTATGTTTTCTGGAGAGAAAAAAATAATATTGCATGTTCTATGGCATTCAGTATATGTTATAAATTATGTTATATGCATAATTTGAAATTTGAGCTTTGGACTATTTCTTACAAACTTCAATTATTAAACATAGAAACGCAAAATTTATAAATATGCACGATAACACTTAACATGTCTGCCTATGTTGACAATATGTATTAAATTTCAGACATACTATTTGCGAATAGTATGTTCACATTACAATCATTTCAGAAAATATACTTGGTCTACTATAAGTTTATTAAAAAAAAAAACAACAAAATCTCATGAAAAATATGCATCGACCAATAGCACATGAAAATAAGGTCAATGTTAGATGAACCCCGTTCAATATTCTAGTAGAAATAACAAGTCCTGCATACGCTAATTGTAATTGACCCATTGATTAAAAAGCATCAGAAAAAAAAAAACCGAACCATAAAAATAAAACATTGACAAAAGGTTAGTTGAAACCTACCGGTCGGACATGTGCTACCTACAATCAGCCTATACACAAACGAAACAACGAAAATCAAATCAAGGACAATTGAAAAAGAGGGACGAAAGATACCAGAGGGACAGTCAAACAGGTGCTCCGGAAGGGTAAGCAGATCCTGCTCCACATGTGGCACCCGTCGTGTTGCTTATGTTATTACAAATCCGGTAAATAGTCTTATTCGGTAGGTCACATTCGTGAAAAGGGAAGGGTATTGTAGTTACGACATAAGGAACATATCCGATATCATCTGTGAAACGGTTATTCCATAACGGTCAACC
The DNA here is from genome assembly GCA_017311375.1 of Mytilus coruscus. Taxonomy (NCBI): domain Eukaryota; kingdom Metazoa; phylum Mollusca; class Bivalvia; order Mytilida; family Mytilidae; genus Mytilus; species Mytilus coruscus. Next base: position 79,905,078 of record CM029604.1, read on the forward strand.
AACTCGTGATGGCGTCCGTGAAATTTACGAAGGGATGATTTCAACTTCACCATTTGGAACTCTTGATTTAATAGCTTCCTTGTGAGCAGCAATCCTCTATCAAAGAAATCATGATAGGAAATACAAGCCCGGGAATATCGTATCAATTGGGAGATATATACTCCGTAAGCAGTCGCTGCTGGAATGTTGCTACATAGAAACGGAAAGTTCACAATTGGGAAGCTGAAATCATCTCTTTTGTCGTAAAGTTTTGTTTTCAACCGACCCTCATTGTCAATTTCTAGATGTAAGTCAAGATATGAGGCAGACTTAACTGTATCTGTAGTATCCTTTATCTCTAGTTTGATGGGATAGATTCGTTCAACATAGTCACCAAATGTTGTATTATTTAGTGAGAAAACATCATCTATATAGCGAATGGAAAAGTTAAAGGATATTGCTAACTTCTTATCTTTCTTCTTAAGAAGTTCCTGTATAAAGTCATCCTCATAATAATAAAGAAACAAGTCGGCAAGAAGAGGGGCACAATTGGTTCCCATTGGAATTCCGACAGTCTGTTGAAAAACACGTCCTCCAAACGTAACAAATATGTTGTCAATCAAGAAATCAAGCATCTTGATAATGCAAGTTTCAGAGAATTTTTTGTTTGAATCAGAGTGATTTTTTACAAAGTAGGATTTATCCCTCCCCAAGACAAGACACTTGTATCTACGTTCGCCATTCTTTTTAATGAAACAAAGTAATACCAACTTATTATTATTGAAATTATGTCATTGAAACATAAAGCTTTCGTATGCAAACTTTGAAGCATTCGGATCTTCTTCACATCTGAAATAAAAGAAAATATATACCAAAAGATAATGACGTCAGACTTGCATACCTATATTTTGCATTATGTTGCGCTCTTCTCAAGCGAAACTAATGTATGTCAAAATTATAAATGTTCATAATAACGATCTTCTAAAACTTTTCCAATGAATCATTTTAAACGTGAGTGGTAAATTCAGAACATATTGATCATACTAGATGGAGAGTTGTTTTATTTGCACTTATACCACGTCTTCTTATACCTAGTAAAAGAAACGAATATTTCATGTACAGATCATTTATAAAGTGAGTATGGTCTGTATTTAACTCCAAAAAGGGCATGGTGTTTCGAAGTTCAAAATGAAATCTGCAAAAAATATACTCATTTTTATATCGGACATAAAGCAAAATCAGCGGACAAAATGCAAAACGGACAAAAAGCAACGGACAGAAAGCAAAAGTGTCGGACAAGAAGCAAAATTATCGGTCAAAAAGCAAAAGCGGACAAAAATCAAATTGCGGACAAAAAGGGTCCGTGTATATCTGCGTCCATTCGTTTTTCGTTTTGAAATATCAAAAACAAAAAACAAAAAACGAAAGTGTTTTCATTTTTCGTTTTTGATTTCTTAAAAACCAAAATGAAAAACAAAAGTGTTTTCGTTTTTCGTTTTTGATTTCACAAAACAAAGAACGAAAAACAAAAGTATTTTCATTTTTCAATTTTGATTTCTCAAAAACTAAAATCGAAAAATGAAAGTGTTTTCATTTTTCATTTTTGATTTCACAAAAACAAAAAACGAAAAACGAAAGTGTATTCAATTTATCTTTCCCACTGTTTAATTGTCATTCAAAAAATGACAATGTTGTCATTTGTCATTCATTTAAAGGTCGTTAAAGTATACATGCACAGCGGTTGTCAGATCAATACTACTTTAATCGAGGATAATGTCGACGGATGCAAAAGTCTTTAACAATCTGAACAATATGGGTGCGTGAACTTTTTACTTTTAAGTTTAGAAAGGTCGATCCAAGATTATTAGAATTGATGACCAAGGTCCATCTGCCAGTATTTTACGAACTACGAGGACGATAATGTATTTTGCTTGATAAAATTTTCAAAATTTCCGCAATTTCACAATTCAAACCGGGATATTAAATCATTCAATTAGTTTGCCATTAGGAGCCTATAAGGTATTAGTTTTGCTTATTTGTGAAGACTATAAGGTGACATTAACTAGAGGCCGTTGATGGGGATTATGGAATTCAGAATAGTGGACAAAAATATAAATAATAGAGGCAATGGACCATGAAATAAATAAAATAGCAAGAATAATGGTGTTAAAATGTAATGAGAAGAGAATAATTGTCAAAAAGTATAAAGAATAGAGAAAATGGCCTCAAATATCAAAGAATACAGAAATTAAGAATCCCGAATCCAGACAATCATACTGGTTGCCTTAATGAACGTTAGTTTGTCTCTGGGAGATTGTTATTGGTTATCATACGGTTTCTCTTTATTTCTATGTCTATTAATTAAGAAGCGTGCTTTCATTATTTGCCAACATATTACATATCACATTATAAAAAAAGACTATTATTTTGCAAACTACCATAGATTTCCGGTAATTGTTCTGCATAGACCACACCACATTGGAGTCCCTGTTATTTTTTTTCAAGTGGACCTCAGTTACCCACCCTACCCCATCATTACATAAAAGTTAATAAACAAATTTCTACGGAAATACTTCTGTCCGCACAATGTGTAAAGGGGAGCTGGGTAGCTGTTGTCTGCTGGAGAAAAAAATCAAGGTTGCTGTTTGGCTTTTTTTTTCAAAGATAGGTCCAAAGTTGGGGTCGAACACCCAACCTCACCCTTACCGAAAAAGTAATAAAATTGTCCCCACTGGGTGAAAAGGGAAGCTGGGTAGCTGGGGTCTACTGTAGAAAAATCTAGGGTGTTGTTCTGCTTAGTTTTTTTTCTAAAGTAGGTCTAAAGTTGAGGTCGTATACCCTACCCAACCCTTACCGGACAGTTAATAAAAAAATTCTGCGGCAATACTTTTATCTGCACTAGGTGAGAACGTAAGCTAGAGAACTAGGGCCTACTTGATCAAAATTACAATTTAATTTATAGCACGGATCAATCTTTTTTAAGCTAATAAATAATTTTCTTGCCCACCATACTTTGAATACAAAAAATAAACCTTTTGTCCAGTCAATTTTTAGCGTAATCCACTAGTTCAGAGGTAAAATGTTTTGTAAAACAGTTTTGTGTGGCAAAAAAGTTAAAGCACGAGTGCAACTTTCTTTTCTTTTAATGCAGAATTATTATTACTTTTCATGAACTATTTGACGGATGCCGATAATAAGGAAAGCTATTTCACACAGTAGTGCAATTTTGCCATCATTAAAAAAAAATCATAATTATTTACGATTCTATAAACACTCAAAGTGTTGACTATTTAAAATGTAAAGCGGGCAGTACGCTGTGTAATATATCGTAAGCGATTGATTTTGCCTTTATATAACTAATTATTACATAAGATGTATGTTTCATTATAATTCGTTATTCTGATTGGCTAACTGCACATGTCATGTTATTCCTTAAGCAATTGCATTACACAATAAAATTCATCATTCATGATGACACGAGGTCCCACAATAAAGTGCAAAGGTGAATTTAATAAAAACTTGATAAAATCGTGTTTTCATGATCCTAGCTAAAATGTAATTATAGATATTGAAAGCTTCTTTTGTAACTTCATAGGGTTGTAAAGCGTTGTGCGCATTTTCAGAATGAAGCGCTTCCGCGCTTCATACAAAATGTATTTCGGTCAACGCTTTACACCTCAATAAAGTAACAAAAGAAGCATTCAATTTTAAATGAACCAGAAATGAAATTTTAAAATTCATTGAATAGTGTCTTTGACTGCTTAATTATATATTAAAACTGATGATATAGTGGTTATATATTAATAAAACATTTGAAGTACGTTTGAGTGTTATGCAATATTTGTGTTTATATATTTGAAAACTGGCTGCTACCGACTGGCTGCTTGAGCCTGGTCTCACAAACTCCGCATTTTCATTACAGCCGATTACATTGAGTGTGTAGACAAAGGTAATATCTTTGGTTAGCTTGCTTGTTAGCTGAACTATGAAGTTACTAGGTAAGGTATACTACCCTCCTGTAGAAGGAGCCTAGTCCTACAGACAGATTGGTTATCTGTCGAACTAGTCTACTCTTAAAGGAGGGTAGTTTACCTACCCTAATAATACAAGCAAGCTAACCAAGGATATGCTACCTTAGCCTACACACTCAATGCAATCAGATATAACTTCTTTACATTACAGGTTGCAACACCTTGCCAAATTATTGGGTTCCAATAAACGTTTAGAAAATTAAGTCAATGTGCTTTCCCATAGGGTTTTATGCAGAACAATTACCGGAAATTGCAACACCTTGCCAAATTATTGGGTTCCAATAAACGTTTAGAAAATTAAGTCAATGTGCTTTCCCATAGGGTTTTATGCAGAACAATTACCGGAAATCTATTATGGAAACTTGCAAAAACAATATCAAAATCGAAATCTAACTGAACAATGAAGTTACTCACATTAAAAAGGGTTGAGACATTGAAGGCCAAATAATTTTTTTTTATTCTTGCGTGTCTTATTATAATCAGACGGTAATTGTAGAGTTTACAAAGAAATTTAATATTAAGACAAAAATTAATGTAGAGTTTCATTGGTGAAATTAACACTACAATACAAATAAAGGATTCTCAATGATCATGACTTTTGCTTGTAGTAAAATGATCAATCAATCAATCAATCAATCAATCAATCAATCAATCAATCAATCAATCAATCAATTGATCAATCAATAAAATTGAGAATGGAAATAAAAAATATGTCAAAGAGACAACAGCCTAACCAAAGAGCACAGCCGAAGGCCACCAATGAGTCTTCAACACAACGAGAAAATCCCGCAACCAGAGGCGGGCTTCAGCTGGTCTCTAAATAAAAATATATACTAGTTATCTGAAAATGGACGTCACACTTAACTTAGATAAAAAAACATAAAAAAACTAACAAAGATCAGAGTCTCCTGACTTGGGACAGGCGCAAAAATACGGCGGGGCTAAACATGCTTTGTGAGATCTCAACCTCCCGCTATACAACTATAGCTAGCTAATGTAGAATAAACAAACACACAACAATATGCACAGAAAAACTCAGTTTAAAAGAAATCCGAGTCCGATGACAGAATAGTAAACAAAAGAAACTACACAAAATGAAACCAGGCTCAAGCTAGCAGCCACTCGCTAGCAGCCACTACGCTAGCAGCCAGTTTTCGGATATGTCTATGAACCCAAAAGATGCATAAGATTCAAACGTACTCAAAATGTTTTTATTGATATATAACCAATATATTATCAGTTTTAATATATAATAAAGCTGTCGGAGAACTATTCGATGATTTAAAAATACCTAGTCCTGTTCATTAATTTAAGACAATAGTAATCGATGTCAATATACCAAACAGCGTCCTCCCGCTTTTAATTTTAATAGTCAACAGTTTTGAGTGTACATAGAATCGTAAATATGAAATAAAATTATTGAAATGCTTACAAAATTGCTTGTAACAGGAATTAACATTGAAATCATAAATTAATTTTGTGATATTGTGTCAAATGGCTTTCCATATTCTCGGCATCCTGTCAAATAGTTCCTGAAAAGTTATTATTGTTCTGCATGACAAGAAAAGAAAGTTGCACTCGTGCATTAATATTTTTAATGAGACAAATCTGTTTTAACGAAACATTCTATTTCTGAAGCAGTGGATATCGCTTACTTTTGATTAGACGAAAGGTTTATTTTTGTACAAAAGTATGGTGGGCAAGCAAATTATTATTATTATCTATTAAAAAAAAAAAAAACGTGTTATACACAGACGTGTAATTTTGGTCAAATAGGCACTAGGTCCAAAGCTTCTGTTTGCACCAAGTATGGGTAAAAGTATTCCGTAGAACATTTTTATTAACATTTCCGTAAGGGTGGGGTAGGGTGTCCGACCCCAACTTTGGACCTAATTTAAAAAATCGAAGCCGAACCACACCCTGGATTTTTTCTCAAGTAGACCATAGCTATTCAGCTTTACATTGCACCTAGTGGCGAAAAAGTATTGCCGTAGAACATTTTAATTAACATTTCCGTAAGGGTGGGGTAGTGTGTCCGACCCCAACTTTGGACCTAATTTAAAAAAAATCTAAGCCGAACCACACCCTGGATTTTTTCTCAAGTAGACCTTAGCTATTCAGCTTTACATTGCACCTAGTGGCGAAAAAAGTATTGCCGTAGAACATTTTTATTAACATTTCCGTAAGGGTGGGGTAGGGTGTCCGACCCCAACTTTGGACCTAATTTAAAAAAAATCGAAGCCGAACCACACCCTGGATTTTTTCTCAAGTAGACCTTAGCTATTCAGCTTTACATTGCACCTAGTGGCGAAAAAAGTATTGCCGTAGAACATTTTTTATTAACATTTCCGTAAGGGTGGGGTAGTGTGTCCGACCCCAACTTTGGACCTAATTTAAAAAAATCTAAGCCGAACCACACCCTGGATTTTTCTCAAGTAGACCTTAGCTATTCAGCTTTACATTGCACCTAGTGGCGAAAAAGTATTGTCGTAGAACATTTTTATTAACATTTCCGTAATGGTGGGGTAGGGTGTCCGACCCCAACTTTGGACCTAATTTAAAAAATCTAAGCCGAACCACACCCTGGATTTTTCTCAAGTAGACCATAGCTATTCAGCTTTACATTGCACCTAGTGGCGAAAAAGTATTGCCGTAGAACATTTTAATTAACATTTCCGTAAGGGTGGGGTAGTGTGTCCGACCCCAACTTTGGACCTAATTTAAAAAAAATCTAAGCCGAACCACACCCTGGATTTTTTCTCAAGTAGACCTTAGCTATTCAGCTTTACATTGCACCTAGTGGCGAAAAAGTATTGTCGTAGAACATTTTTATTAACATTTCCGTAATGGTGGGGTAGGTGTCCGACCCCAACTTTGGACCTAATTTAAAAAATCTAAGCCGAACCACACCCTGGATTTTTCTCAAGTAGACCTTAGCTATTCAGCTTTACATTGCACCTAGTGGCGAAAAAGTATTGCCGTAGAACATTTTAATTAACATTTCCGTAAGGGTGGGGTAGTGTGTCCGACCCCAACTTTGGACCTAATTTAAAAAAAATCTAAGCCGAACCACACCCTGGATTTTTTCTCAAGTAGACCTTAGCTATTCAGCTTTACATTGCACCTAGTGGCGAAAAAGTATTGCCGTAGAACATTTTTATTAACATTTCCGTAAGGGTGGGGTAGGGTGTCCGACCCCAACTTTGGACCTAATTTTAAAAAATCTAAGCCGAACCACACCCTGGATTTTTCTCAAGTAGACCTTAGCTATTCAGCTTTACATTGCACCTAGTGGCGAAAAAAGTATTGCCGTAGAACATTTTAATTAACATTTCCGTAAGGGTGGGGTAGTGTGTCCGACCCCAACTTTGGACCTAATTTAAAAAAATCTAAGCCGAACCACACCCTGGATTTTTCTCAAGTAGACCTTAGCTATTCAGCTTTACATTGCACCTAGTGGCGAAAAAGTATTGCCGTAGAACATTTTTATTAACATTTCCGTAAGGGTGGGGTAGGGTGTCCGACCCCAACTTTGGACCTAATTTTAAAAAATCTAAGCCGAACCACACCCTGGATTTTTCTCAAGTAGACCTTAGCTATTCAGCTTTACATTGCACCTAGTGGCGAAAAAGTATTGCCGTAGAACATTTTTATTAACATTTCCGTAAGGGTGGGGTAGGTGTCCGACCCCAACTTTGGACCTAATTTAAAAAAAAGCCGAACCACACCCTGGATTTTTCTCAAGTAGACCTTAGCTATTCAGCTTTATTGCACCTAGTGGCGAAAAAGTATTGCCGTAGAACATTTTTATTAACATTTCCGTAAGGGTGGGGTAGGGTGTCCGACCCCAACTTTGGACCTAATTTAAAAAATCTAAGCCGAACCACACCCTGGATTTTTTCTCAAGTAGACCTTAGCTATTCAGCTTTACATTGCACCTAGTGGCGAAAAAGTATTGCCGTAGAACATTTTTATTAACATTTCCGTAAGGGTGGGGTAGGGTGTCCGACCCCAACTTTGGACCTAATTTAAAAAAATCTAAGCCGAACCACACCCTGGATTTTTTCTCAAGTAGACCTTAGCTATTCAGCTTTACATTGCACCTAGTGGCGAAAAAGTATTGCCGTAGAACATTTTTATTAACATTTCCGTAAGGGTGGGGTAGTGTGTCCGACCCCAACTTTGGACCTAATTTAAAAAATCTAAGCCGAACCACACCCTGGATTTTTTCTCAAGTAGACCTTAGCTATTCAGCTTTACATTGCACCTAGTGGCGAAAAAGTATTGCCGTAGAACATTTTTATTAACATTTCCGTAAGGGTGGGGTAGGGTGTCCGACCCCAACTTTGGACCTAATTTTAAAAAATCTAAGCCGAACCACACCCTGGATTTTTCTCAAGTAGACCTTAGCTATTCAGCTTTACATTGCACCTAGTGGCGAAAAAGTATTGCCGTAGAACATTTTTATTAACATTTCCGTAAGGGTGGGGTAGGGTGTCCGACCCCAACTTTGGACCTAATTTAAAAAAATCTAAGCCGAACCACACCCTGGATTTTTCTCAAGTAGACCTTAGCTATTCAGCTTTACATTGCACCTAGTGGCGAAAAAGTATTGCCGTAGAACATTTTTATTAACATTTCCGTAAGGGTGGGGTAGTGTCCGACCCCAACTTTGGACCTAATTTAAAAAATCTAAGCCGAACCACACCCTGGATTTTTCTCAAGTAGACCTTAGCTATTCAGCTTTACATTGCACCTAGTGGCGAAAAAGTATTGCCGTAGAACATTTTTATTAACATTTCCGTAAGGGTGGGGTAGGGTGTCCGACCCCAACTTTGGACCTAATTTTAAAAATCAAAGCCGAACCACACCCTGGATTTTTCTCAAGTAGACCTTAGCTATTCAGCTTTACATTGCACCTAGTGGCGAAAAAGTATTGCCGTAGAACATTTTTATTAACATTTCCGTAAGGGTGGGGTAGGGTGTCCGACCCCAACTTTGGACCTAATTTAAAAAATCAAAGCCGAACCACACCCTGGATTTTTCTCAAGTAGACCTTAGCTATTCAGCTTTACATTGCACCTAGTGGCGAAAAAGTATTGCCGTAGAACATTTTTATTAACATTTCCGTAAGGGTGGGGTAGGGTGTCCGACCCCAACTTTGGACCTAATTTAAAAAATCTAAGCCGAACCACACCCTGGATTTTTCTCAAGTAGACCTTAGCTATTCAGCTTTACATTGCACCTAGTGGCGAAAAAGTATTGCCGTAGAACATTTTTATTAACATTTCCGTAAGGGTGGGGTAGTGTGTCCGACCCCAACTTTGGACCTAATTTTAAAAAATCAAAGCCGAACCACACCCTGGATTTTTCTCAAGTAGACCTTAGCTATTCAGCTTTACATTGCACCTAGTGGCGAAAAAGTATTGCCGTAGAACATTTTTATTAACATTTCCGTAAGGGTGGGGTAGGGTGTCCGACCCCAACTTTGGACCTAATTTAAAAAATCTAAGCCGAACCACACCCTGGATTTTTCTCAAGTAGACCTTAGCTATTCAGCTTTACATTGCACCTAGTGGCGAAAAAGTATTGCCGTAAAACATTTTTATTAACATTTCCGTAAGGGTGGGGTAGTGTGTCCGACCCCAACTTTGGACCTAATTTAAAAAAATCTAAGCCGAACCACACCCTGGATTTTTCTCAAGTAGACCTTAGCTATTCAGCTTTACATTGCACCTAGTGGCGAAAAAGTATTGCCGTAGAACATTTTTATTAACATTTCCGTAAGGGTGGGGTAGGGTGTCCGACCCCAACTTTGGACCTAATTTAAAAAATCAAAGCCGAACCACACCCTGGATTTTTCTCAAGTAGACCTTAGCTATTCAGCTTTACATTGCACCTAGTGGCGAAAAAGTATTGCCGTAGAACATTTTTATTAACATTTCCGTAAGGGTGGGGTAGTGTGTCCGACCCCAACTTTGGACCTAATTTTAAAAATCAAAGCCGAACCACACCCTGGATTTTTCTCAAGTAGACCTTAGCTATTCAGCTTTACATTGCACCTAGTGGCGAAAAAGTATTGCCGTAGAACATTTTTATTAACATTTCCGTAAGGGTGGGGTAGGGTGTCCGACCCCAACTTTGGACCTAATTTAAAAAAATCTAAGCCGAACCACACCCTGGATTTTTCTCAAGTAGACCTTAGCTATTCAGCTTTACATTGCACCTAGTGGCGAAAAAGTATTGCCGTAGAACATTTTTATTAACATTTCCGTAAGGGTGGGGTAGTGTGTCCGACCCCAACTTTGGACCTAATTTTAAAAATCTAAGCCGAACCACACCCTGGATTTTTTCTCAAGTAGACCTTAGCTATTCAGCTTTACATTGCACCTAGTGGCGAAAAAGTATTGCCGTAGAACATTTTTATTAACATTTCCGTAAGGGTGGGGTAGGGTGTCCGACCCCAACTTTGGACCTAATTTAAAAAATCAAAGCCGAACCACACCCTGGATTTTTTCTCAAGTAGACCTTAGCTATTCAGCTTTACATTGCACCTAGTGGCGAAAAAGTATTGCCGTAGAACATTTTTATTAACATTTCCGTAAGGGTGGGGTAGGGTGTCCGACCCCAACTTTGAACCTAATTTAAAAAATCTTAAGCCGAACCACACCCTGGATTTTTCTCAAGTAGACCTTAGCTATTCAGCTTTACATTGCACCTAGTGGCGAAAAAGTATTGCCGTAGAACATTTTTATTAACATTTCCGTAAGGGTGGGGTAGTGTGTCCGACCCCAACTTTGGACCTAATTTAAAAAATCTAAGCCGAACCACACCCTGGATTTTTCTCAAGTAGACCTTAGCTATTCAGCTTTACATTGCACCTAGTGGCGAAAAAGTATTGCCGTAGAACATTTTTATTAACATTTCCGTAAGGGTGGGGTAGGGTGTCCGACCCCAACTTTGGACCTAATTTTAAAAATCAAAGCCGAACCACACCCTGGATTTTTCTCAAGTAGACCTTAGCTATTCAGCTTTACATTGCACCTAGTGGCGAAAAAGTATTGCCGTAGAACATTTTTATTATCATTTCCGTAATGGTGGGGTAGGGTGTCCGACCCCAACTTTGGACCTAATTTAAAAAATCTAAGCCGAACCACACCCTGGATTTTTCTCAAGTAGACCTTAGCTATTCAGCTTTACATTGCACCTAGTGGCGAAAAAGTATTGCCGTAGAACATTTTTATTAACATTTCCGTAAGGGTGGGGTAGTGTGTCCGACCCCAACTTTGGACCTAATTTTAAAAAAATCAAAGCCGAACCACATCCTGGATTTTTCTCAAGTAGACCTTAGCTATTCAGCTTTACATTGCACCTAGTGGCGAAAAAGTATTGCCGTAGAACATTTTTATTAACATTTCCGTAAGGGAGGGTAGGGTGTCCGACCCCAACTTTGGACCTAATTTAAAAAATCTAAGCCGAACCACACCCTGGATTTTTCTCAAGTAGACCTTAGCTATTCAGCTTTACATTGCACCTAGTGGCGAAAAAGTATTGCCGTAGAACATTTTTATTAACATTTCCGTAAGGGTGGGGTAGTGTGTCCGACCCCAACTTTGGACCTAATTTAAAAAATCTAAGCCGAACCACACCCTGGATTTTTCTCAAGTAGACCTTACCTATTCAGCTTTACATTGCACCTAGTGGCGAAAAAGTATTGCCGTAGAACATTTTTATTAACATTTCCGTAAGGGTGGGGTAGGGTGTCCGACCCCAACTTTGGACCTAATTTAAAAAATCTAAGCCGAACCACACCCTGGATTTTTCTCAAGTAGACCTTAGCTACTCAGCTTCGCTTAGCACCTAGTGGCGAAAAAGTATTGCCGTATGGATTTTTTATCAACTGTTCCGTATGGGTGGGGTAGACTTAAACTAGCATTATAAGACTCAAATGTTTTAAACTATATATATAGCTTTTATTTTAACATTCGAAAGCGTCAAGGGCATAAGTACTTTGAGACGTGTTAGAGGCAATATTTACTTTACCTCAAGTACCATGACCAGTGTGGAGAATCTCTTTGTTTTGCCTGTCAGCAATAGTGAAATTGGACATGCGACATACCAGGTCCACCCTGTTCATCATATGCTGACACATTATCTCGGGTCTAGGACACAAGTGCTATGTGCCATTTTAAAGGCAATATCTTCTACCTCCGGTACCTATGCCAACAAAGAGAATCTCACAGTTTGGCCAGCCGACAATAGTTAAGATGGACTATGTGACATGCCAAGTACACAAGTACACCGAACCATATGCTGACAAAGTCCTGCGGATAAGGGCATCAGTGATGTAGACCATCTTAGAGGCAATATCTCCTTCTACCTCAGGTAGTATTGAATTTTAGGAACAATTTATGTTACAATGGTCAACTTTGGGATCTGGTTTTTTTTGTCCAGCCGGCTAAACTGAAGTTGCACTATGTTGAAACAGATGGACGACTTCACACTAAAATTTATGACAACGTGACGATTTCAACTTCCCAATTATCAATTTCCCATTTCTCAGCAGTAACATACCCTCTGCCCCATCGTATGGTGTTTACATATCTCAGTTGATAGGTTATGCTCGTGCAAGTTCACACTATACGGACTTCATATACAGGAGTGTGATCTTTATAGTCCGGCAGATCGGTGAAAAATTGTGGGTTTGATGATAAAAGCATCAAATTTGGCATGGTAGTAGTTCTTGGTGTTTCAAATAATATTAGCTATGGACCCACCTTGAAATTTCAAAATGGCAGCCTTTTCCAAAATGGCCGCCATAAACTATCAAAATCAACATATATCACTGATATCAGGTCAAATTTATGGTAAAATTTTGCATGGCAGTAGTGCTGGTTGTTTCAAAAATATAAGCTATGAACCCACCATTAAAATTGAATATGGCGGTTTTTCCAAGATGGCCGCCACAAAATATCAAAATCAACAACTATCCCTTATATTAGTTCAAATTTGTCATGTTAGTAGTGCTGGGTGCTTCGAACAATATAAGCTATGGACCCAACTTGAAATTACAATATGGCGGCTTTTTCCAAGATGGCCGCCATAAGATATCAAAATCGACAAAATTCCCTTATAGAAGGTTACAAAGTGTTTTGTTTTGACGTACCTTCAGTAAAGCTAAGTGCTCTATAATACCAAGTGCATGCCACATTTATTTACTAAAGTCAAACATAAACAGATTTGTGAGGAAAGTATAGAAAATCGTAACTACGGTACCATTCCTGCATAACAGTAGTCTACAAAGAGTGATCACGTATAGACACTGGCGTTATTCCCATATTTAAGCAAAACTTAACTAGAATGTATGCTTCTCGAGTCGAACAGTTTTCCCTGTGATCAACTGGAAGAGGACATAGTAATGATCTAAAATTGCAGTAATATCAGGCTTGACAGGCCATTAACAAGGCAGGTGCTTGCTTCTTCTGTTTAGTAATTATTTTGGTTTTGTAATTAAACAAGCAACCGCAACAATCTGTTTGTATGTCAACGATACTTGAAAAATCTGCACATACAGGTAGTTCAAGAAGACATAATGTAGGCAAAGTATTTTCAACAGTCATTAAAAACATTAGTTGATAATCGTTTGGCCAAATATTCAGTTGCAGTCAAGTTATTCAATTGAGGCAAATATGACATTATCCATTTCAAAGTTACGTCTGTTTTATTTCTCTATTATTCTTTAACATTATATTCAACTGAATTAAAACAATCGCATAATGTATATAGGCCTTCTACTGGATGCTAGGACCAGGAAAAGGAGGTACTAAATTACAACATGTACAGTTTACGTTTGTCATTTATGAATGATCCAATTATCGGTTTATCTACAATACTATATTTATAAAAATTCAACATTGAATATGTGGTTCCTCCTGCGAAACCTGGTGGTTTTACAACGGCAACCGTGGACAATATTGACAACAACAAGAGTTCAACTACGGCTAACGAATCTTTCCGTAGTACGACAATTTCAATATTTCCGCATTTTCTTAGTCCAACTTGTCAATTCGTTATAACCTTTTGCTTTGAAATATATGCATGCGTTTCTTACTTACATCTTACCAGAAATACATGTATGCCGACCTGGTATAATTACTCAATTGTGCAACATAATCCTTGCATGGTATAAATAAGTTAATAAAATGATCACACTGATGGCTTGAAGCAGATGATAATGAAAACATTAAATATGTCTGGACATCATTCCACGCATATAGAGCCAAGAAAAATGGTCATCCACCTTTATATATCAGTCTGCATTGACCAATGTTACAGGAAGAGATTAAACCTGTCACAACGATTCGACATTCCATGAATATAATCCAGCAATGTGTTAATCTTTTCCGAGACATGTATCAATTATCACTTTTGATCAACTATTGTTTTGCTTTTGGAAAATCGGAACAGTGGAACAGGCCAAACATATTTCGAACAGAATAGAGAATAGTTTTGTTTAAGGTCTTTATATAGAAATGGTATCGTTGAGAACCTTATGTGATTGGTTAGAAAACAGTGGTTGAACAAGTGTTCGTTCAAAGGAAACATAGTACTTAATGAGGAACGAGACCCTGTTGAGAACTATGTAACATTCAAAGAATGGAGTAATAAGAGGAAATTTAAAGTCCCTTAACCACAACTGGTCTGCAACATTAGAGATTGAACTGGACATTTTGATGTGAGATCATTAAGAGAATGTTCCTTATCAGTGTACAAAGATTCCATTATACTGCTTATTCATCGGTTCTTTGCATTTTTCATCAAACTTATGGCGTCCAGAACCCTGCGCTATATCATGCCATTTTAAACTATACAGTTTAAGTGTTGCAAACGTAATTTGAAAATGAAAATGTAGATCAAGCTCAATAGTAGAATTACACACTTGTAAAAGGAGAAAGTGGGGCAATCAGATTAACTATCAAAATCGCACAACTACAGCATTTAATAGTGTTTTGTCTAGAAATAGCCATAGTAATTAACAAAATTAAACCCTCCTTTGAAATAATATAACGTGATCAGATAATCCCATGATGTTCTACACCAGGAACGATTTAAAAGCAAAACACAACATTCTCAAAGCATGTGAAAGCTTTAGGCGAAGGAATGTTTCTGCCTTTTACCCAGTGTGCTACTTCGAATGATGCGGATGGGATATACCCTATTGGACAATTATCACAGAGGTATCAGCATTTTGTAATGAGGTAATAAAATGTGGTGGACAGATATAAAACAGATGTCACGGTAGATGAAAATGCGGAGGACAATGATGTTATGTACGGTCCTGTTTAAAATGTGGTGAGGAGTGGGACAAAAACTAAATGAGCGGTCCATAAGAAACATTTGAAAACTGCTGTGAAAATATGTTGTTGTTTAGATGATAAAACGATGGATAAGATACTTAGGCACTCAAAAATCATTAGTAAAACAAAACCAGATAAGAACATGGATAAACAAAAAACGAAAAAAAAAAAATTGCTAACACAAATCACTACACAAAAATCTAAAAATTGAGCTAAACCAATCCCACTTAAATCCGGGGGTGATCTCAGGTGCTTAAGAAGGATACGCAGTTTTTGTTCAACAAGTGACACATACCTAGGTACTCTTATTTAAATAGATTGATGAGTCATATCCAGTTTAGGCATATATCATATACTAGTGGATTTATAAATGTCTCTTTTCTAACCCTTAGAATCACAACATTTAAAACATGTCAAACCATTGGTACGTGTAAATTATCTTAAGCTTGATCGAATCTGGACATTTGAAATGAAGTAAGGATTTCCATGCTTAAACGATGAATAAACAAGAATTTTACTGGTTGACAACACAGACATTGAAAAATAAAGAGCAAATAACTCAACATTGAAAGCATAAACAACACAAGTCCCTTTTCATCAAAACTAGGGGTCAACGCAGGTGTTAGGAAGGTGTGTATTTTCTGGCCAACTGGTAACACTCGGGATGTTACTCATTTTACTTAGAAATTCGGTGATTAGTATTATTTATTTATCATATTGATGTTACCACAATCGAGGAAAAGAAAGGATTGTGACAAGGAGAAGTTGAACTTATCCATATATCATTAATGACTCAGATGGCACTAAACGGTCAAACATATTATGATGGCGTCCTGAAAACGTTCGAATGTTTCCATTTATGGGATCTTTGATTAACTTGTCATGCAAGCATCATCAGAGAATCATGGAAACGCAATCCCTAGAATATTGTATAAACTGCAAAGTGCAATTCGATAGAAGAAATAAATATCAGTAAAGCCTTTTCTCAGTTTCGTTCATTTTCACTTTTGGCGGCCATTTTGCAATTTTCCGCCATTTTGAAAAAAATGACTTGTGAGAAACGTTGGATTACATTTTATATGTATTTAAAAGATTCGGTTTATATATTATTTGCTTTAAGTTATACATGGTTGTGAAATTTGGACTGATTGGCAGACATTTTGAAAATGGCCGCCATATTGGATTTTTCAGAGTGGGTCCATAGCTTAAATTGACTACCAAATATATATTTACAATTGTACAAAGTTTCATGTTTTATCATCAAACCCACAATTCTTCTAAAAATATGTACGAATCAGCTGGACTATTACGCAGAAACTGCGCCAACAGAGTAATGAGGAGGAAAGATTAAAATGACACTCCGTAAACTGTATGGACACCATCACGAATTGGTTGATCTATACGATGTGTCGGTGTCTAAACTAACTAACGACATTTTACCACGTCTTAGATTGTGGTTTTCATCTACGTCTGATAAGTACCGAACATGACCTATCCCCGAATATGACTGTTTTGCCGAGTGTGAATTCGCATTGCTATAAGACGTGTCTCGGTATATCCACATTCGTGTATTTAAGGATGTTCACTCCTCTTGTTTTGAATTTTGCCAGATATTCGGAATCCTCTGGTAGTGCCATTAAAATTTTTCTCCGCTAGCTCCTACTTTTCTTTTATAATTTTATTATATATAGTTTAAATAGCAATATTTGAAAATACAATAAAATCCTTGTTATTTTTTCATATTTTTGAAAGAAAAAGGGTCCAATGTTAAATGTATGAAAAGTCTAGAGAATTATTTCCCGCCAAATTTTCAAAGGCTTATATTTCCAAAACAAGCACACGGACCCTTCATTTTCTTCTGCTATTTTAGTTCCTTTATTTATATACTTTCAGTTTATTACAGTCTTTTAAAGAGCTTGTTATTTTAAAACAGAGTAGAGAGCATCCTTAATTATGATGTTTCTTTTGTAAGTCTATTGGATATTGTGTTATGTCTTATCGTTTATGGTTTGAATTCTATTTTTATTTTCTATATGTATGAAAAGTTCAGATAATTAATTAGCTAGTTCATTTATATGATTTTAGCTTAAAACAACTATATGCACAGGATTTATATGTTTTTACACAGTTTTGATTTAGGTAGCAATATACAGTTAGGATTAAAATTAACTCTTCTAAGTTTTACCATCCCCTTTTCCTTGTTTTCTTACAAATTAAGCTACTGTTTGTGTCATATATGTGCATATTTATGTAATCAGTATCTTTCATAGATTTGATATCCAGTAGTTGAAATGGTTAAGGATAATTTCCCTTTGGTGTATCCATGGCAACAACCTGCATATATTTGCTATAAAATATTGCAAAAAGGGGGTGTAAAGATGTCACATATTTCCCAAAATTTAGACACAAGTAAATTTCAATCTCTTGGAGTGATACCTTTTCAGCAATTGTTTACATGTATCTATCAAGAGATCAAATAAAATCATATGTCTTTCGTCTCATTTCAAACAGTTCGTGTGAAAAAAAGTGTTTGTAAACAGTTCACAAATTTCTGGACCTGTGGTTGGTCTGGCTATGAAAATAGGGACAGTCAAACAGAAAATAGCCCATAAAACATGTAAAAATAATCTTGATGTTCTTAAAAACCCACTTTGAAGGCTAAATTAGTCATCAGCTGTCTAAAAAAGAATTTTATTGCAGGATATAAGCGGAAGGTTTGGCTAGCCATAAAACCAGGTTCAACCCACCATTTTTCTTTAAATGTCCTGTACCAAGTCAGGAATATGGCAGTTATTATCAAATTGTCGTTTCTATGTATGTTAGTGTTTGTTTTGGTAGCAGTTCAGTGGTTTTGTTGTTCCGTTGTTTTCCTCTTATAGTTGACGTGTTTCACTCGGTTTTGGTTTGTGACCCGGATTTGTTTCGCTTAATCGATTTATGGTAGCAATAAGCAGTTAGGAAAAAAACTTAAAAATGACACCCAATATTTTAAAACACCCTCTTTCCATTGCTTTCTAACAAATTAGGCTTAATGTGTGGGTTATGCATGTGCATATATATGGAAACAGCATTTTCCATAGATTTAATTTCCAATACTTAAAATGGTGAAACATAATATCTTTTTGGTGTAACCATGGCAACAATCTGTATTTGATACAAAATATTACAAAAGGGGTGAAAAAGTCACAAAAGTCCCCAAAATTTGGTCCAAAGGAAAATTTCAATCCATTTAAGTGATACTTTTTCTGAAACCATAAACATTTATCTACCAAGGTGTCAAAATAAATCATATGCATTTCGGCTCATTTTCCCATAAAATTGAATTGAAAAGTTCGACGGTCAAATCTTTGTTGAAAAACACTGCAATAATTTCTATGGGCTGTATGGATGTAAAAATACGGACTGTCAAACCATAAAATGGCATTTAAAACATGCAAAAATAACCTTTATATTCATATAAACCCAGTTGGAAGGCTATATTATTCTTCAGCAAAACTTTCAAATCTCTATGGCCAAAATGCGAAACTAAACTTCTAACTGTCTGTGTATTGCTACCTATGTCTATTGAACAGCGGTACTACTGTTGCTTTTATTTACATACCAAATACCCCCTTTTCCCCATTCCTCACAACTCGTACAGGTTTAGGCATTACCGCTATGAGCAATTTTAGTTGCAATGTCTCGCTCTACCTCTGGTCAATTGGTCAATGTGGAGAATCTCTTAGTTAGGCCAGTCGCCAATAGTTACTAGATTATATGACATAACAGGTACCCATCACCCTATACCGAAAAACTCGTCCGGGCCTATAGCTTAAGTAGTATTGGCCATTTTAGTGAAAATGTCTACCTCTACGTCAGGTACCAAGATAAAGGTGGAAAATGTCTTAGTTTAGCCAGGCGGATCATTTTCAAGATTTTGAAACTTTAATCTAAATGAAATAGGATACAAGTTTTGTGCAATCAACTCCTACTGCAGTTTTAATCCAGATCTCATACACTTTACAAAAGATCGAACCTATGTTAAGGTTGCGCACCTCCTATAACTCGTTGAGTGATTTTTCAACTTTTCTAGACTTTGGATCTTAGTCATTTTCAGCAATATTTATGAAATTTTGTGTAATCAACTCCTCCTTAAGTTTTCCACCTAAATCCTATAAACTTCACTGGACGATTGTACATATGTTGGAATTGTGCAAAATTTATGAACAGCATTGTCGTGTGGATTTTATACGAATTAAATATAACGGTGGAAGGGAATCAGTTATTTCAAACCTCGATATTGGACCTATGTATGGTTGTCTGGACATTTTGGTCCAGGAAATAAAAGGTTACTGCCTTTGATTTGCATCTAGTGCGTATAAAATTACTGTACAGATATTTCTTTTTTCTTATTAAATTTACAACGAGTGACTTTTTTAGTTTTCTCACCTGGGCCTTTTATCCAGGAAACATTATGCCACTCGTTTGCATTTAAAGCTTATGCAGATAAAATTAAAAGCATGGCCAATAGGATTTGTTTATGTGTTAGATTTAAGTTGCATACTTCAGTACCGATATTGGACTCATGATATAGACCTTCCGTGAAATGTCCACTTTTGGATATTGGACTCATGATATAGACCTTCCGTGAAATGTCCGCTTTTGGTCCAGGACATATTGGCTCTCCGATTTTCATATACACCTAGTGCAGATAAAATTTTCGACGCAGGAATTTTTACAAATTAATTTCAGGCTGTATAAATAAACTCATCATAGATACCAGGATTAAAATTGTGTACGCCAGATGCGCTTTTGTCTACAAAAGACTCTTCAGTGATGCTTTAATCATCAAGTTTAAAATACCAAATAAAGTTGAAGAGCATTGAGGACCAAAAATTCCGAAATGGTTTATCAATACAGCTAAAGTAGGCTAAATGTGGTTTAGACCTTTCTAAGAGTAGTCATAAACTGGGCATTTTGACTTAAAAACCGTAGGCCACAGGTTTGATTTTTACTAGTGCGAATAAAAGCATTGACGTATGGAGTTAAATTTAGAGTGGATAAGGGTTCAGTTATATCAGATCCCTATATTTAACCTATAACGTAGACCTTCCGTGAGTCTTCCCACCTGGATCTTTTGGTCCAAGAGATATGAGGTCACTGTCTTAAATTTGCATCATGTGTGGATCGAAATGTTGTCAAAGACTACTTTTTAATTAAGTGATGGTAAGGGGTAGGTAATCTCAGACCCCGATTTGGATCCTATGATGTAGATCTTCTGTTGTTTAACCCATCTGGGCCTTTTTGTCGATGAAACCTTATAGTCTACCTTTTATATGCATGTAGTCCGGATACAAGTATTGCCATTGGAAATATTTTCGAATTAAATTTACGCAGTAGGAAGGAGATGAGTATTATCAGACCTCGATATTGGATATGTGGTGAGGTCTATCTTAGGTTTCCCCCTGTGTCTTTTGGTCAAGAAAACATTAGGCCTGTAGTATAGAATTGACAGTTCGGCCGCACAAAAACATAGCACCGGTTTTTAAAACATAAACCAGTAACCCTCACCTAAACCCTTAAAATAACAGCCCAGTTCGAAAAAAACAACTGACCTGACAGGAGAATGATAAAATGAAAAATACAATATGGAAATGACATCAACATATAAAGTTGAAAGTGAGGACGATTGTATATATACAGATGATCTGAACGGAAAGGTCTCATGAGGCTATGAAATGTGCACTGTGATATCACAGAAATTACAGAAGTGGATGGAAAATTTTGAAATAGTAAATTGTTAATTCTTAGAAATAGAAGAAATGGAAATCACTAAAGTCTCAGCTTACAATATAATATACAAAAAATAAAATAAATTGGTGGGAACTTGTGTCAAAAGTAACGGTTTACAAATAGACCTACATTTTGATCTGTAAATAGTATCAGAGTTGGTTTAAAACTTTAAATAAACTTTAAAATGATAAAAATAAAACTTTTTAACAGGGGATAAAAGATATACAATTATGACATGGCATTAACAAATAGAATGGTGTTTGCTGTTGAAACAAAAAACCGTTGAAAGCTTTTGCTAGGAATCAACTTTTTAAAAATTAAAATATAGGAAAGCTCAGACGATTGAATCAATTCAATCTAAAACTGACATAATGCTGGCGGAAAGAAACAGACATTTGTGGAACATTTTTAAGTAGTCAAACCTAGAAAAAGCCTTGGTGGATAATTTACCACAAGGACCATCAAACCCAGAGTCTAGATGGATCCAGAGACATTTTAAAATACCACATGTTTCAAAAGAATGGAAATTATAAATGGGGTACAACAAAATTGGCAAAAGTATATGTGATTTTAAATTGCATGTTTGAAAAGATGGTTAGTGATAAGAAGGAAGAAGAAGAAACTTATATTCATTGCTGAACAAACATGACAAAGGTGATCAACTTTGAAGATATGTTGAAAATGGTGTAAAATAGCTTTGGAGAGAAATTTGCAAGTTGGACATCAGACAAAAGTGGTTAGGCACTGAATGAGAAGATTAGAATAAAATTTGATATCGATAGATAAAGATCAATTGTCGGATGTCAATACTAGGTCTTACCTAAGTGGCTGGCACACAAGAAAGCCATCATTGATGTGAAGAACCAGGACGAGCAATGTTTTATTTGGGCGATTTTGGTGTCGATACATTACGAATGGGTAGAA
Organism: Mytilus coruscus; assembly: GCA_017311375.1. Classification (NCBI taxonomy): domain Eukaryota; kingdom Metazoa; phylum Mollusca; class Bivalvia; order Mytilida; family Mytilidae; genus Mytilus; species Mytilus coruscus. Next base: position 79,927,141 of record CM029604.1, read on the forward strand.
CATAAAAGTGCTGACCGGGTAAACCAGTACTATCGATGGGCAGAAGAGTTCACGTTTGAAGGGATTGACTTCCCAGTGAATCTCATGTTTGAGAAAACAATCCAATATATCAACCAGCGTGTATGGTTTAGAAAAGAAAAGACCTACCCACTCAGGATATCTGGTACTGACAAAAGAGAACTGAATGTGGACTTGTTGGAGATTGAGAAAGAAGGATTGACACACCGCTATTATCTGATGCCTTATCACTTGATCTAAAGTATCAACATATTTTATAGATCACCCCGGTTTTTGTCAGTCTGATTTCGACTTACGAGTTTAACATGTTAAAATATTCTTTTGGTTTCTTTCGCCTCTCTTTAATCACTTCCAAAGTGAGCAGACCCTACACTGAAATGCAGTCAACTTTAGCGTTTGATAGTTCATTGATAACATTCTGGCGTATCACAAACAAACAACTTGTAACGTCTCATTTCATTGGCCGAAAGATTCAAATACAACAACAATCGTAGTGTGCACGTGAATTGACACAGGTGACTGACTATGGAATTTACTATGTTACTACGAACGTAAAACAAGGATTTGACCATGTATAGTTTACAAATCTTTGGTCAAAAGAATTAAATAAATGTTATGGATGTGAAGTTAGCAGCCGGTTCGTTATTGGATATTCGATATTCAATATCCAACCGGCTGCTAGCAGTCGGTTCGATATTCAAATTTAGTTGAAAATCATAAAAATATAATATTTGATAACATTAAAGCATGATTTTCATAGTTGAAAGGAGTGAAAAGATATGTAGGAAATCGTTTTATGACCCCTTCAAGTTGTCTTAAACTCCCGTTGTCCTCGAATATAAACCCTTATCAATGCTTATGTAAGTTCCATATTTGTCTTAATGTAATATAAAAAATAATAATAGAAATACATCAAAACTGTAATTTTGTATCTAAAATTTCTATAAACAAAAACAAAAATCGATCACACTAGAAACATTTAGAAATATAAATAGAAATATATATGGAAAGCCCAATAGAAATATGTAGCGAAAACCTTCTTGAGACCGCTTAAATGACGGTGAGACCCCCTGTTCTTTCAATGTCCATAAAATTCGACGAATTCATAGACTCTGTATATATAAAGATTGTATCAAAAGGATTTCCCAGAATAATATCATCTTCGATATCTACGGAGGGCTTAGATTGTCATTTTCAGCTAAAATTATCAAAATTTCAGGACAAAGGGCACAGGGCAATGGTGAGAGCCCCCTGATCTCTCAATCTGCCTAATATTAAGCAGACAGTTGGTTAATAGGTAGAAACAAATGCGACTAAAAGGAATTTGGGTACACTTACTGTCTTCTATGTTTACGGAGGGCCTAAAGTGCCAGTTTGATATTCAAAATATATAGCGAAAACCTACCTGAGAACGCTTAAATGACGGTGAGACCCCCCTGTTCTTTCAATGTCCATACAATTCGACGAATTCATAGACTCTGTATATATAAAGATTGTATCAAAAGGATTTCCCAGAATAATATCATCTTCGATATCTACGGAGGGCTTAGATTGTCATTTTTCAGCTAAAAATTATCAAAATTTCAGGACAAAGGGCACAGGGCAATGGTGAGAGCCCCCTGATCTCTCAATCTGCCTAATATTAAGCAGACAGTTGGTTAATAGGTAGAAACAAATGCGACTAAAAGGAATTTGGGTACACTTACTGTCTTCTATGTTTACGGAGGGCCTAAAGTGCCAGTTTGATATTCAAAATATATAGCGAAAACCTACCTGAGACCGCTTAAATGACGGTGAGACCCCCCTGTTCTTTCAATGTCCATACAATTCGACGAATTCATAGACTCTGTATATATAAAGATTGTATCAAAAGGATTTCCCAGAATAATATCATCTTCGATATCTACGGAGGGCTTAGATTGTCATTTTCAGCTAAAATTATCAAAATTTCAGGACAAAGGGCACAGGGCAATGGTGAGAGCCCCCTGATCTCTCAATCTGCCTAATATTAAGCAGACAGTTGGTTAATAGGTAGAAACAAATGCGACTAAAAGGAATTTGGGTACACTTACTGTCTTCTATGTTTACGGAGGGCCTAAAGTGCCAGTTTGATATTCAAAATATATAGCGAAAACCTACCTGAGACCGCTTAAATGACGGTGAGACCCCCCTGTTCTTTCAATGTCCATACAATTCGACGAATTCATAGACTCTGTATATATAAAGATTGTTTCAAAAGGATTTCCCAGAATAATATCATCTTCGATATCTACGGAGGGCTTAGATTGTCATTTTTCAGCTAAAAATTATCAAAATTTCAGGACAAAGGGCACAGGGCAATGGTGAGAGCCCCCTGATCTCTCAATCTGCCTAATATTAAGCAGACAGTTGGTTAATAGGTAGAAACAAATGCGACTAAAAGAAATTTGGGTACACTTACTGTCTTCTATGTTTACGGAGGGCCTAAAGTGCCAGTTTGATATTCAAAATATATAGCGAAAACCTACCTGAGAACGCTTAAATGACGGTGAGACCCCCCTGTTCTTTCAATGTCCATACAATTCGACGAATTCATAGACTCTGTATATATAAAGATTGTATCAAAAGGATTTCCCAGAATAATATCATCTTCGATATCTACGGAGGGCTTAGATTGTCATTTTCAGCTAAAATTATCAAAATTTCAGGACAAAGGGCACAGGGCAATGGTGAGAGCCCCCTGATCTCTCAATCTGCCTAATATTAAGCAGACAGTTGGTTAATAGGTAGAAACAAATGCGACTAAAAGGAATTTGGGTACACTTACTGTCTTCTATGTTTGCGGAGGGCCTAAAGTGCCAGTTTGATATTCAAAATATATAGCGAAAACCTACCTGAGACCGCTTAAATGACGGTGAGACCCCTGTTCTTTCAATGTCCATACAATTCGACGAATTCATAGACTCTGTATATATAAAGATTGTTTCAAAAGGATTTCCCAGAATAATATCATCTTCGATATCTACGGAGGCTTAGATTGTCATTTTCAGCTAAAATTATCAAAATTTCAGGACAAAGGGCACAGGGCAATGGTGAGAGCCCCCTGATCTCTCAATCTGCCTAATATTAAGCAGACAGTTGGTTAATAGGTAGAAACAAATGCGACTAAAAGGAATTTGGGTACACTTACTGTCTTCTATGTTTACGGAGGGCCTAAAGTGCCAGTTTGATATTCAAAATATATAGCGAAAACCTACCTGAGACCGCTTAAATGACGGTGAGACCCCCCTGTTCTTTCAATGTCCATAAAATTCGACGAATTCATAGACTCTGTATATATAAAGATTGTTTCAAAAGGATTTCCCAGAATAATGTCATCTTCGATATCTACGGAGGGCTTAGATTGTCATTTTTCAGCTAAAAATTATCAAAATTTCAGGACAAAGGGCACAGGGCAATGGTGAGAGCCCCCTGATCTCTCAATCTGCCTAATATTAAGCAGACAGTTGGTTAATAGGTAGAAACAAATGCGACTAAAAGGAATTTGGGTACACTTACTGTCTTCTATGTTTACGGAGGGCCTAAAGTGCCAGTTTGATATTCAAAATATATAGCGAAAACCTACCTGAGAACGCTTAAATGACGGTGAGACCCCCCTGTTCTTTCAATGTCCATACAATTCGACGAATTCATAGACTCTGTATATATAAAGATTGTATCAAAAGGATTTCCCAGAATAATAACATCTTCGATATCTACGGAGGGCTTAGATTGTCATTTTTCAGCTAAAAATTATCAAAATTTCAGGACAAAGGGCACAGGGCAATGGTGAGAGCCCCCTGATCTCTCAATCTGCCTAATATTAAGCAGACAGTTGGTTAATAGGTAGAAACAAATGCGACTAAAAGGAATTTGGGTACACTTACTGTCTTCTATGTTTACGGAGGGCCTAAAGTGCCAGTTTGATATTCAAAATATATAGCGAAAACCTACCTGAGACCGCTTAAATGACGGTGAGACCCCCCTGTTCTTTCAATGTCCATACAATTCGACGAATTCATAGACTCTGTATATATAAAGATTGTATCAAAAGGATTTCCCAGAATAATATCATCTTCGATATCTACGGAGGGCTTAGATTGTCATTTTTCAGCTAAAAATTATCAAAATTTCAGGACAAAGGGCACAGGGCAATGGTGAGAGCCCCCTGATCTCTCAATCTGCCTAATATTAAGCAGACAGTTGGTTAATAGGTAGAAACAAATGCGACTAAAAGGAATTTGGGTACACTTACTGTCTTCTATGTTTACGGAGGGCCTAAAGTGCCAGTTTGATATTCAAAATATATAGCGAAAACCTACCTGAGAACGCTTAAATGACGGTGAGACCCCCCTGTTCTTTCAATGTCCATACAATTCGACGAATTCATAGACTCTGTATATATAAAGATTGTATCAAAAGGATTTCCCAGAATAATATCATCTTCGATATCTACGGAGGGCTTAGATTGTCATTTTTCAGCTCAAAATTATCAAAATTTCAGGACAAAGGGCACAGGGCAATGGTGAGAGCCCCTGATCTCTCAATCTGCCTAATATTAAGCAGACAGTTGGTTAATAGGTAGAAACAAATGCGACTAAAAGGAATTTGGGTACACTTACTGTCTTCTATGTTTACGGAGGGCCTAAAGTGCCAGTTTGATATTCAAAATATATAGCGAAAACCTACCTGAGACCGCTTAAATGACGGTGAGACCCCCCTGTTCTTTCAATGTCCATACAATTCGACGAATTCATAGACTCTGTATATATAAAGATTGTATCAAAAGGATTTCCCAGAATAATATCATCTTCGATATCTACGGAGGCTTAGATTGTCATTTTCAGCTAAAAATTATAAAATTTCAGGACAAAGGGCACAGGGCAATGGTGAGAGCCCCCTGATCTCTCAATCTGCCTAATATTAAGCAGACAGTTGGTTAATAGGTAGAAACAAATGCGACTAAAAGGAATTTGGGTACACTTACTGTCTTCTATGTTTACGGAGGGCCTAAAGTGCCAGTTTGATATTCAAAATATATAGCGAAAACCTACCTGAGACCGCTTAAATGACGGTGAGACCCCCCTGTTCTTTCAATGTCCATACAATTCGACGAATTCATAGACTCTGTATATATAAAGATTGTATCAAAAGGATTTCCCAGAATAATATCATCTTCGATATCTACGGAGGGCTTAGATTGTCATTTTTCAGCTAAAAATTATCAAAATTTCAGGACAAAGGGCACAGGGAATTATTGTAATGGATCAGTATTATGAGATCCTTATTATAAGTAACTACGACATGTTTTGTGAATTTCAAATAGTTGTGTCGAAATATTATACTGCAGCAACATAATTAACTTGTACCGCATTATAAAAAATAAGGATAAAATAAAATGCATGTGCCGCTTTTATACAGATGATTAAGGAATCACTTTTAATTTCTTTCAATGTCGTAGTTACTTATAATAAGGATCTCATAATACTGATCCATTACAATAATTACAATAATTTATGATGGGTTGCACATTCCTCTTTTAATGTTTTCATGCTATAAAACGAACATACAGAACGTTACACAATAGCTAAGCGTTTGGTCATTCAGAAATTCCGTATCATAAACGGAGCAAATTGTCCCCGAAATATAGTAACAAAACAACAATAATCGTATCATTTGTACACGTGAATGAAGACGTAGTATGCAATGTACTATCATGGTCACAACGAAATTCAAATGAATTCAGTGAAGGCATGTTGGTGTAAAAGGATTGAAATGTTACATCGACGAAGATTTTTCTTTTGTATGTGTGGAACTAAAAATAAATAAATACTTGTGAGAAATATCGTAGTTTATAAGGAACAATATAAATGTACTGTTTTCGATTTTAATTGGCTGAAAACTTATCTTTCAATTTCATACCGTAAGAATAGTGATTTGCATAACATTGTTGAACTATCCGCCAAAGTGACGTGTAGTATGCATGCGTATTTAAAATGAAATACAAAATCATACATTGACCTATAATGGTTTACATTTATAAATTTTGACTTGGATGGAGAGTTGTCTCATTGGCACTCATACCACATCTTCTTATATCTATGTAAGATAAACTGATAAACCTAATATTAAGAAATTATTAATAAGGATGACTGAATGCATGTACAAGAAGGGACCCACCTTTTTATCAATACATTTAATGAATAAACACGCTTTTAAAGTCATATGAAACGAGTGACTGGTGAAAAATAATGTTTATTCAATTATTGAACCAATGCATGTATTTATCATAAACTTAGTCTTCTGTGCACAATGTTAACCTTTTTTACGCAAATATATCGTATAATAGTCAAATTTTTTTTTCTATATGTCTGTTATAATGTGAAAATATGGCGGCTTATTATTTGTCGTGTTTTGAAGCCGAAGTTTACCGATTGTCACCTTAAAGTAAACAATCAACAAAGAAGCATGGATATTGAGCACGTGTATAGCATGTACAATCAGATAATTGTTTATTTCAATGAGAGATCCATGCGTATTGCGATCACCGGATTTTTACGAGACGAGTCACGCTAAGGTCACTTTGCATACGGAAAATATGTCGGCGAATTGCTCCTGGAAGCAAGCAATTAAAAAGTAAACTTTATCTAAATGTGGACAAATCATAGAATTTTCTGCAGAAAAAGTATATGTACATAGGTTTTATAGTGAAAACTATCCATTTAGTTATAAAAACATATGCGTCATTTTTTTTTAATTTGAGGTTTCATATGTCTTTAAAACTGATTGTTTTCTATGTAATATTTTTAAAATATTTACAATATATTATTTACGTTCGTTTTTCATCCGAGAATAGCAAAACAGTTAATTATAAAATTCATTAAGTATATCACTGGAGTTTATAAAGTACATTTCCTTCCACTGTGCCATGGTTTGCCATCTCCATTTTTCTCTAAACAAAGTATGGTTGGTTACATGTTCTGAATTTACTTAGAATTTCGGGATTTTTCTCAAAATTAAGTAAAATGAATTAGAAAAAATCAAACTATTCTTAGTTGAATACCTAAAACTTGCGAAAGATATGAAAAGGCAGGATGAGCAACTTGGCAAAAAAGGCCGGATGACGATTTATGTAAAAATAATCCAGACAAACTAATAAAAAAAAAGGCAGGACCAAATAGACTTAAAAATAAAAAGACAGGACAGAGATTACAACTAAAAAAAAAAGAAAAATGTTTCATCCAAGGCCCCACTCCCATCAAAATAAAATGGAATATTTCTCAATCCAGAACCAACTGAGAGGAGACAGTTGAATTAAATATTTCGATGTGAAACCTGTTAAGATTTTAAAGTTTAAAATTTTACTATTGCACAAAATTACGAATTCAATGAATTTTACATGCACATGTATATAAAAGGTAGAATTGCTATGTGATAATCAAGAACACAATCATGTACGTGAATACGACGATGGAAGGTTATAACAACCTTGAGGGTTACGTGAATACTGATCAGTCCATTCAACTTATAGTACGCGTATTCTATTTTCGCAGGTGTGAGGTCGAAGGTTTGAATTGACCAATGAAAACAATCGTTCCTTTACGAGTTAATCTAATAAAGTTTGTTTGACTGATTACGTCGCACTACCTTTCGCTAAGCTTGGCCGCATTTAAGGGTATCCCATCAAAAGAGAACAGTAATAACAAGATGAATGCTAAGTTACGATGACGGATCAAGGGGCCTACGAAGATTTTGAAAACCATTTGAAATCAATGAAGGTTCCATTAATTCGATGTGTACGCAGGATTTTAGTGCTTTACTGATGACATCAAGTCGAAAACATTGTGAGGGATTGTAGTGAAAACAATGCAATTTTTTTTTCAAAAATCAAGGAACAGAATAAGATCCCAGCTAAAAAAATCATGAGTCGCTGGTGCCGAATGGATAACTGCAAACCCTACCAGAAGTACACATCGTCCAGAATTTGCTATAGCATTAAGGGCTATGACGACAGGGTGTATTCTAGAGAACCAATTTGTTATACAACATGTTCAATGTAGAAAGAAAGGGTCGATATTACCAAGAATTTTGTGATTACTTGAATATGTACCAGAAAGAGAATTATTGAATGTTCAAGGAGATGTCGGAGAAGAAAAAATAAGTATTCGTTAGAGCAGGCAACGATGTAACGGATCTGCTGAAAAAAACTAGGAGATGACAAAGTGAGACATAACTATCAATATACCGGGGATTCAGGGCGCAGCTCACAAGTGAAACCTAAAGAACAAGATACCCAAATTAATCCCGTTGATCTTCTATAACCAGGCCGGGTACGACAGTCATTACATCATTACAAACATGAGTGGAGCACAGATTACTTACATACCCAAAACGAAGAATTATACATTCCTTTACAAACATTGTTGCGGTTGGTGAGTTTAAAGGGAGGAGGGAAGATGTTGACAATGTACCGGAACTCACGCTTTATTGGCAGCCTGACATTTATAAAAGCAATTGTTCAGGTACTTGTAGAGAATAACACAGCCGTCGAATTTCCAAACATATAGTAAGTGTTTGGAGAAATCAGAATTCTAATGAAATTTTTATGTAACATTTTTTTTCATTGGCTAAAAGTTACCATCAAATCCACAGTTGACATGGCGTAACTAAGGAGGGACCCGCCATTTTGAATTGCTTGGATCAAAAACTATCAATAACTACAATATTATCGAAAATAAAACAACATCTACTTAAAATCGCCGTTTTGATGTGATTTTATCCAAATTTGAATCGTAGAAGTAACTTAATAACCTTCAGTTTGTAAGTTTTCATTTTTATGACGTCACGTTTAGCGATGACTTCTTTGCGCCAAAATCATTCATGTAGTTTCGCGGAATTTTATTTTATTTCAAATTTATACATTTTTTCAAGCTCTAACGTATTTCTTTTTGTAATGCATTAAAATCGGAAGAAGAGTACTGTAGTTGCCACCGTCAATTTTGATTTGATGGTCGCAAATTGGGAGATAACAGTATTGTATGTTAAGCTTGGCCTTCGTAAAACGTAGATTTTACTGTCGCAAATTGATTGAGTTTACCTAGCGACGCGTAGCGGAGCTAGGAAAACGGATATTTGCGACAGTAAAATCAAGTTTTACGAAGGCCAACTTAAAATACAATACAGTTATCTCCATTCTAATGCAGAATATTTAAATAAATTCCATTTTATCAATATTTTGGCTTAAAATTACATAAATGAAAAGTCCGCGAAACTGTTGCATCGTCTGTAGCATCTAAACAATGTGACGTCATATGTATACTCACGATGTCAAACATAAACACTAGACGTATTTATACCTTTCGTACGCTTCAGAATTGTTTCAATGTTGACAAAAAGAAGATTTTGAGGCTCAAAATGTGACTTTCTTGTTTATTTTGTGAGAAATCACGTACCAAAAAAAATCGGAATTCAAAATGGTGGCTTTCTTAGCTACGGACTGGTAGAACGTGGAATCTAACCCTTTAAAATATTTGTCAACATCCAATGAAAATTATCGTTACAAACGAATTGCATTAGAATTTCCATTTTACTGTCTCCGCTACGCGTCGCCAGTAAAACTGCATTTGCGACCATCAAATCGCCAATTGACGGTGGCGACTCTTCAACTACAGTACTGTTATTCCTTAATTGTATAAAATAAAACAACACAATTCTAGGGATGGTAGGAACATAGCCATAAGAGAGATAGCGTACAGTCAAAAATAAGAGTACATTGTGAATCATCTGGATGATTTCCAGTTTAGGACTCGGTGCATTGAAGGAGTTAAAGCAGACAAGAATACCCAACTAACATGAATTCGCGACTACAAAGCCAGTACCTTTGGAATCTTTCACCTCTCTTTTATAAATGTTATGGGTCAAAATTGAAGCCTGGATACTATTTCTGATCAGTTTGCAACATATGTGGAAGGTCTTAGGTTAGAAGTTGATTTTAGTAAGTTCATCATCATGATCTACAATCTATGAGATAAATCTCTGTAATGTGTCTCCAATTTTGCAGTGTTTCTGTTCAATCGATAATGTCTATCCCTTGTCGTCTGCTGAAAGAGCTTTATTGTTTTGTGTTGTACTATATCGATGGTAGCATTTGCTCAGAATCGTTTTCGTTGTGTTGTAGGAATCATAGCCCGAGTTCAGATATTGTTTGAAGTCGCTTAATGCAAGCTCATCCTTGATAACATTTTTTCACACGTTTAACCATCTTGATTTCATACCTTTCTGTTTTAATGGCATACCGTTTCCGTCTTAGATCGACACATGCAACCATTGGTATTTCAGCATAATCGATCGTGAAACATAAACTTTCTTGTTTACTAGTACCTTAGTCTTGACTTGGAATGTATGGTCAGTTGGACATCTCGTACCATTGATGCACATTTTTATATATGTTTTTGTAAATGTCAGTAGTCTGAATATCGCAAACAAGACTGTCAGTGTTGCGAATGTAGGAGATCGTGGCTCGCGGTCCGTATTGGATTTTATGTAGTCTTATACAAAGTCGGTCATCAATGCTTTGGACTAGACCAAAATCACAAAACCTAGGACGATTGGTTTGTCAAATCCCAACTTGTTTCGTGTCCTGTGGATTGCAGTAAAAAAATCGTTAAATATATTCCGTTTCTTGAAATTCAGGTTAATTGCTTGTTTTCAAGCTTTCGTTTTGTTACGGATACCAGCACGATTCCAGATATTGTTCATGCTTTTGCAAACACTTTCATACTTTTACTTTTTTAAATATAACCCTAGATTCGGCTCAGGTTAATTTTTTGTTAATGTAAGGTTTCAACATGGGCCTTGGTTGGATAGGATACATGTAGCTTTATGGATATTCCTCAGTTTCAACTTCCGGGTCACACACTTTAAATTCACTTATATAACGCACCACATATGTTGAAATAGCTTGAAAATTTTATCTTAAATGTATCTATAAATTTTTGTTTCCTTAATATTATCTGGCCAGTAAGGTCTCGGATGATCATTCCTCGTGTCAATCTAATGCATGTAGTCTTCGCAAATTTAAGTGTTTGTCTATTTCTTCAGGCTTGTATTTTGAAATCCGAGTTTTACCGAGGTCCCAATATCCTCAAAAACCGTTCCACTGGAAGTAACGTATTATACTTTCACCTTTAACATTGGTGCTGGCTTGGTAATCGTGCATTCATGTTAGCTAGGTATTCGTGTTAACTTTAACTCCTTTGATCTATCGAGCCTTAAGTTGGCAATCATCCAGATGATTCGCAATGTACTCTTACTTTCGCCTGTCTACTTTTTCTCTCATGGTTATATTCCTGCCATTTTCCGGATTTAGTTTTATTGTGAATTCCGGGTAAAAAGAAATTTCTCCAAGCACTTTCTGTGTGTTTGGAAATACGACGGTTGGGTTATTCTCTGCAGACTTGCTTTCATAAATGGCTGGCTGTTAATAAAGCGTAATGCCGGTACACTGTCTGCATCTTCCCCTCCTCATCCCTTTTTTGCTCTGCGACACTTTATTGTTAAACGAAATATATTTTTTGTTTGTTTTTGGGTATGTAAGTAATCTGTGATCTACTAACTCACATGTTTTTTAATGAAGAGGTAGCTGTCGTACCCAGCCATGTTGTGGAAGATCACCAGAATGAATTCAGGTGCCTTGTATTATAAGTTTCACTTGTGAATTTTGTCCGGTATGTTGACAGTTATCTTTCACTTTGTCATCTCCTAGTTTTTTCTCAACATTCTTTGCCTGGTCGAACGCTTGTTTATTCTCTTTAGACATCTCCTTGGACATAATTATTATTTTTCTGGTACAGAGCTCAAATGTCTTCTTTAAGTTTATTCATATAAGGATCTCGGCCACATCATCCCTCTATTTCTACATTGTACATGTTGAATAACAAACTGGTATCTAGTAAACACCCTATCGTCACAGTAATTAATACAATAGAAATAGGACGGTGTGTGCTTTTGGTAGGGTTTGTTGTCTGGTTTGCAGTCATTCATTCGGCACCAGTAACTCATGATTTCTTCGGCCGGGATTTTATTCTTTTATTGATTTTTTTACAAAGTCTTGAATCCTCCCAATGTTTTCGACTTGACGTCATCAGTAAAGCACTCAAATTCTACGTACACTACGAATTAATGGAACCTTCATTGATCTCATATGGTTTTGAAAATATGGGTAGGCTCCTTGATCCGGCATCGTTACTTTCGTAGTCATCTTTTTTATTTTTGCTGAGAAAGGGTCTGTTTACTTTGGAAGTGATAAAAAGAAAGGCGAAAAATACCAAAGGGATATATATACAAATAAGTCGAAAATAAACAGACAATGCCATGGCAAAAACAAAATATAACGAAAAGACAAACAGCAGTATACAATATAGAAAACTAAAGACTGATCAAAACGAACCCGACCAAAACCAGGGAAATCTCGGTGCTTTGGAAAGGTAAGCATCTCCTGCTCCACATGTAACACCCGTCGTGTTACTACTATAAAAATTTTTCATTGGCTATATCAAGTGATTCTGAAGCACACGTTAGTGGATTGGTAATTAACAGTTATCTAACTCTAAGACAGCAACAAATTCATCAACCATCAACATTCATAGTGTTCTTTACATTTTATACAGAGAACTGGGTAATTTAAGTAAGAATCACCTAGATTGTATGGCAGTGCAAAGTTTTACAAACTTTACGGATATGCATATAGATATGCATATAAATATGAAATTTTCTAACTCACTTTTCCCTTTAAGATACTCTTGTATGGTATTTGGCTGAAGTAGATTTTACGCAACCACATGAGCATACAACTACTAGATACCTCACTTCTTCACGAGAATGAAGAGTAGAACAAGAGTGCACACGCTGAAATGTCTCGACTTCTTTACTAACCATTGATTTTATGGTGATAGTCCTAAATATAAAGCTTTACTACAAGTAACACATAAACTTAACATGATCCAAGAAAATGAGGTCAAGGTCAGATAAACCAAACGAGAAATACATGTACACCTTACAATCATTCAATAAACTAAACATAGTTGACCTATTGCTTATAGTTTTAAGAAACAGTCTTAAACAAGAAAACTTAACATTGACCAATGAACCATGAAAATGAGGTCAAGGTCAGGTGAACCATGCCAGACAGACATGTACAGCTTACAATCAATTTATGCATTAAATATAGTTGACCTATTGCTTATAGTATCTAAGAAACAAACTTAAGCATGAAAACTTAACATTGACCAATGAACCATGAAAATGAGGTCAAGGTCAGATGATACATGCCAGACAGACATATACACTTTACAATCCTTCAATACAACAAATATTGTTGATCTATTGCTTATAGTTGAAGAAAAACAGACCAAAACACAAAAACTTAACACTGAGAAATGAACCGTGAAAAGGTCAAGGTCAAATAAAACCTGCGAGACTGACATGTACATCATAAAATATTTCCATACACCAAATATAGTTGACCTATTGCATATAGTATAAGAAAAAAAGACCAAAACTCAAAAACTTAACTTTGACCACTGAACCATGAAAATGAGGTCAAGGTCAGATGACACCTACCAGTTGGACATGTACACCTTACAATCATTCCATATACCAAATATAGTAGACCTACTGCTTATTGTGTCTGATATATGGACTTGACCACGAAAACTTAACCTTGTTCACTGATCCATGAAATGAGGTCGAGGTCAAATTAAAATTGTCTGACGGGCATGAGGACCTTTCAAGGTACGCACATACTAAATATAGTCATCCTATTACTCATAATAAGAAAGAAATTAACATTACAAAAATGTCGACTTTTTTCAAGTAGTCACTGAACCATGAAAATGAGGTCAAGGACAATGGACATATGACAGACGGAAACTTCGTAACATAAGGCATCTATATACAAAGTATGAAGCATCCAGGTCTTCTAGCTTCTAAAATATAAAGCTTTTAAGAAGTTAGCTAACGCCGCCGCCGCCGTAGCCGCCGCCGCCGCCGGATCACTATCCCTATGTCGAGCTTTCTGCGACAAAAGTCGCAGGCTCGACAAAAATGATCAGAAATATTAGATAAATGAGTGGAATATAGATATTTAATATAGTACTCCCCACAAATCAATGTCTTACATGGGATTCGAAAAGTGAACGAAAGACTTAAAAATTATACACGTCAGATAGGTCTTTTTGAGGAATAAGTTACTATATGAACCACAGGATATATAGTGTGGTATTTTAATCAAGATTCTTCCACGGGAACTGGAACACACTGGACATGGTGATTTAAAAACGGATTGAAATATATATATATATATTATGATTATTATGAACTTAGCACCCGAAGAAATCGATTGAGTATTTACAACTATAAATTATCTAAAACATAGATGAACTACAAAAACGCGACACAGTAGTGTTTGAAAATATTTGTTTGAATGTTTTGAAAATGCTTTCAGATGGTCAACCGTTTGATGAAGTGACGTTTTGATTAAAATTATGAAAAAGAAAGATGGTAGATTAATTTGTATTTGTGAAAGACAAGCGAGCATTGTTACTCTTTTCGTGAACCTCGATGGTAAAACGAATGCAGACCAGATTATGCAGAACCACTCAATTAGTAATCTCTCCGAGCAAAATAAGGAGATGAACCGATGAAGAAAGGCTGGTATACAAAGAATTTGCTCGAATTGGTCGCAAACATGAAAAAAATAAAAATAATAAAAAAATTGTTTAAAGCATGTTATCGATGGGTGCAGCAATCAAGGAATACCTCGATGTGATTGTTCAATCGAAACTTACGGATAAATCTAAACAATCACTTACAACCGCAGATGACAAGATAGAGGTTAAAAACCATCAAAGTCCTTTTTTACATACCAAGTACAAACAGAAATTAGAGAACTAATTTCTACTTGAGAACAAATCCAGGGTGTTGTTCCGCTTAGTTTTATTTTAAATAAGGTCCAAAGTTGGGGTCGGACACCCTACCCCACCCTTACGGAAATGTTAATAAAAAATGTTCTACGGCAATACTTTTTTCGCCACTAGGTGCAATGTAAAGCTGAATAGCTAAGGTCTACTTGAGAAAAAATCCAGGGTGTGGTTCGGCTTAGATTTTTTAAAATTAGGTCCAAAGTTGGGGTCGGACACACTACCCCACCCTTACGGAAATGTTAATAAAAATGTTCTACGGCAATACTTTTTCGCCACTAGGTGCAATGTAAAGCTGAATAGCTAAGGTCTACTTGAGAAAAATCCAGGGTGTGGTTCGGCTTTGATTTTTAAAATTAGGTCCAAAGTTGGGGTCGGACACCCTACCCCACCCTTACGGAAATGTTAATAAAAATGTTCTACGGCAATACTTTTTCGCCACTAGGTGCAATGTAAAGCTGAATAGCTAAGGTCTACTTGAGAAAAATCCAGGGTGTGGTTCGGCTTAGATTTTTTAAATTAGGTCCAAAGTTGGGGTCGGACACCTACCCCACCCTTACGGAAATGTTAATAAAAATGTTCTACGGCAATACTTTTTCGCCACTAGGTGCAATGTAAAGCTGAATAGCAAAGGTCTACTTGAGAAAAAATCCAGGGTGTGGTTCCGCTTAGATTTTTTAAAATTAGGTCCAAAGTTGGGGTCGGACACACTACCCCACCCTTACGGAAATGTTAATAAAAATGTTCTACGGCAATACTTTTTCGCCACTAGGTGCAATGTAAAGCTGAATAGCTAAGGTCTACTTGAGAAAAAATCCAGGGTGTGGTTCGGCTTAGATTTTTTAAATTAGGTCCAAAGTTGGGGTCGGACACCTACCCCACCCTTACGGAAATGTTAATAAAAATGTTCTACGGCAATACTTTTTTCGCCACTAGGTGCAATGTAAAGCTGAATAGCAAAGGTCTACTTGAGAAAAAATCCAGGGTGTGGTTCCGCTTAGATTTTTAAAATTAGGTCCAAAGTTGGGGTCGGACACACTACCCCACCCTTACGGAAATGTTAATAAAAATGTTCTACGGCAATACTTTTTCGCCACTAGGTGCAATGTAAAGCTGAATAGCTAAGGTCTACTTGAGAAAAATCCAGGGTGTGGTTCGGCTTAGATTTTTTAAATTAGGTCCAAATTTGGGGTCGGACACACTACCCCACCATTACGGAAATGTTAATAAAAATGTTCTACGGCAATACTTTTTCGCCACTAGGTGCAATGTAAAGCTGAATAGCTAAGGTCTACTTGAGAAAAAATCCAGGGTGTGGTTCGGCTTAGATTTTTAAAATTAGGTCCAAAGTTGGGGTCGGACACCTACCCCACCCTTACGGAAATGTTAATAAAAAATGTTCTACGGCAATACTTTTTTCGCCACTAGGTGCAATGTAAAGCTGAATAGCTAAGGTCTACTTGAGAAAAAATCCAGGGTGTGGTTCGGCTTTGATTTTTTAAAATTAGGTCCAAAGTTGGGGTCGGACACCCTACCCCACCCTTACGGAAATGTTAATAAAAAATGTTCTACGGCAATACTTTTTCGCCACTAGGTGCAATGTAAAGCTGAATAGCTAAGGTCTACTTGAGAAAAATCCAGGGTGTGGTTCGGCTTAGATTTTTTAAATTAGGTCCAAAGTTGGGGTCGGACACCTACCCCACCCTTACGGAAATGTTAATAAAAAATGTTCTACGGCAATACTTTTTTCGCCACTAGGTGCAATGTAAAGCTGAATAGCTAAGGTCTACTTGAGAAAAATCCAGGGTGTGGTTCGGCTTAGATTTTTTAAAATTAGGTCCAAATTTGGGGTCGGACACACTACCCCACCCTTACGGAAATGTTAATAAAAATGTTCTACGGCAATACTTTTTCGCCACTAGGTGCAATGTAAAGCTGAATAGCTAAGGTCTACTTGAGAAAAAATCCAGGGTGTGGTTCGGCTTAGATTTTTTAAATTAGGTCCAAAGTTGGGGTCGGACACCCTACCCCACCCTTACGGAAATGTTAATAAAAATGTTCTACGGCAATACTTTTTCGCCACTAGGTGCAATGTAAAGCTGAATAGCTAAGGTCTACTTGAGAAAAATCCAGGGTGTGGTTCGGCTTTGATTTTTTAAAATTAGGTCCAAAGTTGGGGTCGGACACCCTACCCGACCCTTACGGAAATGTTAATAAAAATGTTCTACGGCAATACTTTTTCGCCACTAGGTGCAATGTAAAGCTGAATAGCTAAGGTCTACTTGAGAAAAATCCAGGGTGTGGTTCGGCTTAGATTTTTAAAATTAGGTCCAAAGTTGGGGTCGGACACACTACCCCACCCTTACGGAAATGTTAATAAAAATGTTCTACGGCAATACTTTTTCGCCACTAGGTGCAATGTAAAGCTGAATAGCTAAGGTCTACTTGAGAAAAATCCAGGGTGTGGTTCGGCTTAGATTTTTTTAAATTAGGTCCAAAGTTGGGGTCGGACACCCTACCCCACCCTTACGGAAATGTTAATAAAAATGTTCTACGGCAATACTTTTTCGCCACTAGGTGCAATGTAAAGCTGAATAGCTAAGGTCTACTTGAGAAAAATCCAGGGTGTGGTTCGGCTTTGATTTTTTAAATTAGGTCCAAAGTTGGGGTCGGACACCCTACCCCACCCTTACGGAAATGTTAATAAAAATGTTCTACGGCAATACTTTTTCGCCACTAGGTGCAATGTAAAGCTGAATAGCTAAGGTCTACTTGAGAAAAAATCCAGGGTGTGGTTCGGCTTAGATTTTTTAAATTAGGTCCAAATTTGGGGTCGGACACCCTACCCCACCCTTACGGAAATGTTAATAAAAATGTTCTACGGCAATACTTTTTCGCCACTAGGTGCAATGTAAAGCTGAATAGCTAAGGTCTACTTGAGAAAAAATCCAGGGTGTGGTTCGGCTTTGATTTTTTAAAATTAGGTCCAAAGTTGGGGTCGGACACCCTACCCCACCCTTACGGAAATGTTAATAAAAATGTTCTACGGCAATACTTTTTCGCCACTAGGTGCAATGTAAAGCTGAATAGCTAAGGTCTACTTGAGAAAAAATCCAGGGTGTGGTTCGGCTTAGATTTTTTAAAATTAGGTCCAAAGTTGGGGTCGGACACCCTACCCCACCCTCACGGAAATGTTAATAAAAATGTTCTACGGCAATACTTTTTCGCCACTAGGTGCAATGTAAAGCTGAATAGCTAAGGTCTACTTGAGAAAAATCCAGGGTGTGGTTCGGCTTAGATTTTTAAAATTAGGTCCAAAGTTGGGGTCGGACACACTACCCCACCCTTACGGAAATGTTAATAAAAATGTTCTACGGCAATACTTTTTCGCCACTAGGTGCAATGTAAATCTGAATAGCTAAGGTCTACTTGAGAAAAAATCCAGGGTGTGGTTCGGCTTAGATTTTTTAAATTAGGTCCAAAGTTGGGGTCGGACACCCTACCCCACCCTTACGGAAATGTTAATAAAAATGTTCTACGGCAATACTTTTACCCATACTTGGTGCAAACAGAAGCTTTGGACCTAGTGCCTATTTGACCAAAATTACACGTCTGTGTATAACACGTTTTTTTTTTTTTTTAATAGATAATAATAATAATTTGCTTGCCCACCATACTTTTGTACAAAAATAAACCTTTCGTCTAATCAAAAGTAAGCGATATCCACTGCTTCAGAAATAGAATGTTTCGTTAAAACAGATTTGTCTCATTAAAAATATTAATGCACGAGTGCAACTTTCTTTTCTTGTCATGCAGAACAATAATAACTTTTCAGGAACTATTTGACAGGATGCCGAGAATATGGAAAGCCATTTGACACAATATCACAAAATTAATTTATGATTTCAATGTTAATTTCCTGTTACAAGCAATTTTGTAAGCATTTCAATAATTTTATTTCATATTTACGATTCTATGTACACTCAAAACTGTTGACTATTAAAATTAAAAGCGGGAGGACGCTGTTTGGTATATTGACATCGATTACTATTGTCTTAAATTAATGAACAGGACTAGGTATTTTTTAAATCATCGAATAGTTCTCCGACAGCTTTATTATATATTAAACACTGATAATATATTGGTTATATATCAATAAAAACATTTTGAGTACGTTTGAATCTTATGCATCTTTTGGGTTCATAGACATATCCGAAAACTGGCTGCTAGCGTAGTGGCTGCTAGCGAGTGGCTGCTAGCTTGAGCCTGGTCAAAATGAATATGATTCATAAATTAACAAAGAACTACTAGCAGTAACTGACATGCCAGCTCCAGACCCCAATTAAACATATCGAAAGAATATATAGATATAAGAAGATGTGGTATGAGTGCCAATGAGACAACTCTCCATCAAGTCACAGTTTGTAGAAGGAAACTATTATAGGTTAAAATACCCTCTTCAACACGAATCCTTGGCTCACACCGAATAGCAAGTTATAAGGATCCCCAAAATGACTAGTGTAAAACCATTCAAACAGGAAAACCAAAGGTTTAAACTATATATATAACTAGAGGCTCTAAAGAGCCTGTGTCTCTCACCTTGGTGTATGTGTTTTTTTGATGGTGATGTGTTCGTAGATCTTACTTTACTAAACATTCTTGATGCTTACAATTATCTCTATCTATAATGAACTTAGCCTAGTAGTTTCAGTGGAAAATATTTTGTAAAAATGTACAAATTTATGAAAATTGTTAAAAATTGACTATAAAGGGCAATAACTCCTTAAGGGGTCAATTGACCATTTTGGTCATGTTGACTTATGTGTAGGTCTTACTTTGCTGTACATTATTGTTGTGAACAGTTTATCTCTATCTATAATAATATTCAAGATAATAACCAAAAGCTGCAAAATTTTCTTAAAGTTACCAATTCAGGGGCAGCAACCTAACAACAGGTTGTCCGATTCATCTGAAAATTTCAGGTCAGATAGATAATGACCTAATAAACAATTTTTGTCAGATTTGCTCTTAATGCTTTGGTTTCAGAGATAAAAGCCAAAATCTACATTTTACTCCTATGTTCTATTTTTAACCATGGCGACCATCTTGGTTAGTTGGCCAGGTCACCGGACACATTTTTTTATACTAGATACCCCAATGATGATGGTGGCCAAGTTTGGTTGAATTTGGCTCAGTAGTTTCAGAGGAGAAGATTTTTGTAAAAGTTAAGCCCTGGTCACAACGAACCCACGACACATTTATGCATCTCCACGACATGAAATTTTGTCAAATCGCAGGTCATCTGTGATCGTCGTACGACAGTCGCACGATATTTTGAGCATCGTGGCGCTGTCGTGTGTCGTGGGACGAAAATTGGACATGCACCTTCTTTTGCTCTACGATTTTTTATCGTGTCACTGTCTTGTGGCTGTCGTGAGAGTGTCTTACCACAGTCGTGGGACTGTCGTGCGATAAACACATTGTCGTGGGTACCAACATAAACCATTTAATGAAAATAATCGTACGACTGTCGCACGACGGTCGTAAGACAATCTCACGATTGTAGCAAGACACTCGTGATACAGTCGCACGATTATCTCACGAATACAAAATTTCGTACGATGCTCGCACAACATTGATTGTCTGTCGTACGACGTGCATCATATTTTCATTTTATTTAGAAGAATACAATTCGGCTGGAATGAATGTTTGGAAAAAACATACAGTCTGCGGTTTTAAGAGGATGGTTATTCCACCAGAACGATTACGCTTGGCCCTGCTAAATAGGCGCCTTACCGGACTCAAACAAGAGCAAAATATGGTCCTGTTAGCGTTGATTCGCATAGGAAGCATCGAAACGCCCGACGTTGGTTGGTAAGGCCATTGATTGAACGGCACCTGATGTTTGAGCAGAATAGTACACTGATGCAAGAGTTGGAGCGGTAATCTGCCGGTGAAGCTCACATGTTTCCAGAGCTTTTGCTGGGGTCGCCCCACGCATGACCCAATAAATCGGGCCTTACTAGTAGTTCGAGTCAAACGCGCGAGTGACCCACGATTGTTGCGCGACAGTCGTACGACAGTGGCACGACAGTGACACGACAGTGACTCGATAGTAACACGACAGTAACACGCGCATCCCATGACATGAAAACCTGAAAAATAGCCCCAAACAACCCACGATTGCCGTACGACTGTCGCACGACCGACTTGCGACAAACCCACGACAGTACAATTACAATTTTTTTTCTGTCGTGTACCCATCGTGGAATCATCGTGGACATGTCGTAGCTGATGTGACCACTCGAAATATTTTTTTGACATTTTGCATGACAGTGCCACGACAACTAATTAATAGATCTTCCACGACAAAAAATCGTACGATCTGTTGTGACCGGGGCTTAACGACGACGGACGACGACGGACGCCAAGATATGAGAAAAGCTCACTTGGCCCTTCGGGCCAGGTGAGCTAAAAACGAAAGCGAGAACGACATCAACAAACGACAACTACTGTTTTTTTGTGTGATTATTTGATTACTAGACCAAATATTTCATGATTTTTTAATATCTAGGACTGTATTTTTGATTAATAATTGATAACCAAGTTTAATAAAAACATAATGTGTGTATAGCAAACATATTAACTTTGGCTTGAAAGACGTCTATTTAATTGTTTTCGACACGCTCTGCTCGGA
Organism: Mytilus coruscus; assembly: GCA_017311375.1. Lineage (NCBI taxonomy): Eukaryota > Metazoa > Mollusca > Bivalvia > Mytilida > Mytilidae > Mytilus > Mytilus coruscus. The sequence continues at coordinate 79,948,852 of CM029604.1, forward strand.
AAAATTGACAAGAATAAAATCCTAAGATTAAACGCTTTCGTTCAACAATCTTATTAAAATTAATATATATATTAATTTTCTCATACACATAAGTATAACGAAATCAGAGATATACCTTTTTATTAGATTAGTTCGTGTAATTTACAAATGAAAGCGGTGCTTAAAAGTGCCGTTAAAACACCAAAAATCAAATCAAATCTAATTTACAAATGTAGTATTATCTGTAGTAAATTTACTGACGTCTTTAATAAAGGATTTGAATAAGAATGTGTCCATAGTACATAAATGCCCCACTCGCACTATCATTTTCCATGTCTAGTGGACCGTGGAATTGAGGGTCAGAACTCTATATTTGGCATTAAAATTAAAAAGATCATATGATATAGAATATGTGTACTGAGTTTCAAAAAAATTATATCTGTACATTAACTTCACTTTCAGGTATAGAGATGTGATTTTTTTTCTGAGACAAGTTCTTGTGACAATCCAAAAGAACTTGCAGTCATTCGATGTTCAGTACTTCAGTACTTTGATTGTTTGAAAACGAGGTAAAAATACCCTGCCACATTCGGTATGTGTTTTTGTTAGACCTTTTTTTTCTGTTTTGTATCGATCTCATGCGTTAAGCCCTTTTCCACTGATTTGTATAGTTTGTTCTTATACTGTGCTGTAACAAAACTGTCCCAGGTTCAGGGGAGGATTGAGCGCTTACAAGCATGTTAAACGCCGCAATATATTGCATGTGCCTGCTCCAACTCAGGAGCATGTAGTTCAGTGGTTGTCGTTTGTTGATGTCTTTTATATGTGTTTTTCGTAATTCATGTTGTTTTAAAATAGGCCGTTATTTTCTCAATTGAACTGTTTCATATTTTTCAATTCATGGACTATTGTAGCCGACAATACCGTATGTTTTTCTCATTGTTGAAGATTATATGGTTGCCTATATATAATTGCTTACATTCACTACATTTGAACTTTGTGGGATAGTTGACTCATTTGCAATAATACCAAATCTCTTTATTAAAAGTTGAGGGTGTGTGTATTTCTTTGGAAAATTTCAGTGTTTTTCTCCCAGGTCACCCAGTTTGAATAGAATATTTTGACATTTTGCTGTGCTCTTGGATTTGAGTTAAGAGCCAACCAGAGCTCACGGCCTGTTGGTGGGTAGTTGATGACTATATGGTAAGCTCTGGATGTCTTTTGAGTATTGCATACGGTGATTTGGTGATGTCTTCATGCCATGCATTGTCCCATTACTTTATATAAACAGCTTATCAGTCAACCTGATCTATCAAAATAGCTCTCCTCGCCTTTTGTATAGTCAGACGAAAAACAAGATATAAACTGACTTAGCTTGGTATATACATGCTTATTTAATATACTCATATAAATATAAAAAAGAAGATGTGGTATGATTGTCAATGAGACAACTCTCCACAAGAGACCAAAATAACACAGAAATTATCAACTATAGGTCATCGTACGGCCTTCAACAATGAGCAAAGCCCATACCGCATAGTCAGCTATAAAAGGCCCTGAAATGACAATGTAAAACAATTAAAACAAGAAAACTAACGGCCTAATTTATGCACAAAAATTGAACGAAAAACAAAAATGTAACACATAAACAAACGACAACCACTGAATTACAGGCTCCTGACTTGGGACAGGCACATACATTTTGAATGTGGCGGGGTTAAACATGTTAGCGGGATCCCAAATTCAAGTCAAATTGATATTTTAAAACAACATAAATATAAAAAAGTTAAAAAAAATTTTAATAAATGTTGAAAATATTATTGTGTTTGTGAGTGGTAAACTGCTTAAAATTGTAGAAAATTCAAAAGTAGCTCTCGCGTTTTTGTTCTGCAGCTACGTTAACGGAACACCAATCAAGTAATCGATCTTCATGACTATGGCTTCAATATTCATTGGTATAAAATATTATGTTCTGCTTGTCGTAGACTCAAAAGACTTCAAGTTGGAATAGATCTACGAAGACTAAAGAACGTTCATGTGTGGTTTGGCAATTGTACATGCCCACGACACCGATGTCCAGATATTGTTCGGAAGATGTTTTGAGAAGTTACGATGCTACCGGACATGGAAAATTAAACTGTTACAGTATATTACAGAACACAAAACTGGCTATCTTTGCTGTACATACAAGTTAAAAACCGGATATGGTTTACATTAAAGCTAAAAATCCCAATCCAACGGCATCAAATAATAAAAAAAAAATATGACCTTTAACATTGGAGGGCTAAATTAGCATTGAGCCGTGTCCAGGTCCTAAATAGAAAATAAAGAGATGTGGAGTAAATGTACACGGGACAAAATCGCACACAATATATAGAAAAAATACAAATTATTCATGAACAGGGCTTTTATTCCTGTTCTTCATCTTGAAAGGAGCTGGAGGGTCTTCAACGAGGAACCAGACCATTGATCCTCATTATACAAAAGTAACATAGGTTAGTGCATCGGACTACAAAAACAAAAGTTCCTGGTTCGATCCCCGTTCCGGGGAGAAAATTTCCAATCCACTATTAATAAATATGTTTAAACTAACAATAGCCACACACTTGACTTTGTGGATTACATTATTTTTTTCTTCATCCTACATATGTCTTTTGATATTGTTCATACATGTAAATACTAAAAGTCTTACACTTTATCTATATATTTTGCTCCGAGACCAGAACATAATAAAATAGATAAACAAAACGTGCGCTTTAGATTAAGAAAGGGTCTGAAAGATTTTGTATCATTTTTTCCAGTTCTTCTGGGGTCCTTGAGCCCTTCCCTTGCCAACAATATAGTTTGCTTTATTTGTAAAAGAGGCTAGTTACGCTTCTGTATTATCATCTTAGATTAACCTCTCCAAACTTAAAAAAAGTAAAGATCACGCACCCTTACTGTTTAGATTGATAAAGACTTTTGCATCTGTCGACATTTTCTTCGATTAAAATAATATTGATCTGACAACCGCTGTGCATGTATACTTTAACGACCTTTAAACGAATGACAAATGACAACATTGTCATTTTTTGAATGACAATTAAACAGTGTGGGAAAGATAAATTGAATACACTTTCGTTTTTCGTTTTTGGTTTTTGTGAAATCAAAAATGAAAAATGAAAACACTTTCATTTTTCGATTTTAGTTTTTGAGAAATCAAAATTGAAAATGAAAATACTTTTTTTTCGTTCTTTGTTTTGTGAAATCAAAACGAAAACGAAAACACTTTGTTTTTCATTTTGGTTTTAAGAAATCAAAACGAAAATGAAAACACTTTCGTTTTTGTTTTTGTTTTGATATTTCAAAACGAAAAACGATTGGACGCAAATATACACGGACCAAAAAGCACCGTATCATACGATGTAAAAGTGTAAAAGCTAATGGGATACTGTTTTTTTACAATTTTAAACTTTTAAGAGAAACATTATTTATGAGACAAAATGTGTTTTAAATGTTGGTTATAGTTTGCATAGTACTTAGGTATTAAGTGAAAATTAAGGCTACACCATAAGAAAAGTGAAAGCATTGAGGTATGCACGATAATATTGAGAAAAAAGTGAAATCACAAAAATACTAAACTCCGAGGAAAATTCATACGAAGAACGAGATATTTTTCAGTTCATTCACCTGTTATGTACATTTAATTTATTCCTAGTTAAATCGTGTTCACAATTTTTCACGAACATGTTATCAAAATTGGTGCATATATAAAAACAAATTAAAGGTGAAAACATTGTTCATTAAATGAAACGAAATGTGCACATATTTACAGTACGCCACGTTTTCTGTGAACACGGCTTTTTATGTCTCAGCTAACTGTTTAATCGATGATAGAACACAACTGTTACAGAGACCTTAAATATGTTTATTTGACAAAGTTTGTGATATGTCAAATCACGAATTTGAAAAGCATTGTTCATTACAATTTTAAATACTTTATAATATGTAGAAAGTAAAGTCACAACAATACTGAACTCTGAGAATCCAAAACGGAAAGTCCCTAATCAAATGGCAAAATCAAAAGCTCAAACACATCAAACGAATGGACAACTGTCATATTTGTAGATATCCGGAAAAATTAAATGCAGATGTTAATTTTTATCGGGTAGTATCAAAATTAGATAACAAATTCGCCAGTCAGTGTATTCAGTTAATGAATCAGACAGTATGCAATGTTTTTATTTTTTTAATGAAAATTAGTACCTGCAGTGTATAATCTAATGATCATATTCATACACAAAAAAACTTACTATTCTGTGAAAAATTCGTTGGTGTGTTCTTTACTCTTATACATCAAAAAGCCAAATATCGGATTAAAGTCTGGACTAAAGTCGATACCAAAAAAGAAATCAAAGCCTTTATTCGATCCAAAGTTTCTAATTAGTAAAGCAGCAGGGTAACTACATTTGATCTGTCTACCTACAAAAGATACGAAGCAATAAAATTATCAAATTTGTATCAAAAAGTAAAGTCACAAAAATACCGAACCCCGAGGCAATTATACCTTGTCGAAATTGTAAATATTTAAAAATCGTACATTTCTTCGAGAACATATGGCGCTTACTACTGGAAAATCAAGTGGATATTTGTTTATATGTTATGGAATATGACATTCGTTTGATGTGTTTGAAATTTTGATTTTCCCATTTGATTAGGGCCTTTCCGTTTTGAATTTTCCTCGGAGTATGAATTTTCATAAACATAGAATGTCATATCCGGTTGCATACGAAAAAGGGTTGAAAAAACCCCATTCCCTTGAATTTGACAGTTGTAGGACATTACTCAAACACATCGAACGAATGAATAACAACTGTCATTTTCCTGACTTGGTACAGACATTTTCTTATGCAGAAAATGATGGATACCTGGTTATATAACTAGCGAAACCTATCACTTGTATGGCAGTCGCTTAAAATTCCATTATAGTGACAATGGTGTGTGAACAAAAACAAACAGACATAATAGGTAAAAATATCAAAATAGGGGTACAACGGTACAACAGTCAACATTGTGTTATAATCTTTATCACTATAAAAACAAACAAATATCTAACAAAGAAGCGCAAAAAGGCATATAGACAAAACATATTAGCAAAAATGAAAGACAGGAATACAAAATTTACAATGGCACAATTAACACAATGACGGGATGTAAAAGTACAGAGCCACGTCATATGTTAAAAGAAACACAAAAAGGCATATAGACAAAACATATTAGCAAAAATGAAAGACAAGAATACAAAAATTATCGTAGAACAATAACACAATGACGGGATGTATAAGTACAGAGCCACGTCAAATGGATATCACAAAAACAGACTAAAGAGTAAAAGTAATATCCATAAAGACCGAATAACAGAATAATATACCACGTAATTAAGATGATAAACGTCAGTACCCATAATCTATATTTCAAGACAATCGAATATTATTTGTGAAGTTGATACGGAAAATTTATCCACAAGGACTTGGTACCTTTCGATGAACTTTTTTAGCTTTTCTCATCACTTGGCATCCGGCGTCCGTCGTCCGTCGTCGTCCGTCGTCGTTAACTTTACAAAAATCTTCTCCTCTGAAACTACTGAGCCAAATTTAACCAAACTTGGCCACAATCATCATTGGGGTATCTAGTTTAAAAAATGTGTCCGATGACCAGGCCCGCCGACCATGATGGCCACCATGGCTAAAAATAGAACATAGGGGTAACATGTAGATATTGGCTTATATCTCTGAATCCAAAGCATATAGAGCAAATCTGACACCGGGATAAAATTGTTCATCAGGTCAAGATCTATCTGCCCTGAAATTTTCAGACAAATCAAACAATCCGTTGTTGGGTTGCTGCACCTGAATTGGAAATTTTAAGGAAATTTTGCAGTTTTTGGTTATTATCTTGAATATTATTATAGATAGAGATAAACTGTAAACAGCAATAATGTTCAGCAAAGTAAGATCTACAAATAAGTCAACAGAATCAAAATGGTCAATTGACCCTTAAGGAGTTATTGCCCTTTATAGTCAATTTTTAGCAATTTTTTGTAAATTTTTGTAATCTTTTACAAAAATCTTCTCCTCTAAAACTACTGGGACAAATTTAACCAAACTTGGCCACACTCATCATTAGGATATCTAATTTAAAAAATATGTCCGACGACCCCGCCTTCCAACCAACATGGCGACATGGCTAAAAATAGAACATGGGGTAAAATGCAGATTTTGGCTTATATCTCTGAAACTAAAGCATTTAGAGCAAATCTGACAGTGGTAAATAATGTTCATCAGGTTAAGATCTATCTGTCCTAAAATTTTTAGACAAATCAGACAACCCGTAGTTGGGTTGCTGCCCCTGAATTGGTAATTTTAAGGAAATTTTGCAGTTTTTGGTTATTATCTTGAATATTATTATAGATAGAGATAAACTGAAAGCAGCAATAATGTTCAGCAAAGTAAGATCTACAAATAAGTCAACATGACCAACATTGTTAATTGACCCCTTAAAGAGTTATTGCCCTTTATAGTCTTTTTTAACAATTTTTCGTAATTTTTTGTAATCTTTTACAAAAATCTTCTCCTCTGAAACTACATAGATAAAATTAATTTTTTTAAAATGATAAGTGGGTTGAAAGCAGTTAAAATCAAACGAAAGATTAGATTTTGATCCACACAGATTCCTTTAAAAAATTATTATTGTTGCATTGTTTCATGAATCAATTGTAAACAAAAATATCAGGTGAGCGACACAGGCTCCTTGAAGCCTCTAGTTTCAGAAAACGGACGAGACGTTCGTTGACAAACCCCTGGTTCATCTTTTTGCTGAGACACTGGTGACGTTTTACAAAGTCTGAGTAGGAACTACAAGCCCTTGAATACCGATTGTATATCCCATATGCAGGTGAAGTTGGTATATTGCTACTAAGGTGGGAGGAATTTGTAATTTCAAAATTAAAATCGTTTCGTTTGTCACAGATTCTGGTACTGAGATGACCATGTATGTCAAATTCTAGGTATTCGTCTTAGAATAAGACACAATTATATATGTCTTGAATTACTGTAACTTATACTCCAAGTCACTACCAAATATGGATAAATAAAACAGCTTTCATCAAATTAAATTCTTGTTTTTTTCCTTCTATTTTAGTTACTTTCTGTTCATATAGCTTTTCAAATATTTAGGTTGTTTTACATCCTTGGCTTTTAAGTTTTTGGTTTTGAACATTCCAGATGAAGGTAAATCAAAAATAACGCTTTGGACACACGAAATTCTTAAAGCGTTGTTTTCATTTTATTAACATGTATCAGACAATTAACAAAGTACATATAATTTTACTGATACATGAACAGACTAACCTTTTTTACACCATGCAACCTCACATAAAGCCAGAGCTAGAAATAAAAATGTTCGTGTTAAAATCATTTTAACTTTCTATGATAAGATTGCTTTAAATTGTTTGGTGATCCTTGGAAGTAGAGATGCTTTCGTTTACAAACAAGTGCAAGATGTGAAATCATTGTACTGTTTCATGGCGACAGTTTGCTGTCAAATTCAAATGCATGACGTTATTATTTTTCATCGATATCGTTTGACAGAGTTATTTCACTACCTCGTCAAGGATAAATATATATATAGGTTTGAACGTTGTTTTCAATTTAGACTTGTTTATATATATATATATATACAAACAACATTTTCCAAAAGACCAAAAAAGTGAAAAAGTATATTTTAACAAAACGCATTTGACTAACAGGTCGAACAACAGATGTTCTTAAACCCTACTGACTGCCATTGGCGATTTCCAAATAAACGGATCACAAGTTGTTACAAAATGGATCTTTTAAAATTATTAATTTAATACCAAACAGAAAACAATAAACTTGCGGAAAAGATGGTATACCGCAAACAAAAGGTGCAAAAATTAGTACACCATATCCGGATTTCGACAATTAATGTCTCTTCAGTGATGTTAGGGATCGAAACGGGATTTGGAAGGCCATATAATTTACCTCAATTAAGGATAGACTCTTGAATTTTGAAGAGTCGAAATATTAGAAATAGGATGAACGGATCATATAAACCCGAAGGAAAATATAATACAAGCCCAAACGAAAAAATATAAACAAGTCTAAATTGAAAACAACGTTCAAACCTATGATTGCGTTGGATAAAAATCGCAATTTTTATACGTGTGCATGCAAACCAAATTTCTTGATAGAGGGGTCTAAATACAGCACAAACAACATTTCCCAAAAGACCAAAAAAGTGAAAAAGTATATTTAAACAAAACGCTATATATGTATACGTCCTTCACTTAGTTAGCTAGGTACATGTTTTGTTTTTTTAGATAACAGGTATTTTAATTTTGAAAATAAAAATATACTAAAATCGCTTTGATAATAATATATATATATATATATTTAATTTAATTGTTATTTTTGGTGATGTTGTACCCTTTTAGACTGGTTATATATTATATTTTGTAGTGTACTGTATCATATTTATATGATCCATCGCCCCGTAAGATTTATCGTTGGCTATTATTCAGTCATTTTATATATATATATATATATTATTTTTTTCTATTATATACAGTATCGGTTTAAATATCATAACGATCCAGCTCCTTCGTAAGAAGTTCGTGTACTAATATATATTATATATATATAACCACTAGGTATCAATTAATCACGTGAATGTAAGCACCTGTAAGTAAATGTGCGACTTTCAACGACGAGCAAAATACGTTCCATGTTATAGGCTATATAAGGCCCTAATTTGACAAAAAGTTACTACTGTTACTTTAAATGTTCAGACTATTGATATTTACATATATTTTCCATGACGTCAGATCTGTTTACATTTAAAGGTCTCTTTCATATTGAGGTCAATATACTCATTCAAGCATATTTCCAGCTACAGACCTTCTAAAATTCAAACTGACCATTTTTCCGTGCGTTCATCGTGTATCGTGCGTGTACCAATCGTGCGCTCATCATTCATCATTCCGTGTGTTTTCCGTGTAATGTGCGTTCATCGTTCATTCATTCTTAACCGTGTTACGTGCGCTCATCAATCATTCATTTTTAATCGTGTAACGTGCGTTCATCAATCATCCATTCTTAACCGTGTATCGTGCGTTCATCAATCATTTAGGCTTATAACCATGTACGTGTATTCGTCAATCTATCATCTCTAGTCGTGTAACGTTCATTCATTGTGGTTTTTATATGATAGTCGGTTATAGAGTTCATCAAAGATCATACATTGCATTTTATCTCTTATAGTGTATATATGTTCCGACTTTAAATGAAATTTACATTCTTACTTACTTTCTTGTGCACTCTTAACTAACTTCTTCGTACGTAACGTTCATTCAGATTCACGACTTTTTGTGTTAAATTTATCTATCGTCTTAATATTTCGTGTTAATTTAGTGAGTCTTGGCTGGGACTGACATTTTGAATTAAATATATTGAACAAAAATAGTATTAAACAAATTGAGGAAGATGTATTTAATAAGTTTAATTCAAACTAGTGTATTACAGTTGCTGCATATGCAGAGGGAAGTAAAATGAGGACTTACAAATTGTTCATTGTTCATTGTACTGAAAATTATTTGAAAAATATTCTGTCACTTAAAAAAACAGAAGTGCTTTTGCAAAATTTAGATTTGGGGTGGCTCCACTAAAAATAGAAACTGAAAGGTATGAAAGAAAAGGAGTCCATGAGAAGAAATGTTTTTACTGTAGCGCTACCATGGAAGATGAACTTCATGTCATTTTAAAATGCCCATTATATGTAGATCTAAGACAAATTATGATACACGAAGCTATACATTTTGATTAACATTTTAACCTATTCTCCAGTGTTGAATTATACTAGATTATAATTCTTCGCAATTTTGGCAAATTCATATTCTACTTAATATTTTCATTCATTTACGTTTTGATAAATACCATAACAAATACCATATTTGTCTCAGTTCCTGATGGTCACATATGTAAATGAGGGTATTCTTTCAAGAAAATACAATATACAAAGTTGTCAGGTTTATGTGGATTGCGGATTAAGAAGTAAGATGTCAAACTTGAATTAACAAACTGAGGCGAATTTAACAATGACATGTCTTTTCTCTTCAACAATATTTTTATTCTCTGTGCTTTATTTTCATTTAAACTAAGCTAAATACGTTTTGTGGCAAATAAATAAAAATAAACATTAAATGTATTTAAAGGTTGCACTTTGTAAATACAGCTGTTTCTCAAACCACGCCTCTTTTGGGGAGATATATAATATTCATAGATAATTAATTTTCTTTATGTACTGGTTCCCAGATATGAAATCTATGTTTCATCTCGTAGAGACATTACTTGGGAATGTTACCAGTAAATATACATATTCATAGTGATCAAGTTAAAATCTGTGGAAATCCTTAAATCAAGGTAGGGTACCATAGAATTTTAATGTAAAAACACTCAGGGCATATAAACATTGAAGATATGCCGCACAGCCCTATATTTTTACCTTTGAAAAAAATAGTAGTGCATATGAACATTCCATTCTAGGATATAATTTTTTTCAAAACTTCATAGTAAAAGTGGTACAGTCGTGAAAGGAGTTCCTATGGGAAATTGCATTGTTGATATTTACAGAAATGCAACCTATAGGCATTTTGTAAATAAATCAGTATAAGATCAGGCAAATATATCACGAATTCCTTAAGAATGATTTTAATATATATAGGAACTTTTTTGACTTGAAATTGTGTTTACGGGTTTAAAAAACATTTTCGTTCATACTAGTAACATGTTTTATCATAACAATTCTTTATTTTATTTAAAATAAACATGAAACACTTTTTCGGATTAACTTTTCGTCGTGTTCATGATTGCAAATTCGGGACAACGTTTTAAATGTATGTTAAAAGATTAATTCCGAAAAAAATAATTTACAATATTTCTTTGTTAACCTTCTAGGATTATTAAAAATTGAAGGGTATTTTTTTGTTCCGTTACCAAGGATATTTTGTCCTTTACGAATCCATAGAACAAATTTGCCTCCAATAGGATATATATTGTCTCATTAAAAAAAAACGGAAGTTTTTATCCGATAGATTTTTTTGTTCATTTTTATTGGATATAATAGTTATTTTGATAAATACAATTGATTCATTGCAGTTTCGTTTGCATCTATCAAGATAAAACAATTCCCGTCCAGCAATTTTGTCTAGAAATACGTACAGTATATGATATGCAACTTAATCACCAATGAATAAGATGGAGTACATTTTTTGTCTGTTCATGTACATTAACTTTGATTTTTGAAGCATTCCAATTCCTTTTAAACCGAGCCTTCACACTCTCTCTCTCTCTCTCTCTCTCTCTCTCTCTCTCTCTCTCTCTCTCTCTCTCTCTCTCTATAATTATATATTTAGACTCCTCTATCATGAAATTTGTTTTACATGCCTTGGATTTCAATTTTGATATAAATATAAAAAAAGCCACAATTTGTTTCCTAAATATATATTTTTTTCAAACCCCCTAAAGCTAGTTAAAGCCTATATAGGCTCTTAAATTCAGCACGTTTTAGAGATTTTTTGAAAATACGATGGTTTTTGTTAGAAACTAAAACATGATCAAATATAACTAAATAAACTAAAAATATGATAAACAAATGTATTCTTGTTGTCAGATCATAATACATTTAACAAGCTATAGTGCATTGATACAGATTATATTCTACTGAATGTATTATATCGAAAATTTTACACTTCGTTGCGATTACGTAATATATATAAGTCCTGTGTCCAGGTGACAAATAGCAACAGGTGGTATGTATACTACGGCGATTTGCATTTGCGCCGATCTGCATTTCATTTGCGCCGATTTTGTCTTTCATTTGCGCCGATTGTGTACAGGTAGATTACAGGTGAATGTTATTTCTTATTTATCATTATAAACCTCTTCCGTTATCCAGTTGTTCACATGTTATGAATTGTAAATTATAACATGTACATAACTGTTGTACTCTGCTCATCACGGGGACGTGAAATTAGGAATTTTGAGCAAGATAATTCAATTTAAAAGATAAAATCACTCTGTTTACATTCACTCATATCACGGAGTAAGAGTAGGAATCTATCTGCAGCATTCAAAAGCACAAACTTAAAATCCATAAAATGGTTTAATAGCTTCCTTGTGAGCAGCAATCGTCTATCAAGGAAATCATGATAGGAAATACAAGCCCGGGAATATCTAAAGATATACAGCAATTAATTTATCTACGACATTGAATGTTTAGTAAAATTGGCAACCAATCAACACTGAAAGCGCGATATCTAAAATTTGTATACCCTTATACATTTTAATTATCATATATCAATTTTAAATGCCATTCTAAATTAAATGGCTTTACGAATCGTGTGTTAAATGCTTATCGTTCATTCGTCAATGAATCATTCACCGTGCGTGTATTGTGCGTTCATCATTCATCATTCATCGTGCGTGTAACGTGCGTTCATCATTCATCATTCACCGTGCGTGTAACGTGCGTTCATCATTCATCATTCATTTTTCGTTAATCCTCCGTGTAACACTCATCGCTCATCGTGCGTGGATCGTGTATCGTGCATTCATCGTGCATTCACCGTGCGTGTATCGTCCGTGCGTGTATTGTGCGTGTGGTCAGTTTGAATTTTAGAAGGTCTGTAAGTCAATGTATTTTTACTTTTCATTTCAATTCTCTGAAATACTAGTATAGAGCTGTCTTCTTCCGACAATTATTCCGGTTAAGCTGCGAGATATTATCATAAGATGTTACGACATTTTGATTTATCTTCAAAAAGAGCTGTGATGGATTCGAACATTCAGAGTAAAATAGAAAGCGCAGTTAACTCTCAAAAGGTTGAGGAGCTTCTTCAGTTGTGTACAAATCCTGCACACAAAGATTCAGTTTTGAAATATGAGGACTTCAAAGGGAGGAAATTAATTCATTATGCGGCTACTTTCGGTTCCCTAGGATTATTGAAATCCTTAGTTGGCTTGGGTGCAGATCCAAAATCTACAACAAACGACTTTGATAATGGTCAAAATATATTACATATAGCCTGTGAAAACGGTAAGTTGGACATTGTAGATTACGTACTCCAGACCGTGCGAGACATCTCATTCAGAAACACTTTAACAAAGGACTACTCAGGAAAAAATTGTAAGAGTGCTTTCTATTATGCAGCAAAGTCAGGATGTGAAGAAATAGTACGACGTCTTAAAACTGCTGGATTGAATATAAATGAACAATTCCCTAATAAGAAAACAGCACTATATACCCTGATAATAGAAAATGAATATGTAGGAGCTGAGATTTTGTGCCGATGTGGAGCGAATCCAAACATTGGGATTGTGGGCAGAGGATTGCAATCTATTCATTATCTGGCCGAACGAAAGGAGGGCAACAAATTTCTGCCATTACTTCTGAAGCACGGAGCAAACGTTAACGAACCATGGGGTAGAAAACTTTACGGACAACAGCCTCTTTTCATTGCATTGAAACAAGGAATGGAAGGAAATGCAAAAATTCTTTTAGAGGCTGGAGCCAATGTGTCATTTCGTGGAAAACCATCTGATAAAGAAATTGGATGGATAGGCTGCTTTTGTTTTGCAGCTATGAAATGTCCATCCCTAATTCCAGATTTTTTGAAGTACAGAGCAGACCCAAATGAAGTACACGAACAAAGCGGTAAATCTGTATTGCTTATTGCTATGGACAATTATGCCAGTAAGGAAGACGTAATAGCTTTGATCAAGGCTGGAGCTAGTAAAGGGAGACTCGGTAAAACGGCCATACAATGCTGTAAATCATATGGTAAGCTATACTGATTTGTAAACATAGGAAATAGCATTGATTTCTTTTGAAATAATTTATCTATTTAGAACCAGTTTCTTTTAAAAGAGAAATTGCAAAGACGTCATCGTACAGTTTGCGACAATATATATATATATATATATAACGAGAAAAAAAGTCGAATAGTAATATAGTTAATATTGATTGTTCTATGAATGAACTAACACATTCACATAACTTAAAAGCACAACATTAAAACGACCACAAACTTTAATGAAAAACTAATAATGATAAGAGCGATGAAACATTTTACAGTAAATGAATGTCACTTTTGTTCCTTTCAAAAAAATCGAAAATCATACATCATTATAAGTGATGGTCTTGATTGGGTTTACGCAATAGTGAAAAATAACAACAAAGAAATAATAAATAGAGAAAAGTTAGCGAAAAAAAAATATAAAAAATAGCGAATAATGGGATGCAAGAGTAAAAAGAATAAGGATTTTGACAATACAAAACTGATAAAAGAAATGAAGGATATACAGAATAAAGAAAATATCACAAAAATAAATAATATTAAAATCATGTTGGAAACTTATTAGACTAAGCTTTCTTTCCAAAGACAGAAGTTACCAAAAGGTCATTTATTTTCTACCCAGACCCTCATAAATAACTCCAATCAGGTTTCCATTAGACAGATATGTGTAGAGATCAAAATAGTGTAAAACAGACGTGCCGTTGCATGAAGACTCCAGACTTATTAAAACTAAGTGCAAATAAATCCATCTGTATAGTCTCATTTTGAGATCTTATATTAAATGGATCTGAAGACAAGAAACTTTTGATTAACTGATTGTTGAAATGTTTGTTTTTTATAATCTATTTTGTTGGTAACGAGCCGCCTTTCTAACGCTTAACGATTATTAAGATTATCATTAATATTTGAATATTAGCCAGGGCTTTACCTCCAAAAACATACCTTGCTACATAATATAAAAAAGAAGATGTCGAATAATTGCCAATGAGACAACTCTCTTCAAGTGACCAATTGACAAAGAAATAAACAACTATAGGTCACCGTACGGCCTTCAACATTGAGCAAAGCCCATACCTTATAGTCAGCTATAAAACGTCCAGAAATGACAAATGTAAAACAATTCAAACGTGAACACTTACGGCCTAATCTATGTACAAAAATGAACGAAAAAACAAACATGTAACGTTAACACAGCAACAAACGACAACCACTGAATTACAGGCTCCTGACTTGGGACAGGCACATCCATACATGATTAAACAGGTAAGCGGGATCTTAACCCTCTCCTTACCTGGAACAGTGGTGCAACTGTACAACATAAGAACGAACTATAAAAATCATCAGATAGATACAAATAGAAATGCATCTAACAAAAACAAAGAGTTCACGTGCCCGGGTACATCCCAACAACAAAAATACACTAAGTACTTAGCTGAGAGTACTCGCAGTAACTGACAGCTAGTTTTTTGTTCTTTACACAGCTTAAATGTCTGTTAGGTGTTATTCATTTGTTTGATGTGTTTGAGCTTTTGATTTTGAAATTTGATTACGGACTTTCCGTTTTGGATTTTCCTAGGAGTTATTTATTTTTGTTAATTCACTTTTTTCTAGTAAGGGCATTGGCTCATATTTGTTTTTTTAAACTATGTGCAAACTGGCAGTAGTTTGCCGAATAAGTGCCATGTTTGCAATTCAGTTTTCAGATGATATCCTCCTCTTAATGTATACAAAAATGACACACTTTTGATTGTCTCGAATAATTTTACTACTTTTGCAATTTATGAGGATTCATAATAACCACAGCCTTCATTGTACTGTCTCTTTTGCAAGTGTTGTCCTTGCAGAAAACAATTCAATGAATTGACAAACACTCCAATCTTGCTTGACATTGAAGTTTTGAAAACAGTTTCAACTCGAGTTTATTATATAAGATTGGTATTCATAAGTGTTTTGGGGTACTTGTATCTAACATATATACTAAAAATCATAGATTGATGCATCGCTGACTGACATTTTTAAGACAGTAAACATATATTCCTTTACATTCATATTGTCATCGATATTATGCTGCATTTTGTTTATCTACATCTGAATAAAGTCAGCTACATGTACACATTTGTGTGCTACCTACTTAAGCTACATATTTGAACAAGAGAATAAACTGTTGCTGGTTATTTCAGGTCAGCTGTGCTTATTCCGCAAAGCAGGTATTTCTGTAAATATAATCGAAGTACAACACAAGGTGTCAACACTAGGACTACTACTTAACAGTACTACAAAATCCACTTCCTCAAAAATATCACAGATTGTTACAGAATTATTATCAGAAGGAGCCAATCCGAACATGGTACCACAGGGGGAAGATTCACCTCTGATTATATCTGTAAGGAAAAAAATGTCGGATGTTGTAAATATGCTGATAAAGCACAAAGCCAACGTGAACCACCTTGGGAAAAACGGATACACTGCTATCCATGTTTGTTGTGAAAATGGTAAGTTAGTCATTGTCTAATTAAGCGTATTTGGGTTCGTGTTTCTCAGATTTTACAAAAATCTGTTGTTAATTTCATGCGTTTGTGACTGTTATGTTAATATGATATGCTGTTCTTTTAGTTTGAAAATATCAACAATTGACAAAAGTATCAGTTTACTCAGTTGATTCAAAATACTAAAGCTTATTATGCCAATAATTAATATGATCCAGACAAAATACCATTAAAAAAATATGTCCATTCTAATTTGCAACACATTCATTAAAGTTTGCCAATAGATAAAATATATCAATAAACTCATCATAGATACCAGGATTGAAATTTCATATTTGCGCTAGATGCGTGTTTCGTCTTCAAAGACTCATCAGTGACGCTCGAATCAAAAAATGTTAAAAAGGCCAAATTAAGTACGAAATTGAAGAGCATTGAGGACCTAAACTTCCTAAAAGTTTTGCCAAAAGCTTGAAACCGCAGAATAGTTTTTACATATTCAAAATTAATGTATACGCATGATTAACTTGACTAAATAAAGGCAACAGTAGTATACCGCTGTGTAAAAGTATTAAATCGATTAAGAAAAAACAAATCCGGCTGACAGACTAAAACTGAGGAAAACACATTAACACCAGAAATACTTAACTGTAAAAAAACATATAAACCGACTAGCTGATAACAACTGCCATATTCCAGATTGAGTACAGGACATTTTGAGAAAAAATGGTGGGTTGCACCTGGTTTAATGGCTATCCTAACCTACGATACGATACTTCAGGTATGCGAAAGTCGAAGCTTAGTAAAAGAGAGGCGGAAGGTGCCAAAGGGATATTATAACTCATAAATCGTAGACAACACAATAGAAAATAACGAACGACGAACAGACAAACAACAAACGTCAAATATTTGAAATCCTATTCGTGTTTTTTGAGTACCTCTAATATTGAAGAGCGTTTTTTTTTATTGGTTTGAATGTTCTTTCATGGAAAAGTTTCAGAAAAAGGGAAAGTTTTCAACCCTAACATATTAATCAGCATTTTATGCAATAATTGCATATAACTTGATGATCTACTTTTTGTTAATAACCATGAGTTTATTAGATCTTCTGAATGTAGATGAACCTCATAAATTAATATGAAAGATTAAATCTTCAAAAGAATCCATATACTAGTATAAAAAACTGTTGACATGTCATGATTAGAGAACAGAAATCAGAGGGCCAGAAGAAGTATATGGTGGCCTTCGGCTGTTATCTGCTCTTTGGTCGGGTTGTTGTCTCTTTGACATATTCCCCATTTCCATTCTCAATTTTACTACATTTACTCGTACAATTATTCTTAAAAATAAATAAGTTTACATGGGTATTAAATCTGTCACAATGAATTATTACACACATACTTACATAACCTTACTCCTAGAAGTTTTATATATTATGATTAAAATATATAAATATAATGTTAAACAGTAAGATTTGTTTTCAGTGCTTGATGCCAGCTCCAGGGAAATTAGTGACATACTGATTGAGGCTGGATCAGATATGAATAAGCCTAATGATGAAAATGCCTATCCGTTAGAGTCCTTGCTCAAGTGTAACCCTTCTGGTAATAGTTACTATTCAGGTCGACGTTTGCTGTCTGATAGTTCAAGTGGTACTATTGAAAGTTTTTTGTCAAAAATGTTGGAAAATGGCGCAGACCCAAACTGTAACAGAAACGGCAAATCATCTCCTCTTGTGATTGCTATAGAAAGAGGACTGGAAAAAGTTGTTACACTTTTAATTGATAAAGGAGCGGATGTCTTGTATAAAGATGCAAAAGATGAAACGCCTTTCAACGCCTGCTTAAAATGTAAGATATCAGAAGCTGTTTTCATTACAACGATCTTTACAATGTTAATGCGACTTTGGCGTGATATGTATAATAAAATACTTTATAAAAAACTTATCCAATGAGTTAAGCAAAGCCTATTAAACGGTAACAAAACATGGGTCAAATTTTATTGCACTCTAATGAACTAAACCCAACAACCCCCTTTCTCTTTTCTTCATCAAACTGTGATCTTAGATACTAGTCGAAAACACGGTACACAAAAAGTTTTGGTATTGAGCATAATCAAGATTTAAATAGAAATTGCATGAAATCTAAATACAATAATTATAATAATAACTTTAACACTTTAAACAATTTATGTTAGCTTTAGTGTGTTGTCAAATGTTTGAAATTACACATAAGCAGAATCCGGGCGCAACGTTTAATTAAAACATTGAAAAATTACTTTTATTTTATTATTTTTATAAAACGTTTACCGGACTTGAAAGAACAAACCAGAACTTGTAAGGCAGATTCGCTCTCTTGAATCTATGCCAAAATGTTCACTCTCAACTCTGAAAACTGAACATTAATGTTGGAACCAATTAACTTGCCTTATCCTGGATTTTCATGAATTGTATTTGCATTTGTTTTATTGGATGCTTTGTCAAAGTTTTAATCAGATTGTTGAGTTCAATCGAAACGGAAAGGGCTTACCAAATTATAAGCTTAATATTCTTGATATAATAGTGGCAGTCATGTTGAAAGTTGCTTTGGGTCATAAACCATAATTTGGAAAGATATTAACTATTGTTAAGGAACTAAATCATATAAATTCAAATATATTCAGTTTAAAAGTTCTATTTTATAAAGATAGGAAGATGTGGTATGATTGCAATAGAGACAATAACATAAACGGTACCAACTTTTCCGCACCAGATGCGCATTTCGACAATCAATGTCTCTTCAGTGATGCTCGAGGCCAAAAAATTTGAAAATCCAAAGCTTATTACAAAAATGAAGAGCTATAAACAAAACAATATCCAAAAAGTATATTGGGCAGGGAATCAGAGACAATTTTCTTCAGAGACCAAATAATGCAGATGTAAGCGACTATAGGTCACCGCACATAATTAAAAAAATATTTACATTCATTTTGTAGAATATACATGCAAACTAATGCATGCATGTACTTCCTTTTCTTGTAAAGAGCAGATGCACAATATATATACAATTAAGAAAAACAGAACTATAATCGAATAGGCATATTTACTCTTCGTTTCTGATTTTTGCCTCCGAATAACCTTTTAATGTCAAGCAACCATAACTGTTTGATTATGACGTCATTTTTGTTTAAATTGTGATATTTAAAGTAATGTCCGACAAATTTGCATACAAGTGTTAATATGTCTATAATAAATTAGGATACATTTTTGTCGAAATTGCAAAGAAAACTGACAGGATACTCGAATGCTCTTTCAAATGTACTCAAACATAAAACCTACCAAATACGTTGTTTATAGGTATACAACGTTATTATTAAGAACTCAACAATCTATGGGTTATTAAGATACGATAGTAATGTGGAAACATTATTCAAATAAACATATTTATATTGTGTAGCAAAAAGCCAAATAAGTTATTAATCTTTTTCTTTTTCATGAAATAATCATTATTTACATTTCAGTGACATCTACAAACAGAGATTATATTATGAAAGCCTTAATTGATAATGGGATTCCATTAAATGATATATGCAGTGACGGAGGTTATCCACTGATCCTTGTTCTAGAAAGAAAGTTTGACAACAGTGTTGTAGAAATGATGCTTGAAAAAGGAGCCAATCCAAATCTAGTAACACCTGGAAAATCATCTGCATTGATGCTAGCTATAGAAAGAGGCTGTTTCGAAGTTTCCTGTGATCTTATGAAAGCCGGGGCTGACGTTAACTATACAAATGATACT
The DNA here is from genome assembly GCA_017311375.1 of Mytilus coruscus. Lineage (NCBI taxonomy): Eukaryota > Metazoa > Mollusca > Bivalvia > Mytilida > Mytilidae > Mytilus > Mytilus coruscus. The sequence continues at coordinate 79,969,002 of CM029604.1, forward strand.
GGAGAAACTGTATTTGGCCTTTTTGCACGTATGTTAATATTTGTTTAAAAAGTACACGAATTTTAAATTTCACATTTGCTTAAACAAAAAATAAACATTTTAATTCTATGAAAAAGGAATTATTTCTGTTACAATTACCAGTTTGATGAAATCTGTGACGAGTATTAAAATATGGAGATGTGGAATGATTGCCAATGACACAACTATCCGACAAAGTTCAAAAGAAGTACGGCCTTCAACAATTAAAAACCCATACCGTAGAGTCGGCTATACAAGGCCCCGACATGAAAAATATGAACAATTCAATTGAGAAAACTAACGGTCTAATTAATAACAATTCAATTTACGAAAAACAAATATGACAGACATGAGCTGTTTCAGAAATTCTCGCAAAGTTCTCTAGAGAGTTAACAAAATACTTTTATGGTAATGTAGATACAGATAATAAGTTATGCATTATTAACACTTTATTTGTAAATCAGAAATGCACAACGCTGCCTTTCATTGTATTGTTGTTTTCCTTTGTTTCAAATTCAAATAAGCAGGTAAAAAATAATACGTTCAGGCAGTCGAAATCCATCAGCAATTTATAAGTCAAAACTCACCATAACAATGTGACCATAAATATTTATTAAAATTTATAGCTTACATGTACGACTGAAATATTCTTAATTGCATGCACTAATCTTTTTTACTGATCTTTCAGTGAAAGTAAAGGAAAGTCTGGGAAAACATCTAGATAAATCTCGAAGTACTGGTGAGTTATTCAGATATGATAAGGAAAGTGTTTCAATTGATATGTACAAATTGTTATCGCACTTCTTCATTATCTTTTTTAAAATAACATGAATATGATATCATTCCACAGTAGTTTGCCTCCATAAAGTTCAACATATATTAACGAAGACTTTGTCTTTTATTGCATTATTTATTGTAAACTGGTCTACATGTCGTCGTGTGAATCTTGTAATGACGTATTTCCCATTGGTTATAGTGGTAAACATCTAAATTAAACTTTAAAAGTGCAATATCATTATTTTTGAATGAGACATAAACGCCTAAAAATGTTATCTAGGAAATGAATGTACGTACACGAAGAATAATTCTTAGTTCGATTATTTAGATAAGACATACAACTTAGACAGATTAGGCATACCTCTTTTTGAGATAGAGCTTTTCACTACAAACACTGTAGTTTGTTTTAGAAATTTATACTTATATATCCGTTGGATATTTAGGTTGTATTTCTGTAAATATCGACAATGCAATTTCCCATAGGAACTCCTAAAACTGTACCACTTTCACTATGAAGTTATGAAAAAAAATATATATCCTAGAATGGAAAGTTCATATGCACTACTATTTTTTCAAAGGTCAAAATATAGGGCTGTGCGGCATATTTTGAACGTTTATATGCCCGAACTTCTAAGAGTTTAAACTTACACTAAAATTCTGTACAACCCTACCTTGACTTTAGGTTTTCTACAGATTTCAATTTGACCGCAACGCATATGTATATTTACTGGTAACATTCCCAAGTTATGTCTCTACGAGATGAAACATAAAGATCATATCTTGGAACCAGTACGTAAACAAAATTAATTATCTATGAATATTATATAACTCCCCAAAAGAGGCGTGATTTGAGAAACAGCTGTATTTACAAAGTGCAACCTATACAATGGATTGTTTTACTGTGTATTATCCCAGTTTTGTTTTGCTGTATTTGCTACGAATTTATCTCAGATTGAGTTCAAACCATGCAAACCAATAAATCATAGTGCTACTAAGATAATTTTTCTAGCATAAAAAATACAAGAGAAATATTGGAGATACAATACCATAAAAATATTTATCTCTGAACTAACTCGACGAATAAGCCAATATAATCAAATGGGAGTGTGGAGATAGAACAGTGTAGTTCTAACAAAACATCTCGTGTTAAAGTTGTATATGGAGATAAACCACTGCCAACGGATCTTAAATATATATATAGCTATCTCCATTTTTATCCAAAAAAATCATATATATATATAAGATTCACAGGACGACGTGTTGCTTCAATTTCAATGTCTATCTTCAAAAATGGTTACAATGCTCGATGCTACCTCAAAGTAGACAAAAGGCAGACGTTTTTTTTTTTTATTCAAAAACAATATTGCACATGCTGTTAACAGATTTCTTAACTGGTACAGCTATCTCAGTGGAGATCACTGTATAATATTAATACCTAAAGACCAGGGTATCTTCAGGTATATATTTATATTTCTATTAGTATATATATATTTTTACCATTAATACATTATTTATTATTAATACATTATTTCTTTATTATCTTACTATTATATCTCTAAATACGAACTTCAAATGAAAAAGTAGTATCCCTTGATATATCATTGTTACCTATCTGAAAGATGTTGATATTAAAAACGAATAACGAGTTATAGTAGCATTTTAGGAATTTGGTTTGTGGTTTAATAATTTTCTCTATCGTCCGGCTATAAAGGTATTTTCAGTTTTGTGTGTGGATTAATTACGACCACTAAGTCTTTATGTCAAACATAAATGTATTAGCCATAGAAGGTATGTATACGTTAACGTTTGGCCTCATACAGTAAACATGATTTGTATTTCCTCCAAATAATCTTTTAAAATTCAGTATATAAATACGTGGGACAAATTTAGAGGTACTTTCAAAACTCATTGAAATCGTAAAATGAAATAAACATCTATCAAACAAGAAAAGAACTCAGAGCTCTGTAAAGTACATATATTATAACGATATGGACAATGCTATAACAATAATGTTGTTCAAATGTAAGAATATATCTTTTTCTAGTATCTCTTTTCCTTCAATATTAAAATATTGTTTTTGTAATAATATAAATTGAAAAATGGGGTATGATTGCAAATGAGACAACTCTTTACAAGAGACCAAATGACACAGAAATGTTTAAATTCTGACCTTAAAACATTTTACAGATTGATATACTTTGTCCTATATTCTGACAAATAGTGTATTTTGTGTATAGTAAAAACACAATAACTGTAAGTAAAAGTTCATTTCATTATAATGTTCATCATCAATTTTATAACCCAAGAATAAATTATTTAAAGTAAATATATAACTACCAATCTTAACTCTTTAAAATAATCTATATATTTCCCCCAAAAAATTCATCTAAAAGTGGCAAGTTACAAAAAAATGTCCATAGTCTTCTGTAAGGATACAAAAATTACAGCTAAACATAATGCTAATTTTCCATGGCTTTAATAAAACTTTGTTTGGAAGAATAAAATGTAATAGTTCCCATCTGCACATTTCCAGTTTATTATCTTTTAAATATTTATGAATAAATGTTTGCATATACTGACCTCCAAGTTTTAGTATGTTATTTTATTTTGATATTCTGTTCCACTTATGATACCAAATTGGAACTTCTTTATCATATTGTATTGAAACTGCAAAATAGTTAGATAATCCTAGTTTATCTGAGAAAATACTAGTTTATTTGAGATAATTTAGGATTATCTATAAAAGTGGTTCAGGCGTGCCATAGTTATGTTTGCAATTATTCTTTTCACTTATATGTAGTGAGTAATTTGTTAAAACTCTGGTTTTTCTTGAACTTTCCTCATTTAATATTTTAAATCTTTCTTTTGGGATTGCTTTTCTTAATTTTGAGAATTCAGCTATCCAATTTGATTTCTTTTTTTAGTTTTAAACTGATAAGTTCTTCTGGAAAGAATCATATTTTTATCAATAATATTATTGATATGAATGATATTGCTGACTATTCAGTCTTAGAAAAGGCAAACGTGCTTAATCTTAATAGATAGGAGATAGTCTTTTAAATCAAAATCGCCGCTTCAACATAAAGCATGTCGTATGTCAGATCTGTTAGAAATGTATCATTGAAAATGAAGTAATCACATAGTTCATTTATGAAAAAGAAACGTTTCCTGATTTTGTAAGCTTTAGAATTTCTTATATTATTTAAAGTGGAATATCTGGTTTTATCTCGATGACGAACAGATTTTAGATGTTTATATTTGCCCCTATGTATAAACATTATTCACTGCATTTTTTTTTTAGAAATTACAAATAAAGAGTCGAGAACTACTGTTTTTAAAAGCTTCATAGAGTTTGGTGTTGAGATAGATAAACCAACGAAATCTAAAATTCATCCGCTGTTGGTAGCAGTATGGCTTTGTAGTGAGGAAATAGTAAACACAATATTAGACAGAGGTACAACTGTCGATGATGATCGGTTTGTTTCAATCTTAGGAGCAGCCATAAGACGTGATCAGACTGAGATAGCAAAACTGATGCTCAAATCAAGGCATTGTGTGAACCATACAATAGAACTCAGGAGACAAAACGCACCTGTTGACGGTATGATATTTGAATGCATAAACATTTTTTAAATATATTTATATCGTATATTTTGTTTCTAATTTATATTAGTTTGAATCCGTAAATTTTTAGTACACTTACTGATAACAGCTTTTTAAAAATTACCATACTAGTATTCATTGAACTATTTATTATATCGTGGACGTTTTACCCCATGGTGTAATCCCTTACTTTCATTGTAAAAGCGTTTTAGTTACCTCTATTAAGGTCGAAGATTGATAATTAACACTTAAAAAAGAGGCAACAGATACCAAAAGGATATTCAAACACATAAGTCGAAGACAAACTGACAACGCCGTGGTAAAAATTGAAATATGACGAAAATACCACATTTAGTTTTGATATCAGTAAAGAAAGTTACATACTGATGACAATAATTTAAATATGTATTGTTGTACAATAAAAAAAACGTTAAAGTCGAATTAACATGAATTAATAAATTTGAAAAGCATTCAAATTATATCACACTATTTTATTTGAATATGTTATGATCAGCGTGTCAATGTCTTTATGTGCATGATATAGAATGTTCCGGTGCAAAATACACGAAGATTTCTTCATCGGCATCTGTTGTATCGGAAAGCCCTTCTAACTCGATAAAGGATACAGTTCTAACACTAGTTTTAAGAGATATGCCAGAATTGTCAAGTGATCAGAAAGAGCAATTTGTTAAGCTTCTTCTTGAATATAAAGCTGATCCAAATCTGGTTGAAGATGGTAGAAATTCGCCTCTGTTGCTAGCAGTTGCACTTGGAGCGCCAAAAATAGTAAAGGCTCTATTGGATGCGAAAGCCAATGTAAATCATAAAGGGGTACAACATTACACACCACTGCATATACATTTCGAAGTTTTGAAAAGAAATGGTAAGTTTTTTCTAATGTCTTATCTTTGAAGACATATCTAACAATTAACGATAACTAATATATTTCTAAAGTCTTTTAGATATATATATGGTTTAGAGATTTGTATATGAGGTTGTTGTCTCTTTGACACGTTTCTCATTTCCATTTCAATTTTATATTCAACAAGATAAGGAAATAAGTCGAACATTTGTGAAAGCATTTAAAGGACAAATTTTACAAATTTTATGTGTTATCGTCTTTTATTTTGAATATCATTATAAATAAACTGAAACTATCAGCAATATAAGCGTATAGGTCAGTATTGATGAAATTATCTGTTGTCTTCTCATAGGAGTTATTGTTCTTTAATGACGTTTTTAACATTTTTATGTTTTGGTCAAAAACTAAAGGAGATAGAGAGAAGAGAAATGGAACAAAAGAAAATTGAGATATCAAGAAAAAGAGATTTTTAGTCTTTAATTATGTTCTAGTTTACAGTAGTGGAGTGTGTCCATTGATGAATATACACATATAATTTGGTGAGCGACATAGGCTCTTTGCAGCCTCTAGTTTAAATCCGATCAATATCAATTAAACATTTCCAATAAGTTAATCTAACCTTAACTAGACCATGGATCAAATTTAGGCAACAGTAGTTTACATATATTTAAATCTCATACATCGACAAAAGATCGACCAAAGTACAAACAAAAATAAAGAAATCGTTTGACTTTAAAAAGAAAAGAGATCAGGTGCGTCATCGTGTTTAGGGGCTACCGCCATACATGCATCACCATTAATGTGCTTTCACCCTCCATCAAAATGTTACACAATATCATCAATGATACAATCGGGATGGTTGTCCTCGGAATGTTACTGATTTGAAGACTATATAAAAAAGGAGATGTGGTATGATTGCCAATGAGAAAACCATACCCCAGAATTCAAATGACACCGATATGAATCACCGAACGGTCTTCTACAATGAGAACAAAAAATAATACCGTAAAGTCTACTGCTTTCTAAAGATCTAAACTTAAAAAAATGAATCTAGAGTGTAGAAAAACAGACATATGACACATCTGGTTGAATAGACATCATCACGATACTTCTTGCCAACTTTTAATATAGATATAATGTTGGTAAGAACTTTCGAACAATCTGATGCCGAACCTCTGGACGTCCTGATTATTTATCGTATTCACAAGGATTTTGTGAAGGTTAGATTTCTAGAATAAAGATGTCTATTTTGATGTTAATACTAAAGGGTAGAAGGAAGGTTTTGCGATTTGCTAACATCGCCTCTTTCGTAAATGATGTAGAGGTTATTCAGGAGTATCAGTTTTGCTGTAAATTCTAAGATCTTCAGTCAGAGATAACATGAAATGATTTGCATATAAAACCAGTATTGTGTCTTGATTTGTTAGCTTGAACAACACTGTATTTGTTAAGAAAGGATAATACTAGTACATCCACAACCACGGGTTATCGTGAGCATGTCTTACGTGGTAGATTTTGAATGAGCTTTTGAATGCATGACTGATCGAACAACTTTGATCCATTCAGATAAAGTTATAGTTTTGGTTCATCTGACAAGTGCTTTACTTAGTTTTTTTGGTATAGTCCTTAACTGCATCCATTAGTAAAATGAAGTTCTTGATATGTTTCGGAACATGATATATTTATCCCTTAACCAAGAACTCTCAAAGTTGTATATTGTTTACGATGCCCAGATCGCAAGAAAAGTTCTACAAGCGGGACTACATTTGTATTGGGATAAAGACAAGAGCAATTGGGAGGTTTAGGTTACTTCCTTGCGGGTACAGATCTCTTAAACCTGCTAACGCTTGGAATACTTGGATGTACGTGTATATAACATGACGTTTGTTTTTAATTTATTAAGTAATCAGGAATTTTTTCAGCAAAGACTGTTGGTTACAAAATGGATGATACTATGTATAGCGTTCAATCTCTTATTTTGCGAAGTCTATATGAAAAAAGCAGGTGTTTCTCGTTCTTAGAAGTAGTCGTCACTAATATGATTAACCTGTAACTAACAATGTCCATAATTATTTGTACTAAATAGAATTTAAATCAATGACGGCAGTGTGTCGGGCCTCTTGAAAAAGTGAATTTAGTTTTGAGGTTGGAAAACAGTTTAGTTCGAATACAGGGAAAGGTTTTTGAACAGAAGATAGAAAACTACCCAAAGACAGGTTGTGAACAGCAGATGTTGTATACCTGAATTTACGTGTCTCCTGTTTAGTCAAGGAGAAATAGCATATTTTAGGATGGGTAAAAAGGGTGGTTTGCTAAACAATTCTGATGAAAAATCATGAAAACTTTTCTCGAATTTTTATCAAATTGAAAAAATATATTTTCAATCAATATAAAACAGTCCAATATAAGCCGTTATCAAATTTATATGTGAAACTTTCTATTTTCGATTCGATATACTACATGCAAGTTAGAGTTATAAATCAAACTTTAATCATCTTACAGATACGAAAACCACACTCATAGCAAACAATTCCAACGACCAAAATTTAATCCTGGACATATTGCTGCAGGCAGGAGCATCACTGGAGACAAAAACGGTACATGGAGATATGCCAATACACATAGCAATTAGATACAGACTCAGAAACAACGAGAAATATCTTGATAATATTCGTACCCTATTAAAGTACAGCACAGATGTAAACTTCCCAGATAGACAGAAAATTTACCCACTAAATGTTGCTGCCAAATGCTGTACGCGTGATATCATAATAAAAATGATGTCACTCGGGGCTGACATCGCTTCAAAAGATAGTGATGGCAATACTGCTCTACACTATCACATGGGTGTGTATTTCAGTTTTGTACGCTTGAGAACATGATTGAATTACTTAGAATAAATTATAAATCTATTCAATCTCTAAAAACAATGCACTAACCTTGACACAACTTTTGACCTAAGCGTATCTTAGAAATTTATTCAAAAATCATATAAAGTGTTTATGGAAATCGATGCCATGCGAAGCTACTTTCAATTAAGAAGAAGTAACACTAAATAAAATATTTTTTAATTTTATAAAAATTAATTTAGATGGATTTTAACTAGTATTGTTCCCTAAGTTACATACATTTTGGCATTTATGACTCTTCAAAACTGCTATTTTGGCTCATCTATGATTAAAATACATACACATGCTGAAAAATAATTAAATTTGTTTACTGTATCACCGAATACTCGCATTTACTGATGGCAAGCTAGACTTATACAACCCGCTGTAATGAACTCTTGCCATTCTACACTAGAATATCACTCACTGTCTGTACTTCGAAGAAGATAAAAATAAGCTAAGTAACATGCCGAACAGGTCATGGTCTTGTGTATTTATTCTCAAGAATAAAATTTACTGTTTATTGAAATCATACAAAAATCCATTAAAAACCATTGATGGTATTGCTTTACGATACAAATTCATGTTTATTTCCAATATATAAAACATGCAGTGATTGAAACACTTATCAATGCCTATATTTAGCCAGAAAAAAATGAAACAAAATGAATTTCCAAACGTATTAGCTTTATTACTAATATTATAAAGAAAAAAAAGTGAATGTGGGATAACACTTTTGATAACTGCAGGTGGAATCATCGCCACAAAAAATATCTATTACTCGGGTAATTTAAGTAAAACTTTTGATGTTAAAAGTCTTCAAGACAGAAAAATATTTGTGACAAAGAAATCAAGGACGTCACAGAAACATCGCATATCAATCAACTCAGAACATTGGGTTTTCATATCATTCATTACATATAAGAATTAGGAGATGTTTTGGCAATGAGGTGAAAATAAACCAATTTGCCACTGTACGGTCTTTAACAATGAACAAAAAATACCTTTGGGAAGCAATAAAACTCAACACCATGACAACATGTAAAACAGTATGAATAAACAAATATTATGATTTCAGTATAATATTTAATTGCATTTGTATTAAACCAAATATTAATATATTTATAAAATGTTAATATGTAATAATACATAGCCTACCAATATGACAACGTTTATTATAATAGAAAGGACTAAAGCTGTACTTCTTGCAAAAGAATAAAAAATCCTTTCATCTCTTGAGCTCGAGTCTACACGTTAAATATTTGATCCAATAATTAAAAACAAAGATGAGAGAAAGAATAAAGATCTGATATATTTAGAGATCGCTGGAGTGTTGTTTAATTGACGTAAAACTAGCCTTGTAATCATAAAAAAACAAACAGAATTGTCTATATGAACAATAGAAGGGTGCACATAAATAGTGGGATTTACCATCTAAAACATATATATATTTTACTCAAAGTGACATAATTATGTTCATTCTATTGATCCAAATATTGGTGCTAAAACTCCTGTACTACAATACATGGTGTAAAATGTTTTTGATTTAATTGTAATAAGCATTTGTACAAATCATTAAGTTCCATAACAATTAAATGGGTTAATTGCATTTTAGAATACTAGTACCTATGACTAATTCTACTTTACTCATTCATTTCACTGCGATACTGTTTTGTACCGTTTACATTTATTTTTAGTGTTTATGGTAGCTTTACAGTCTGGACATTTTTGATTTATATCTTAATGTATGTTATTTTTGTTTCCTATTTTAGAAGCCAAACCATTTGACAGAGACATAATGTCAGCATTGTTGAACTTTGGCGCTGAAATGAATGCAATCAATAATATTGGAGAAACGGTGTTGATGCGTCACATAAGACAATTTAATCAAACCTCAACTCCAGACACGGTCCAGTTTTTGCTAGATAATGGGGCTGATCCAAATATATGTGACAAAGAAGGCAATTCTACGTTAATGGAGGCAATTAATCACGATTTTTATTCTGCTGTAAAAATTTTGGTACAGGTAAGAGTAAGAAAAAACATCGAAACATATCCGGCTTACACATAAATACACCAGACGACCGTTTCGGCAACATGAGTGGACTTAAATCAAAAGCATTAAAATGTCGAATGAAAACTGAAATTAAAAAAAGCATTGAAATAAAAAAAATGTTCATTTGTTGTGTACAATCTTGCTAAAGAAATACTTCCTTGGGGAAGAAAACTCATATTGATTTAATGCTTTGACGTTTTCGTTTTTGTTTACAGAAATTACCCTATCAAAGATATTAACTGTCAGTATAATAGCATTAAGTGCTGGTTATGGGATGCTGAAACACTCGGGGACTGAAAGTCAACTAGCATTCGCATCGATCCAGTAGTTTAAAAACTCATCAAAATGTTAGACCATAATTTAGTATGTAGTAACAGTATTGAAAATCAAAAAAATATAAATAGTTGTTCAAAGTCTGGCTAAGACTGTCTGCAATATTTCATTTTGATTATCTTCTATAACATATTGTTATTTCTATCACTTTTGTATTACATTCGACTGAAAAATTTAAATTCTAATATGACGTCCTTATTACACTTTGTAAACAAAGCCGTGTTCTAATTAGCACAAAATATGTTTGACACATGCGCACAATCTTACTGTTTACATTCTCGTTATTTCTTTTTTTATCCCTATGAAGTATACATTTTAGCTACTTATATAAACTTTTATTATATATTGTGTATCAAACAACATATATATTTACTCTGCTATTAGTTTTCCAACTTATTAAGTATGCGAATGCAATGTACATATTCCAGGGGGATGAAACAGGAATAGCCACACATTTCAAAGGTATTTTCTAACGATTCGACCTATAGAAAGATTGTGTTTTTCCTATTAGAATCGAAAGAATTCATTCATGTCATGCTCTATGCTCATTTTGACATGGGTAGGCATTATATTTGACCATATTTTACACCTCTCTAACGCTCAGTGTAAAATATCGACAAATATAATGCCTACCATGTTAAAATGAGCATAGATCATGATGTAAAGGAATTATTTCTTAAGTAAAAGGGCATTGAAAAATAGTTTCAAGTGTAAGATCCTTGTGATGTTCCCGTCTGTTCATCAATAGTTCTTTCTTCAGCATATTGTATTTGAACCCGCTATAATCAAATTGCATAACAATTTTGCTCATGTCCTTTTGTTGTGTCATCATATTTACCGAAAGTCATACCTTTAAGATCAGCGAGTCACTCAGTGGCCGTTTTAATCATCAGTTGGATATATTTTTAACTAGTTCTTCACAAAATTAATCAATGTTACCAAATTGTTGAAAATATATAATCTGACGTCGAGCTCACAGAATTTGAAGAAACAACACATGAGCTTTTAGCATGGACACTATTCATTCCCCTCCAACATGTTTAAATTTCTATTTCTTCTATTTATGTTGTCTTAGTAATTGATTTCGAATTTGTGTTAAACCGGTAATTGTCATAACATAGCATTTACAATTATGGAAACATTTCATTTGATCAAACATTTGGTCCTTCGTCTTTAGTGATAGAAGTCTCATTGGCAATCATATCACATCTCATTATATGTATGGTAGTATACTATGTTTGTATCAATTCTTTGTGTATTTTATGATTTTGTTTTTCGTTGTACACTTTTGTTAATATGGCGATCATGATCATAACTATCTATGTCTGTGTTTTTTTCGTGACTAAAACATTTTTTTCAATATTTTAAAAGATGACTTGAAGAGGTCTGAATGAGTTTGGGTTTGACTCTATGATGTCAAAATTAAATTAACACTTTAAAATATGTATGCGTTCCACGAGCTTTTCTGCTTTACCTTCATTAGGAACGGTAAAAAAAAGTATGTGAAAGCAATATTTTATAAGATCACAAAGCCTTTATTGCTTACATCCACTTCATTGGCACTCAGCTGGTGAATAGTTGTCTCATTGGAATTCATACCACATCTTCTAATGTTGTTAATATTAGGTGGAAGATAGCAGCGTTATATAGAGGCATGAAATACTGTTTGAACTTTGAAGAATGCTTACATCAATGATTGCAAAAGTACTCCCGCTTTGTTGATATTCATAGGGATAACAAAACATTATCACAGTTGGTCATACTTGAGATGGTTAGTTTAAGGCGTGTTTTCTAGTAAATCCTGAAAGTAATGTAACAGTACAACATAAGAGCAAACCATAAAAAGCAGTTGAAAAAGGCTTAAAACATCAAATCTATACAATGAAAAAACGTCAAACAAAGACACTGACAAAGACAAGACGTGGCAGATTATATGTCCATTCCTCATCCTTAACAACAAAAAGACCCTAAGTACTGATCTGAGAGTTCTCGCAGTTACTGACAGCTAGTTTAAAGCCAATAACAACTAATAAAACATATCATGTATCAAAGACTAAACTTTCAATCAGTACACATCTTAAGTAAAGTTTTACAGTAATTTGTTGTTACGACATCCCTGACTTAATTATTCACTAGTAATCCAAAACGTCACAACAGACACGGTAAGGTAAAATTCTGAAATATAAAACAAAAAGACCATTTCTATTTATGAATTACACAAGGACAAGGACAAGGACACGTTTTTCTCATAGGTCATTTCCATGTATATATGTGTTCTGTTTTATAATAGTTGCTAATTGCATATTTGTTTGCAACTTGCCTTACTAGAGATACTGATTTAAGAGTAACAAAAATGTGTTTTCCCCTTAAGGTAAATTATTGCTAGGGCTGTGCCTCGATCAATATTGAGGTATGTCAGAAACAGATGAACCTGTTCTTATCCTCCATAACCATTTAACTATGCTGTAAAGTAGAATATTTTAACCTTCTTTTACATATATTTGTTAGCACAAAGCAAACATTAACCACGTCGGAAAAGATGGAAACACAGCTTTACATTTATGTTTATTGAAAGGTATTTTTGAATTTAGACTACATAAACAATTTAAAGTTTTCAACACATGTTTTCAGAAGACGTTTATTGAGAATACTGCACTTGAAGTTCAAGCAATTTTAGGACAAGCGCCATCATCAACATCGACCATTCAAAACACTCACACATGCAAACTAAAATACAAATTTAACTCATTATACTTGCATTTCTAGAACATCATTTGTGGAACAAAGGTCAGTTATGATCACCAATTATCTAAGGATATGTATTACTCCTACTTTTATGACAGATCATTACGATTGAACACCTGTAAGCTTCATTTATGTCATTTAAAATATCTACACATATTTTTTTTTATACAAACACCAAAAGTAAAATATGCGTCCATTTAATATTTTGGTCATGTTTTACAATAAAAAGTAAAATAACAAAAATATCGAACTGTAAGAGAACACTGTTTCGAAACAGATTTGCGGTTAAACCACACTAGTACAACCAACCATCTTTATGAACATCGAAAAGTGGCTCGCAATTCGAATGAAGTCATTTGGTAATTAAACAAAAAAATAATTTAATCTTTTATGCGACTATAATACAAGTGAGAGGTTAGCTAGCTAAAAAATCAGGTTGAATCCAACATTTTCTACATAAGAAAATGCCTGTACCAAGTCAGGAAGGAATATGACAGTTGGTATTCATTCGTTTGATGTGTTGAGCTTTTGATTTTGCCATTTGCTTAGGGACTTTCCGTTTTGAATTTTCCTCGGAATTCAGTATTTTTGTGATTTTACTTTTTTTCAAGTGTAAACACTAATTTTGCGCTATATTCTCCGTCTTTCGTAACATAACACACCTAAAATTAAATTTATCTTCTTCTATTCGACGTTAAGTCATTCAGCATTTTGACATCACACGTTGTTAGTTAGACCTTAACAGCAGACGAATAATATACAAATCGAAAAAAAAGACCAATTAACACACGGGAATTAACTTAACCATCTTAAATACACAAAGACAGATAATGCAAAAGCAAAATTATAATTGATTGGAAAAATGAAAAACGATAAATAGTATTAGGAACGTAAAATATTCGAGGAATTCATGGAATTAGGGTAGTAGTTCCCTTCAATAATCCGTATCTTTAATGAATAATGTATGTATATATACACATTTACTGTGAATATGCATTTAATCAATTGAAACGAAGGATTTATCGAATCTCTTCACTATGCTAACAAACAGCCGTATTAGACTTTTTTGTGTGGCTTTTTATAGCTACTACACGGTATAGAATTGATGTGTCCTGAAAATAGTATAGTGACCGATAGTTGACTGCGTTCTCTTCTTGTAGTGTCAAATGAATGGGTATATCATTGACAATCATACCACATCCCCTAATTTTTTGTGACTCGAATTCTATAACCAAATCGTAATCATGTTTGTGCATTGCATATTGTAGGACCTTTGCAGTATGACAGTGCAAAAGATGTGAGATTGAACCCATTTTGTCACGAATTGTCGAATGTTGCGGTAAATAAAGGTAAGCGAGAGATAGAGACAGAACATACCATAAGGATAATCAAGCTCTTAAGCCAAATAAAAATATACATCGCCATGCTAAATATTTTTAACTACCAAAATACAAACAACAGTTCACATAACACAGCATAGAAACCAAAGACTAAGCACCATGAACATCATGAAAAACTAGGGCTGAACTGATTAAGATATACAAGAGTCTTAACTTTTCAGGTATAAAAAAAACAAACGAAATACATCTTGAAGCTTGAAACTGTTTTGTAAGGATTTGCATTACACAAAATGTGTAAATTTGAACTTAATCAATAAAAAAAACTCCCTCTGGTTTCATTGCATTACATTTGACATACATCTGGTAGCTTTTTCTATTTTTACCCATGACATGAATACCTTTAAAGGTAATATAATATTTTAGCTGGCTCGCCCGAAAAGTAGATACTAACATGATATTCCATTTTCATTTATAACTATTATTTAAAACTTAACTATAGATTAATGGCACAGTTTTTTTGACAGATGTTCAAATTTCATAAATCAGGTAAAAAGCCAATAAATGTAACAAATAAAAAAAACTGACGGATTCAGATAAACCTAAAATGCGAGTTTAAATTATTGCGATTTTTTGCAATAATAAAAACATCGCAATAATTTCTGAATTAACAGTATACCTCTGAGGCAGTTTTGATTGATTGATCGCCATGATGATTATGAAAACCATTTCATTAAAATAAAATATGTCACAAAAGGTTTTGATTTTGTAAATATTGGCGGTTCTCGTAATGATCACTCCGTTAGAGAACAAATTCTTGCTTATTCTGATAATTCTGACCCCCCCTCTAATTTGTTATGTTTACAAAAAATTTACCCGGAAATATGTTTTAAATCGCTCGTGTTTGAAACAACGTATTTGATTTCAACGAAAGAAATCTCTGTATTACTGAAAAATTATTACACCAGGGTTTTCGATATCACAAACACGTCAAAACATTTACATCATCGGTACAAGGACATCATTCGTAAATATAAATCAACATGTAGAAATCTTATACGTTCAGGTATTTCACATCCAATATTTTATGGTAATATTCTTTACAAAGCACAAAAATGTCGGCATTCACCTCAAAAGCTATCCAAACCTTTAAACAGACTTATTCGGAAAGGATATAGTTACGATACTGTTGTCAGGTTATTAAGGATTGCATATTTTGGTATTAATATTGATTCACTCATAGGGTCTTTGCATCGGAAATAAACACTATTATTCTAAAACCAGTTGTTGGCATCATACGGGTTATGTTCTTCTCATATATTTTATGATTGTATGATACTAAACCCCTAACGGGAGGGATTGTACTTGATTTTCATATGATGAAGACATAATCTTTCAATCAGTTTGATTGAGGTCTGGAGCTGGCATGTCAGTAACTGCTAGTAGTACTTTGTTAATTCATGTGTCATTGTCTTTTTGCTTAGTTTCTTTTGTTACCTATTCTTTTAAACTGAGTTTTACTGTGCGCATTGCTATGTGTTTCTTTATTCTCCATTGGCTAGAGGTATAGGGGAGGGTTGAGATCTCACAAAACATGTTTAACCCCGCCGCATTTTGCGCCTGTCCCAAGTCAGGAGCCTCTGGCCTTTGTTAGTCTTGTATGTTTTTTTTTAATTTTAGTTCATTTATATGTTTTGGAGTTTAGTGTGACGTCGACGTCCATTTTCACTGAACTAGTACACAATTTTATTTAGGGGCCAGCTGAGGACCACCTGCAGCAATTTCAATTACATTTATGGCCCCGGTTTCCATGTTATAACAGGAGACCTGAACATGTCCAAGGGTTGAAAACATTCCTAAGTAAAGACCTAAATATCGTCCCCTATCAATTATTAATTGGAATGAGTGTCGTAACATCATCCACGACTCACTCCGTAATTACTGTACGATATGAATAAAACGCGAAAAAGCTGACAAAAAATCCATAGATTCTTTTTTAATTCAGTAATGAACATAGTTGATATTTGTATTAACCATTTTACTCATAACAACAACCAATATAGTCATATTTCTCTATTTAACATAAGCTAAAAGAACTCGCCAAATAGTTTGTATTTGTCCCGGCTGATAAGGCTGCGAATAATATCATCATTGTTTGACGTACATTTTACATTGAGGTTCTTCAAAAGGAAATCACAAATTTACCAACATTTCAAATGACTTTATTTTCGGAAAATGACATCAGTAACAAACATAAACTTTGAGCTACCTCTTTACAAGCAGACCCGAATAACATGTAAGTTCCAACTATGTACTAGCTTCCGAATTGAAGCTGCACAATACACCTTACAAATATAGAGTTATTTTGTCTTCAATCCATTACTCTACCTCTATATAAAAATCAGACATATTCAGAAGGGATATACACACATTTATTCTAAAACCATTTGTTGGCATGATACGGGTTATGTTTTTCTCGTATATTTTATGATGGTATGATACGCAGCCCACAACGGGAGGCATTTCAGTTACTGCTAGTGATCCTATGTTAATTTATGTTGATCGTTGTCATTTGGCTTAGTTTCTACTGTTTCCTATTCTAATATCGGACTCTGACTTCTTTTAAACTGAGTTCTACTGTGTGTATTGCTGTGTGTCTGTTTATTCTACATTGGCTAGAGATATAGGGGAGGGTTGCGATCTTACAAACATGTTGAACCCCGCCACATTTCTGCGCCTGTCCCATGTCAGGAACTTCTGACCTCTGTTAGTCTTGTACGTGCTTTTTGTATGTTTCATATTTTAGTGTGATGTCCATTTTCTCTAAAGAAGTAAACATTTTTGTTGAGGGGTCAACTAAAGCCCGCCTCTGGGTGCGGGTTTTTCTCGCTGTGTTGAAGACCCATTGGTGACCATGAGCTGTTTTCAGCTCTTTGGTCGAGTTGTGGTCTCTTTGACACATTCTCCGTTTCCAGTCTCAATTTAATTTTCTTCTAATGATATCCGTTAAGCGTGAACAAGCAAGAACGTATCGTATTAATTGGTATATAAACGAGATACCTATCGACAAAGGGAAATTTTTTATTAGGAAGAGTAAAACTGACAATTTGACAATTGAAATCTTCATATTTGTTCTATAGACTCTAGTGCAACATCGTCTTTCTGTTTCATATCATGGAAACCATCAAGCAGATCGTCTAGTTTCGGTAGCATCATTAATCTCAAGTTCACGCAGATATATGAGATGCGATGCAGGCACTCACTGACATTCGGGTTATATAGCGACAGGACATCCTCAATATGTCTGAACGTGAAACTAAATATATTTTTTTCTTTTGTCTTTGAGAATGTTTAATTCGAATTCTGATTCATAAGAGTACAAACAACCAGTTGGCAAAAAGGACATATTTGTGATTTTTAAAACCATTCTTTTGTGAAAGATGTAGCAGTATGCGTTTATGATATCGGAGTCTAAGTTTTGTTGTGAATTCCGATTTCTTTATAGTTAGACATTGCAATAGCGATTTTAAAAAATGATTAGAGAGTGTGAACATTCATATATACCGTTTAATTTGATTATGTTATATATTTACTTATTAAACACAAGGGAAACGTGAACAATTTGTGTTCTTACATAAACCTGTAAATGTTAAATTGCTTTCAAAGTTTATAGATACGAAGTTTTGTTTTCCTTTATATGAATCAGTATTCTTTGCCGCAGCGCTAGCTGTGATAATTGAAAAACAACAGTCACTACAGTTGAACCTATTTTGTAAAGCACTCAAAAAGACAAAAAACAACGACCCAGATTTCACTACACAGAGAACGTAATATTGAACACCACCACCCCATAAAACAACTAAGGATGTTCTGGAAGACTCAGCAATTCCTCGGTACACCCACCATGTTTACATATCATGTTTACATATCAATAATACGTTGACGTGTCAAACCAGGATATTGCAGCATATAATGAAGATAAATGTCTTGTTTAATCTGCTTGGTTGCTGAAAATTTAAAAATCAATATTTTAAAAGATATTTGGAGGAGTATTTGCGAGACATAAACAATTAGATGTTTACCAGGAAACATGTGTAATTTGTGTATTCATTTGAGTGAATTAAAATCAAATTCTCTATGTTGTTTCAAAGTTAAAAGGTACTTGAAACAAATGATTTAATTTATGACTGCCACATGGTGCACGGCATCCATTGTTTGTCCGTCTGTTTGTCTGTCATAGCATATTCTTGAAACAAAGGTTTCCGGAAATCGTTAGTTTTTCTAACTTAGTTCAAACGCAGCTCATGCCAATAGAATATACAGGAAGGGAACAAGTCTTTGAATCATGGTGTCAGTTGCGCTATAGGTTTAAGTCGATGTTACTAAACATATAGTTCGTAAACAAATGGTTTCTGGATAAAACTTAATTTGCACTTGCTTTATCAAAATGTAACTGTTATCAATGGGGAAAAAGAAAGAGGAAACATCCTATTAATGTTGTGATTAATTGAATTTTAGGTTTACTTTATTGAAATCAAAAGCCGTTGTTACTTAAAAATGATAGCTTTATCTAGACTAAAAACTTTACCAAAATCTTAATTATTAGAATTAATCTCGGAAAATAGTACACTCATCTTTTCATTTTCATCTTAATACCTTAGGGTTAGCCTGAATAGCTGGATTTTTTAAAGAGGGTGCTCAAAATTTTTACAATGTATAATAACCGTTGATATAAAATCTAAAACTTTCGCATGCTATAATCCAACCAGTTAGAATCAGTTACTGCAGACCACAAACGAAAAAGAAGCTATTTACAGGATAATTCAATCAAATTTGCCAAAATGTCGGACATTTTAGGAGTTCAAAAACGTAGAATTGTGCATTCTGTTGGACTGAATGAGCCACCAAAGAAAGCGCCTGATCAATTACCGTCTCCTGAAACAAAGATGAAAGAAAACAATGATAACGTAAATCAAAACAAAGGTATAATTTATAGATACATGAATGGTAAAATTATTAAATTATCTTAAACGATGTATTCATTTACAATAGTTGAGTACACACATTGTAAAAAAATCAAACCATTAGTGAAGGTGCCTGTTCAACGACAAAAAAAAAACTTATCTTCTTGTTAAAATTACTTCTGGTTATTGACTTTTCTCTAATATACCACAAGATTGTGTTATCCTGTACATGTACACATACCTTATACGCGTATGAATGTTTTGATTGAAAATATAATTATATTTGTGACAACATAACGATAGACAAATATCATCCCATTATTTCAACATGCGTTTTCGAATCAAATGTTTTCAACCTCTCAACTCTACCTGCAAATCCAGCTTATGTCAGTCATATTTATGTATCTCAGGGTGGTCGAGTTACAAAATACAAAATCTTACGTTTTCATTGTACATAGAATTTTTGTTTTCATCAAATTAATGATTCAGGTATGTTTTTTCTTTTGTACACCTTAAATGGAACTTTGATGAGCGCAGTTTCCAAGATAGTGGACTTTACTATTACTCCTTATACATATACATGCAGGTGGCGTATAGATTATAACGCCTGTGCCATTAACACTTTGATAAAGGATAAAGGTTGTTTTATAATCTCTTGTTAACATATTATGCATGTATTTTGCTTTTCTTTAATGGTCGATGCAGCAAAGTCTTACATTAACATGTTTAAAACTACCAACATCTATTCATTTAATCTTTAGAAACCGAAAGAGGGTATAGGGAACTTACACAGATTATAGATATTTTGATATCAAATAAAGCAAATGTAAACCTCAACAAAGAAGGCTGTGACTCTCCTTTAATATTATCAGTAAGAACGGAGAATTTTGAAGTGGTAAAGAGAATTTTAAAAGCAAATCCAAATATGTTCCATTACGGAAAAAACAACTTGACTGCCATTGAAATTTGCTTGACAGTAGCAGCTGATTTGGGTTTAACAAAGAGGGAACCTGTTTTAACGAAAGACGAAGTCTTGGGCACTTTAACAAAAAGTAAGTATTTTATTAATTTTCTAATATCTTCATTTATGCGAAGTAATATGGTATCGACATGCATATGATATTTGAAAGTCCAAGAGAAGAGAATCAAATAGAATATCAAGTGACGGTTGAAAACCTATCAATGATCGAGACAGGAATTCTTTTCCTTTATATTCACCCCTAAGCGTTATGCCCCGTTTGAGTGTTTGGCTCTTTGAAATCTTTCGTAATACACTGATGAGCTTTATCAAGAAAATGCTTCCAGAGCAGCAAATCGGAGTGTTTCATTACGAATTAAGTCTTTTACGATAATACAGCTAAATGTTGCTCGTGTGTTAAAATGAAAAAGAAGGCGAAACAAAGGGACAGTTTCAGGAAAAAAAACAGACAACACAATGTGAAATAGAAAAAACCCAAGACAAAACGGAAACAAAAAAATACATACACATTCACAAAAAGTTGAAAAATTGAAAATATGAGCAACAAAAACCCCTTTCCAAAACTGGGATGAACTCTGGCGCCGGTCAAATTAGCTTTTCCTGTTAAAGACATTCGTTGAATTACTCCTTTAAGAAATGGTGTATGGCAACATGGCTGGTCATAACAGTTCACACTATGACGGGTTTTGTAAATGCGTTGTCTTATCATAAGACAATACCATATTTATAAAACTTTTCCTGCAGTTTATAACACAGATCTTTGAAACTTTACTTTGAATCGGAACACAAATTGAGATACCCCTAATTTTTGTGGTGTTCGTGTTGCCCAGTTTTGAGCATTGAATGCTGCCTTGGTTTGTTTACTGTTGTTTGTTTTTGATCTTTTTGTCATTTATGCCATGGCAATGTCAGTTCGTCTTCGAGATTGTTATAATTTTGGTATATTTTCGCTTCTCTTTTATTTTGGCATGGTGTACCTGCTAGCATGAAATTGTTTGAAGAATTTTTACCCCTTTCTTTGTTGTATTAATATACATTGTATTCGCGTTGTGTACCTACTTTTATGGAATTGTTTGAAGAATTTAACCAATGTCTTTGTGTAATTAACTCCTACTACTGTTTTCGCCCAGCTCCTTACCTCACATGAAGTTTGTATAAATATTCAATTAGCTCTCTTGCTGTAATACAATATTTTTTAGAAAATTTGGTGAAAGCGTTGTACACAAATTTTTTAGCCTTCCCATTCAAATATGACATTATATTTCAGGGAGACTGGAATGCCTGAAAGAGTTACTTGAACATGCAGACATTGGGGAAAGAAAGGAACATACATTTTATCAATTACTCAACTTTTTAAGTCGGCGTTATAATTTAGAAGAAACATTACTTACTAATATTTGTTCACAACTTCTTGAAACTGAAGATAAGGTCAATGTTAACTTTGCTGAAGATGGAGACGATTCGCCTCTCATTTTTTTCTGCAAAAGAAGAGTTGTAGCTGTTGTTGAAAAGCTGCTTGGTTGTAATGCTGATGTGAATTATGCTGGAAAAGGAGGAGCGACTGTTTTACACCATGTTATTGATATGCGTGGTACTTATTAACCTACATATCTATTAAGAAAGGAATAATCAAAACCTTGTTGAGAGACTGCAATTTTCACAAGACGATTACAATAACATATCAACGATAGTTTTGATTTCTATTGAATTACTCCGTATATTTTATAAATCATTGACGAACAAGGCATTTCCTATTTCTTATATTCTTGAAATACATTAAATGATGATTTATCGATTGATTAATGGAATGCTGCTAATTCCAATAGAAAATATCTCATGCATATTTATGGCGATGAGAGATTATATATATAATTATCATGCTAAAAATATTACACCGATTTCTACATAACTGCCTGGATGAAATAGATTTTCTACATAGTAACTCACAAGGTTATAATACGCTTGAAAACATCAACCAATCGGAAACATAAGTTTGCTTCTGAGTCGAAGCATTTGCTCTTTAGTCCTATTGCCACCATTAGGCGGAAGAGAAATTGAATTGATAATTTCAAGCAATGAAAAAAAAAAATCAAATGCATATCACTTAACAAAGTCTGTGATCATTTCGCTATTGTTTTAAAAAAAATTCTATGAGAAGTTAACTGATTATTGATTTAGTTGTTATTTGTTGTTTCATTTAATTTTTTGAATCAGATGAGACAACAGCCATACCTATGTTCAACTGCATTCTGACTGCCAATCCCATGCTAGACAGGAAAGATTTCAAAGGTCAAACGGCTTTAGATAAGGCAATGCATGTTTTTTGTAACAATAAATGCAGTTATGTTAAAGAGAATAATCCAGGGAACAACTTTTTAATGACTTTCATTCAAAGACTGTTAGATGACGGTGCAGTTCCTGATCATGACAAATTAGGAAAAGTTTTAATGAAATGCGCACAATTAGGAGATTTCAAAGCAATGGAAAGTCTTATTTGCCATGGCGCTCAATTGGATTATAGAAATATGTCAGGGCAAACGGTCTTGCATATATGTTGGTCAGAATGTAAGTAAAATATTTGACAGTTAATGGTCTAACTGGGAAAGTGTTCGGATAGTTTCAAATATATCTAAGTCGACCATGCATTTAATTTGAATCGAAGGTTAAGAATTAATCATTTCTGTATAAAACCAGGGTCTACCATCAGTGTCATGGAAGAACATTTAAATTACCAAAATCACTGATATACATGTTTGTGGCCTCTTTCATCTAAGTCATGCAGAGACACATATTGCATCATGTATCCTCGTATTAACGCGCATCCATGATATATCATAGTCATCAATTGGTAAATCGTAACATTTCATATCACAAAGATGACTGCTTAAATTGCGTCCAGAAAAATGTATACTATGAATTATTATTTCTTTGTGTATCAGGTGTATTCCCGTCTAAAAACGCTAATGAGGATAACAATAGGAATTATTTAAACATTTTGTAAAAATCCGAAACGGGCAGTTTGAGTTATCAGAAAATATACTTTCCACGTATCATTACTTATGTTTATATTTTCGATAATATTTAGTATTAAAACAGAAAACATATCTTCATTAATGATGTGACGATATCCATAGAAAAGGTAAAATTATCTATCTTGTGATATTTGACAATGGGTGCAGATTTTGAAAAAGTTATAACATTCGGTTGTACGGGGAGTATTATAAACTGGTTACCGTACTCATTTTGTATTTTTCGGTGGAAGTTTGTGTAATGCGCCGTTTTTTGCTGACGTATATATAGTCAGTAAAAGATAAGCCACTTTATTCATTTACCTTTGCTTAGATGGCGACGAAAACATAAGTTTCACATACCCTTGTATAGAAATGAGTAGAGAACGCTTTATCGAATACAAATTTGTTATCTTGATGTAATCATGGCAGCATGGAATTTTAGACCTGTGTTGAAAATTACGCCCAACCCTTTTTACACCAAAAATAACAAATAACTAACAATGTTCGTTGATTTTACTGTCCTCATGGCCATAAATAGGAAACAGTGACATTTAGTGAAACGCGAAGAAATTAAGATTGACATCGTTTATCTATCTAAATGGTCATACAGTAAAAAAATGGTTAAAGAAGAAACAAAGAAACATTTATCAATCATTTATTTTAGCGTTGTACGATGCACTGGATTTTCTCAAATTTTATGTCCAGAAAGGAGGCGTTGTTCATACTAAGAATAGAAATGGTAATTTGCCACTTGTATCATTGTTAAAAGAGAAATGTAAAGATGATAGGGTAGATATGGTTAGAATAACAGAAATTTTCCAGTTCATGATAGAAAGCTCTATTAAATCTATCGACGACGGAGATGATCCTTATCTTTTACATACTGCTGTTAGACATGGTTTAACCAGAACAGCAACTGCTATACTGGATGCCAGGGAATGTGCAACGGTTGAAAACCGAGCACATGAAACACCTCTATATATAGCAACGACTAGCTGCAACCGGAAAGAATTAATCAATCTTTTGTTGAGGAATGGAGCGGATCCTAACCAACACACCAGCTATAAAATACCCATTGTTTCAGCTGTTAAACAATGTGATGTACCTACTGTTTCTACACTTATAACGGCAGGGGCAACCATCAATGTAAAAGATCAATTTGGTAGATCACTTCTTCATGTATTGTATTCCGATGAGTCAACACAAGGTTTGTTTTGTAATATGATGCATATTTAAATGTAATCCTAGCACACTTGTGATGTACATCAGATAACACCTTCCTATTTAAACCGAAATAGCATGTCTACTGTTCTAAACGGATCTTCATGAATAACACTTTAAGCTTCCATCAGCAATATATTTACTTATATATATTTAGTTTCAATTCTAGTCGATCAATTTTTATTCCCAACACATCGAAGTGCCAAGGGGAATTTTTTATTGTTTGTCCGTCAGCTATGTTCTTCATTGTAATTTTTGTTTGGGTCCTTTTTGACAAAAAGGAAAACAATTCAATAAAGGCAACAGTACATGTAGTATACCGGTGTTCAAAAGTCATCAATCGATAGAGAGAAAACAAATCCGGGTTACAAACCAAAACCGAGGGAAACACATCAACTATAAGAGGAAAACAAGAAAACCAATGCCCGGATTAGTGATAAAACAATAAACGAAAAACAAATATTGTAGCCTGCAGCCGACAACTGGAGCACAGGAACTTGTTTTTGATAGCCCATATAAAATGTGACAGTATCATACATAATTGCTAGCAATTAACTCTGCTCTAACCAGGAAATAACATAAGATCAAAGTAAAAAATCGGTTTTGAAAATCTTATTTTGCTTATTAGACTTATTGATAAAATATAATTATTGAATTCTTGTTGATCAAACATTTATTTTGTATAAGACTATACTTCAAGAAATAATGTATCATTGATTCCAAATATTCTCATTAGGGTTTAGTTAAGTTGTTTAACAACCTTTAACATTCATCTAATTAAAAAATAGAAAACTTAAGTAAATTGATCCGATGCGAAAAATTGTGTTGTAGGCTACTTATATCTTATGACAAAGTTGCTTCTTGAAAATGGTATAGATGTCAACGCAACAGACGAGTTTGGAAGATCTGCTTTATTTACTTTACTCAAATACACTACAGAAGACTATATTTTTCACTCATCATATAATAAAAATCATAATGAAGGAAGGGAAAATATGGTTTCTATGCTTGTTAGTCATGGATTGGATGTTAATTTAGTTGACGATTCTGATAATTCCGCACTAGATACAGTATGCAGTTCAGGTAAGTGCTTATATTCAATTGAAATAGTGTTTAATGTTTATGTTTTTCTATTGTAATATAAATTGGTAAATACTTGTCAGTATAACGTCTTATTTATGTT
Organism: Mytilus coruscus; assembly: GCA_017311375.1. Taxonomy (NCBI): domain Eukaryota; kingdom Metazoa; phylum Mollusca; class Bivalvia; order Mytilida; family Mytilidae; genus Mytilus; species Mytilus coruscus. The sequence continues at coordinate 79,994,979 of CM029604.1, forward strand.
TATGTATATATCAATATATAAATTATGAAAATTGAGAATGGAAATAGGGATTGTGTCAAAGAGACAACAACCTGATCAAAGAGCAGAAAACAGCCCAAGGCCATCAATGGGTCTTCAACACAGCAAGAAAATCCCGCACCCGGAGGCGGGCTTAAGCTGGCCCCTAAACACAATTGTGCAAAATGGACGACACACTAAGCATATCAATTTTTCTCAAAAACGTCTCCCTTACCTGCATCACGGATGCTAAGCTTGGTATCCCTGTTTAGTTCTGTCATACGGAGAGACCTTAGAAAACCATTCAAATCCAAATATTTGAGTATACCAGTTTCTCACTAAATGAAGTCTTTGTGTCTCATTTTAAATTCTCCATTGTAAAATACAAGCTTCTGGCTTCTTTTCTCATCTACAACTGAAGATCGTGGTGTAATAATACATTTAGTCATCCAATGAGCAGACAAACACATGTATCCTTAAACTACATTGCTAGCATGATCTCCTTTCAATAGTGTGCTTTGCTAGTCTACATTTTTCACCTAAAATATTAAGCTTAGGTTTTACATCTAAGTTAAATTTCATATTCAAAATGTACGTAAATCATAAAACTAGATCCACGTCATGGTTTGATGTCACAAACAAACTTGCAACCATGTAACGAGGAAGTCAAATGGATTAAGTTTTACATCTTAGTTCAAGTTAACTTTATTTTTCTAAAACTGAGTTAGATTGATTTACATTTAGGCTTTTACATTGAAACTTAATTTAACTTTCTTGAAAGATATACTCATTTCATTAAAACACAACATTAGTATTACGATAACCTCCATCATTGTTAGTGTCCTCTGTTAATTCGTCAGTAGTTTAAGGCATAGCAATTCTCAGAATATGAATTTATAACATGTAATATTTTGAACCATTACATCATGTGCGTGTATCTTGCAGCTTTTTATTTGTTTAAATCAGACCATTTATTTAACTAGGAAAGAAACCGAAAGCTGGAATCGCACTACTCAATGCAGGAGCAAACCCAAGAAGCAATTGCCTTGTAAATGCAATAGGCAGTTATACTGTTAAAAGCCCAGTCTCGGTAGAATTCATTGATTTGCTTCTTCAAAAAGGATGTGATCCTAATAAATTAAATGGGGATTCATCGAACCTGATACACGTAACAAAAAAAGGAGAGAAATGTCTGGTAGAAACACTTCTTAAACACGGAGCAGATGTTAACTTTCGTAACTTGAGGAAAAGTCAGCGTTACATTTCGCATGTGAATTAGGTAGGTTTTACAAACCAATAATCGTGTATTGTATTGTGTGTGAATTCTATGAACAATAACATCGGTAGATGTTTTATGAGTGGTATAATGATACACTTTTCTTTAGATACGACGACGTCTAACAAGTTAATCGAAAGGCACGGTTTGAATTTTGATTTCTTTTGTTTCCAGGTGCTTCAGCAATGAACGTAAATGAAACTTACTTTTAACACATGTGATCTGTAGTAAATGAAATATTGAATCAAAATGCCATTTGGTACGAATAAAGAGAGGGTAATATATTTTAATCAATATTATTTGGATCTATAGCTTTTACTACAATTTGTAACTAATTGTCTTGTCCGTTGTCATCAGCCCAGTAGTAAGCACTTCTGTGGTGACGTGAACTAAAATTGGTATAATCATATTTATAAATTAACTGTTTACAAAACTTTGAATCGTTCGAATTACTATTGATTTTTTACCCTAGATAAATATTACATTAGCTGTATTATGCAAAACCTTTTCTTTGGTCCTCAATACATGTACTTTTTATTTGGCCTTTTAGCTGTTTTTTATTCAAGCATCAATACTAAGACTTTTGTATACCAAACGCACGTTTGGCGTACAAAATTGTAAGCCTGACCTTGCAGTCATACAAGTTTTGAGTACGATTATCGTAATCAGACTAAAAATTTAACAAATCAAAATTCTGGTCTCGAGCACAAATTATGTACTCCTAGTAATGAGATAAGTTGTATGACCAAGATCCCTGGTAACTTTGGTGAGTTTACTTTTTTCAAATATCTTCTCCTTTGAAACAACTGATCCAATTTCATGAACGCTTTGGTGAATAATCCTTAGGGCATATAATGTAAATGTATATAAAAATAAGCCGCCATGTCTAAAATAAAACATTAGGGTTAAACTAATCTTAAAATCAACTATAGGTAGAGAAAATGTGTCAGGAAAAAACTGCTAAGAATGTCAAGATCAACGATCTTCTGATATTTAGCTAACTCATCGTTTGACTCTTTGATTATAAATTGTCTAAGATGATTTTTGCTTGTTTTCATATGTTTTACTGTTATCTCAAAAACTATATAAGAGTAAGGAAAAATTATCAGCAATTCACCATCAACATGCATTTTCCTCGAAGTTCGGTATTTTTGTTATTTTACTTTTTTCATATGACCTATTTGATGACTCTTTGCGGAGCTATTGTCTTTTGTGAATTTGGCAATTATTTTGTTCCTTTTGATCATAAAGCTCTTCACGTGTTTATGTATTATACATCAATGACTTTCAAATATTTTGGTTTGAGCTTTCTTGATGAAGGTATATCCAGAATAGCGCTTCTGAGTCCGGAAATCAATTAATTTATCTATATCTAAATAATGATTTTTGACTTATATTAAAAAATGCATCAATTTTTCTTATTAAAAACCATATCAGAAAGGGACTTTCTGACGGAGACAAATGCTCAGAATATAAAACCCTACCTAGCTACAATTTGCACCAAATAAACTTGCATAGTATCAGTTTATTTTCGTCAATAATGGCAGCAGGTGAGTCAGACAGGCATACGTAAGACTTACTACCATAACTATACTATGATTTTTTATACATGTAGTTTTGCCAAAAGACACATTACAAAAAAAAAAAAAAACATATGCTTTCAAAAGATCTTTTCACTGTCCAAATAATCCGATATATAATGTATCGGTTTTTTTTCCAGAAATGATTGATGGTGCAATACTTCTATTTGAAAAGAGCCCATTTTGAAATGGCCTTATTTATTATGAAAAGGCTATTTAGCGAGTAAAACCAATATTGTTTTATAAACTTTCTAATGTTTCTGTTATAGATACATCAAACTGTCGAGATGATATTGTTCAACTTCTGATCAAGAACGGGGCTAGTTTGAATATTCAGACTTCCGCTGGAGAAAGGCCATTAGATATTTTAGTGACCAAAATGGTCAAGGATGTCGGATATCATGCAATAGCAGATGTAACAGGACTTTGCATTCAAACAGAAATTGATTTGTCATCATTTAATCGTCTTGTCTGTGGAGGTGCACAATTAGGTTCTGTCGAAACCACTGGCAGTACAGATATAGAAAGAAGAGACATATTCTCAGCACAATTCATGTTATTTCTAGCAGTACGGTACGTACTATTACTACTTTTCAAAACAAGACTGAAATCAGAGGATTATCCATCCACTTTTTTCGATAATTTTGAATGTCGAAAAGTAAAAAGGACTTTTACGATTTGTGATACAATATTGATATTAGTATTGATACAGAATATCTGATGAATTCGCTTTTAACAATATAAATAAACGCATTTGTGTAGGACACTAAAACACTTTTTAGCTTATTGTTCATTGAGTAAAATACAGAAATAGTTAAAAGTCTGAAGGTTGCTTTCTTGATGTCAATAGGCAAATATTGCATGCATGTTCAGAATGAGAAGCACTTAATTAATTCAATATTAATGTTCTGCAATAGCAATCGACAGTGAGGAAGAACGTGGAATTTAGAAAGCCACTGGAAACTGGGGCTATTTTGGATAAGAGCAGAAACTTGGACTTGCATCTGATCACATTTGAACTCTACATCAGATATTTTAGAAATGAATTACTGCTAAGACGAGAGAAGTCCAGTGATTCCTATTTTTATATATGCATGTAAATTTATTAGGGTTTATATTAGTTTCTAACTTGACGTTAAATCGATTTAACCGTAATGCATGCAGTAGTGTTTTTTTTTTCATTTTGAACTCAGGGGTCTTTAAGATCTAAAACGCTTTGATGGAAGAATATAATGTTCCAATACAAACACTATGCTTTTTAGATAACAGCATTATATTGTACATATTTGTCGAAAATATATATAAAAATTAAGAAAACAAAATAATATTTCAATCATCGGATACATGCATATCACTAATGTATTAAGACTGGAAAGAAAATAATACGAAGGGGTAACAAAAATAAACTGACAAATACAAATGGACAGACAACAATCAACACACAAAACTTTACAACAACTTAACACTGCGCATCACAATGCTTGTAAAATGTGTATACTGAAGATTAACTTCCCCACTACACTAGTGCCAAAGGTCCTTTTATTAATTTCTTGTTAAACACCTCTGAAGGTGTCAGGCCACCAATTTACCCACTCCAATTTTGAACATATGTAACAGAAGTCCTTGCCTGATGCTTTTGATGTCATTGTTTACTTAATCTAACCAACACATTTGATAAAGCTATAAATAACAATCATATCAGTCCATGTTTAGACACAACTGAATTTGTACAACATGAAATTGAAATATACTGCAAAGGACGCATCCTACAGCGAGTACATTTCACAACTTGTACTCTGTTTGCTAGAAAAATATTCCAATGCAACTGACCTTATTGAAAATAACCTTGCATTAACACAAAAAATATTTTTACAGTGTCACACTATGCTGTTTTTTGTGTGCTGTTGTCTTTTGGTCTTTTTCGTTTTTTTTGCAAGGTGCTGTCAGTGTATTTTCGACAAAATTTTAGTGCCCATTCTGTATCTTTTGTCTCCTTTTCAGAAACAGCCAACTTTCAAATTGTTTACAGTCGTTATCAAGGTCTTTTATGTAAATATAATGTTTCTCGTACGAAATTGACCTTAGATGGTATTTCTAACTTTATCCTTTATTGGTATGTTGTCAATTTAACAAAAACACTAAAAAAATATATATTTAACTAAACTAAGAAAATTTCTTTCATCTTTCAATAGGTATCGCCACTAGCTATCAGTTATTCAGTCAAAGAATTCTTTCTGTTGATTTTGAATACGTATTCGCCTCTTACAAATATAGATATAAACCCCTAGGGCTGACTGAGGTATAGAAATATGTTCATTCTTGGGCTTCTCCCGTCAGGCAGTAAACCCGTGCTTCAATGAGTCAGATGTTTCCCTAAAGAACATTTTACTATTGTGACGGTTTTGTCTTATACTTTTGAAACTGAAATATATATAGACAGAAATTGCAAACAGAAACATGGGAGGGAGTGTTTCAACTATTTTTTGATTTTTTATGAGAAAAAAATAAATTATAAAAAAAGATAACTTTTTGTCCCGAAATTATGAATATTACCTATTTTCCCCCAAACGAACGATCTAGCTATAGGTTCTTTGTAGTATCTTTTAATGTATGATAATAGTACAATGACTTATACATTTTGCAGGGACAAAAATTAACAGAATATTCTGCCTTGCAAACTTTACTAAAAAATGGATTCTTCAAAGCTGCAGAGTGTCTTATTAGATGTGGATGGGAATTTGAAAAGGAGAAATGGTTTCAAAATTTTGATTTTGCATCATTAGATTTATCGAATATAGATATGCAAGGTGAAAGTTACAAGATAATTGAAATACATAATGCTAAATCAGAGCTGCAGACCTTAATCCAGAGTACTCAGTCGGAGCTAAAGTCTTTAGCACATCATTGTAGACATGTTATTAGAAGACAGCTTGTGAAGGCATCAACTGGATCGGAAATAGAATCAAAAATAGAAGTACTTCCAGTACCTACAAAGATCAAATCCTACCTGAAGTTTGTTGATTACTGTCATAAAACAGAGATATTTCAGCTCGAAAAGATCACAAGGTTGAAGTATTTGTTCTTTAATAAGGTTGCAATAATTATCCCAATAAAAAAGTTCTTCTACAACATTTTACCCACAGAAAGTAAATTTATATCATTTCTTCAATTCATAAACGCTTTCCTAAATTATTCATTTATTTATTTTACAAAGCCACGTGGCAATATATGACTGGAATGCTGCCAAAAATAAGTCCAAAGTATTGTACGTTTCTTGCACCATTTTTCATTTTATCATTAAAATAAGACGTCTTTTAACAAAACATTACTTCATGTGTCTGTTAAACATTTATAATAGCGGATGTCGTCGAGTAAGAAATGATTTGAAGGCTTATTCGTGTTGCCGGTCTAAAGTTCGTCAAATGTAGGTAGTTTGAAAACCTTTTGAATTTATCCTTATCGGTCTATCTATATGTTTTATGTAGTCTTTGATGTTAAGTATATAAACTCATCATAGAAAGATTAAAATTGTATGCGCCATACGCTCGTTTTGTCTATTAAAGACTCATCATTGACGTTCGAATCAAAAACGTTAAAAAGTACGAGGTTGGAGAGCATTGAAGAACTAAAATTCCGAAAGGTTTTTCCAAATGCAGCTAAAGTATCCTATTTCTGGGTTTGAAATTCATAAGAATTTCGAAGAATTTAAAAAAAATAACAGTAAATTTATAATTCACACAGAAGTGTTAACTACTGGGCTGTTACACCCTCGGGGAGAAAACCTTGACCAGCAGTGGCATCGACCCAGTGGTTGTAAATTAACTCATCAGGATAAAATATATTAGACTTAAAGGGGCATTAGTTAGGAGATATAAAACAAATTAAAATATGATTTTTTTTTCTCGGTTCAATCGTTAATGAAAGTGAAATAGTGAAATAATAATTCTCTTTTAGCAGCCAGTTTGGTTCAATTTGGTCAAAATATGCTAAGAAACACCGCTGATGAATTATTCACTTGCAAGTGAAAAATTCGACCTCATTGAATCCGTATTCATGTGACCTTCAATTTAACCCCTTAGCTAGTGATGGGTTACGCATGAATTAGGCGTGTTCAGTTATTAAAAGGAAAAGAATGTCAACATTGAAAGTGAAACAAGGGTATACCATTTAATTGACTGATTCGATCCACTAAAACTCATTCTTATACAGGTAAAAACGATGATTAACATATATCTTTTTTTGATGCGACTGTCATACAAGTGAGAGGTTTGGCTAGCCATAAAACCAGGTTCAATCCACCATTTTCTACATAAGAAAATGCCTGTACCAAGTCAGGAATATGACAGTTGTTTTCCATTCGTTTGATGTGTTTGAACTTTTGATTTTGCCATTTGATTGGGGACTTTCCTTTTGAATTTTCCTCGGATTCAGTATTTTGTGATTTTACTTTTTCACCTATAATATGAAATCAAACAGACCTAGAAAAATCCAATTGCACGAGTTCGCTATCAATTTATATCTATATTTATGTTTATATCGGGTAATATGACCGTCGGCAGTCTTCGGAGGTCACCGCGATGGTTAAGTAGATTGCGTCTAACCTAAAATACACACGAAATGCTGATACATATTATCGAGCCCATGTATTGTAAATTGTTTATTTTAGACTTTTATAATTTAGATATACGTTTTAGTATGTTATAAATCAAAAATGAGAACTTGAGTCAAATCGGTGAACATTGATTTGACAGCTAATGCCACTTTAATTTAACAAGAGAATTGTAACTGTGTTGAAAGAATATATTTTCTGCTCAAAATTTTTCAAGGAAGGTAACAAAAATCGTAATTTTATCTAAGATTTTGCAGGGTAATCAGGATGCCCAATACATAGTTAATAGGAAATAGTGTTGCCACTGTGCACATGCATTCGATTGAATTAATCAATCTTTATTTCATTTTTAGAGCTCGCACCTTTTATGGAAACCCTTTTAACCTATTCCAGTCCACCTTCCATAACCAATTTTATGTTCCAACCTACTCTTTCGACATGGACTCTGATGACGGAGGAATATCTCATGAACCAGATTATTATGATGATTCAGATGACTTTGTTTACCTTCATGCTGGTAATCATTCCGACGATGAATATTCTTTTTAAAACTGAGATAACCAAACGTATGCATTTATATGTGATTACGAGAGTTTTGAATGGAAATAAATTAATCTAGGTGATTATACAATGTGCATGAGACATTACATTTTCTAATTTTTTGTAAAAAGAAAATGTTTTATTAGGTCAAATGTTTGTTCCTTGGATTTTTATAACCAAAAGACATTATAAATATATCTAACCACATCTTTTAAATTATAAATTTTGCCTTTCACGATTGTCTTGAAGATGAAAAACGTCTTCAGTAAGTGCACAATTGCAAAAACTGTCAACATAGCCTCATTTTGATCTCTGTAACAACGAATGTCTCAGATTGAGAACATACATACATGTAAGCTTTTCAAGCGTAAGCCTCTTGGTATACAGCTCCCTATTTTAGGAAAGGGATAAGAGGTGGTTAATCCATGTATGTTACACAGATTACCTATGTTCTGATGTAATCGTCTGGCATATGTCTGCTGTCTTTGCTTTCATTTTTCATGGTTCATTGACAAAATTGTATAGTTTTTTATCAGTGGATTTCTCCAGCTATTATAAGTTATTTAACAAATATACAATGTAAATATATATTAATGGCATGCTTTATATGTCTGTCAGAAGGGTCACTTGACCTTAACCTTATTTTTTTGGTGAGTGATAAGCGTTATGTTTTGTGATTTTGGTCCGTTTATAGGATACTTTAAGTAGCAAATTAACTAAATTTGGTATAAAGGTGATCGTAAGTGTACCTGTTCGTTCATTGGTAATGTTTAGTTTATGTTATATATGCACCTGTAATTATACCTTTATCGTAAAGACTTTCAACATAGGAATCAATCATTATCAATAAAGAAGACAAGACATTTTACTATGTGAACTCTTAGATAATAACATAAACGGTACGCTAACCGAATAACTGGCTACTGGGCTGTTGATACTCTCAGGGATTAACAATCCACAAGTAAAGGTACCTAACCAGTGAGATCATTCATGTCATTAATATACATATTTGAGTCACTGCTTTATCAAAAATTAAAATATTTTACATTTAGATGTCGATTCCAATGTGTGTGTGTTGGGAAAATGTTTTCTAGATTTCTGCGTAGCAAAAAGATTGTGGTTCTGGCACATATTTAATTTTGCTGAAAACTATGTGTAAAATGGTCATCATCAATATCGGCATGTTAATAACATCATAGTGACATCACAACTGCCTTTCTTGCACTAAAATGTCAACAGTATATAATTTATAGATAACATAAGCGTACTTATGGATTTTTGATTTGCAATTTCTGGTTAGATAACAGCTGTTATCATACCCGGTATACCTTATCAGCTTTGAGATAAATTTTACAAATCTTGTAAGTGACAGAAGGATGCGTCTTCATGTTTATTTCTCTTAGTTTGTGTCTACTAGCAAACAGAGGAAACTGTATGAGTCATTCCTCTTAAGGGATAATGCCCTAGAAATACGATTTATTTTTTTCCGTCGTTTTTTTGGCTTTTATCTTTAAAAAAAAGTGAAATTCAATATACGAAATAATCAGAGAGAAAAGTTCAGCAACTGGTCAATTGACCGACAGAGACCGTCGAACCATATTTGAGTTAAAACACTTCAATGAGGATTTTTGCAATCAGTATCAAATACAGATAACTTTAAACAGCAAAATTATCAGCAAAATAAGATCTACTCAACAAGACCGAAATCGACAATCGATTCATATTGTCTTTTGTTGATAGTTTTCATTCAATATTTTTTTACCTCTTTCCTTGAAAACTATAACAGTTAAAATGAAACTGCAAAGAGATATATTCTGATTTAATACGAAAATTAAATCTTTAGAAACTGTTTCCTACAAAAATGATCATTAAGATCAGGTCTTAAAATAAATCAACATAACTGCAATAGTCAAGCAACTCCTAATTATAGGTCTTTCTGTTAAATGACAATAGTTTGCAATGTTCCTTTTGTGCTTTGTTAACAATTATCATGTGCCCTGTAATATATATATTGAAAATCTTAAATGAGCAGCAAGATATGATCTACAAATAGGTGACCATAACTGCATGATCGAATCTGGATCAAGTGTGTCTTTCTATGTTGTGATGTTACACTATTGTTTCAGAAAAAGGGTGAAGGTTTGGTACCATTAAAACGTTTAAACCCGCTGCATTTGTTTGCACCTGTCCTAAGTCAGGAATCTGTTGTTCAGTAGTTGTCGTTTGTTGATGTGGTTCATAAGTGTTTCTCGTTTCTCGTTTTTATATAGATTAGACCGTTGGTTTTCCCGTTTGAATGGTTTTACACTAGTAATTTTGGGGCCCTTTATAGCTTACTGTTCGGTGTGAGCCTAGGCTCCGTGTTGCAGACCGTACTTTGACCTATAATGGTTTACTTTTATAAATTTTGACTTGGATGGAGAGTTGTCTCATTGGCACTCATACCACATCTTCTTATATCAAAACTGGTCACAATAACACTTAGTGTGTGAAAGAAAGTTGCACAGTTGCTAATGATTTTAGCATCTTTTACCAGGTAAACAATTCAGGCTTTGAGTTTTTGTATCATTTATTGTTTCGTTGTTTTATTTGACATACTTAATTGGTATGTTCAAACTACACTATTCACAGTACCTTTACTTTTAAATCGACAGAAAATCCAATCCCAAAAGGCCCCGAATTTTTTACCTGTCCTGTTTCATCAAAGTTATATATTCTTATTATTAGCGCATGAATGTTTAGGATGTATAAAATACTCAGCGCTTTTAATTTAAAATAAGATATGTATTTTTTTTCTAATCATATGGTTTTGATTAGTAACATTTGAATGATTATTATTTTTCTTTGTTTTAAATGTATGTCAAAATTATATTATTTGTGTTTTTTTTTGTAAAGATAGTATGTCAATTACAGTTTTCCTTCTCTACACCACAGTGCTATCTATATTCTAAATAAATTAGATTATTGGTATTTTTGTCTTATGATATTACTATGTGGTTTGGTATTATACTGTCCAGGACTCGCAAAAGTAATTTTGGAATTTAGCATAATATAGATGGTTCAAAACATGCCAACTAGTTAGCTGGATTATGTATAATATAAAGTTGCAACTATTCGTCCCATGCAAGTCCGGAGTATTCGGCTGTACTAGACGGTTTATATACAGCGGAGTCCGAACTGATTCCAATGTTGAATATAACATACATCGTATATAAGGGTTTGTAGGACTCTTTGGACGCATAATTTATTCCAGTAACTCTTGCTGGAGAGAATATGACAGGAAGAAAATATCTGAAAATAACTCAACATGGCAGAAATCGTCAGTCGACTCCTAAAAGCAGTTATTGGCATTAATTACGATTTTTATATTATTTCAATTTTTTGTCTTTCATCTTGAAAACTTTAATTTTTATATAGAAATTTACAAATCAGAATTAATCAGCCAGGCCGAATATACAAATAAGTCAACATGACAGAAATCGCCAGTCAACTCCTTATTTGAGTTATTACCCTTTGATCATTATTTTTGTATTTTTGCGATAACTCTGGTAGATAAAGATTTACCGTATACAGCAAAATTGATCAGAAAGACAACAACACAACTAAGGCAACATGGCCAATATTGTCATTAACCTCATTTAGGAGTATTTGCCTTGATTGACGATGTTAACCCTTTCGCATCGGGGAAATGTTATAGAAGATATAGAAAATGTAATCAGATATACAAGATCAACAAAAAAAAAATATTTTTAGTATCATGAATTAAATTCTACTCTAAAATGTTTAAGAGTTGCCATTGTTGAAGAGTGATTGGTACATGCTTTAAAGGCCTGCAGTAAATTTCTCTTATCTTCATTGTTCATGAAATATTGGCTTATAAATAGTTAACGACAATTAATAATTTTAAACCTGTTGCATGCAGCATAGTATTAAATTGAACTTTGACCAAGATAAGTTAATGTCTAAATTGATAATATTTTTGTCATTGGGCAAATGATTACATCGAATTTGTATAACGCATAACTTCCTTACCTCTCCTGGTGGACTATCAGTCCCTAGGGTATCATCATCTCAGTAGTCATTACTTCGGTATTGACATGATTTATTACAAACCTGTCTAAAATTGTCCGTTTATAAATTTTAAAACTATAGAGAAACTAAGGTTTCAACTCTTTCAGGCAAAGTTGACCCTAGATGGATTTGGCTATATTTAGGTCCTTTTTGGTTGTATAGCTCTTCAACGGTTTCGGTTCTTATACATCCTTGGCTTTCAAATATTCGATTTTGAGCGTTCCTAATGAAGATGAGTCTAGAAAAGCGATTCGGACGCATGAAATCTATAACGTGTTGTTTTCATTTTTTTCGAACCAATACTTTCGACATTTCATCGAAAACAATAAAGCAATATAAAAATACATTAGACAACAACACATTAATACATATAATGTTAAATAAGATCTCACAGCCATTTCGTATGATAAGTGTTAATCGTTTGTATGGTGCAGCTATTCTTGTACGGGAACATCAACATTGGAACTAGGATCTTTAACGATTTCGAAAACTCAATCGAACTATTGTGCAAATGACATAAAGTGGACGATCTACTGTGGATTCATCATTATTCGTGAGATTCACAGGATACCAATTTTGCGGATTTCATGGGTAAGGGTCAACCATGAAATTAAATGTATAAGGAAGAGCTAATTTTCTATAGGCTTGTATGCAGAATTTGACAAAAGCACAATATCAAATATCTACAAAAATACAATTTTACCTAAATCTATGAAAAAGGAATGAACCCACAGTATATAAAAGTTACTTATATAAACAAGTCTGAATTGAAAACAACGTTCAAACCTATGATTCCGTTGGATAAAAACCGCAATTTTATACATGTGCATGCAAAACAAATTTCTTGTTAGAGGTATAAATACAGCACAAACAACATTTTCAAAAGACCAAAAAGTGAAAAGTGTATTTTAACAAAACGCATTTGACTAATAGGTCGAACAACAAATGTTCTTAAACCCTATTCGACCTGTTAGTCAAATGCGTTTTGTTAAAATACACTTTTCACTTTTTGGTCTTTGAAAATGTTGTTTGTGCTGTATTTAGACCCTCTAACAAGTTATATATATCCACACAAATCGCACTATTTAGAAAACAATGAAGTCGAAAAAGCACTTTTAATGTATTGAAATAAAAATACAGTTTCGAGGTTATGAATCGAGTAATTTTCGATAACCTTTTTTTATTGTTTGTTGCGATTAAAAAACAATCAGTCACTGAAATTATTGAAATAACAAAGTTCGGTGTTCAATTTAGATGAAAAGTTAACAGTTCGATGCAGAAATTTGTAATGATTCAATGTGCCTTACTTCTTATGGAAACCTTCATCACGTCCACTCGCTAGCACAAGTTTGGACAACTAAAATAGAACGTTTGGGAGCATATTTTGCTATTTACTTATATTTTGGGCAATGTACAAGGTCATGATTTTCTCAGACTTTATGATAGGATGTATACTGATTAATATTACAGTCTGCAATAACATTTTTTTTTTGTTGTTATTGAAGTAGCTTTTAGTTTTTGCGAGTACTCATATATCGATACGTTGTGTCTTTTGTTTTTGCGTTATTTTTTTAACTTTCTCAAAGATATTTCTAAATAAACTCATCATATGTAACCGGTTTTTAATTTTGTACGCCAGACGCGTATTTCCTCTACAAAAGACTCATCAATGACGCTCGAATCAAAGACGTTAAAACAGCCAAATAAAATTTAAGAGCATTGGGAACCCAAAACTTTGAAAGGTTTTTCCTCAATACGGCTAAAGTAATCTTTTCCTGGGGTAGAACATCCAATTGATTGAAGATGTTCCTACGGTGTGCTGCTACACAACTGTCCCATGTAGGGGAGGGTTGAGAGCACATAAACATGTTTGTTAAGAATTGCGCTACCGTTAAATGTATCTTGTTGCGGTGCTGATTAAAAAAAATATAATTTTGTTTTAAATCTTCGACTAATGTCTATAAAACTTCAGTCTCGAGATACATATTGAACAGAAATTGATAACCTATCTCATATCAACTATTTCAGCAAGGAATACTCAAAACATCATTTAAAATTGGATCGTTTATACATCTAGTCTATTTCACACTTTGGGCATGGCCATTAAAGATTTAAATCTTGCCGAGTTTATTCCTTTGTTCTATTAATGAGACATAAAAACAACAGTTTGCTATAAGCTATAATAAAAAGTATTATTACTATCAAGTGGTGAGATGTGATCAATAGAATCATATTTCTTCAGTTCGATTGTGTTAACTAAATATCAAATGATGCATCGAAAGGTGCTTAAGTTAAACTTAAAAGGACAGAACATATCAAATTATAGTAAATGTCTTCCACTACAAGATCATAACTCTCTAAAACAAATATAACATATTTCAACCAAACCTGCGTTTGTTTGGTGGTCAATAACATCATTTCAAAATTTATCAATGGAGTACATTGGCGCCAAAAAGTACAACCCTTAACCGGTAAGTAATAAAACGGCTTTCTATGTCCCTTGGATTCTCAAACCAAAATAATCTTGTTATATTCATTGTTCAAAAATCATACAAACTGTTAAACAAGTATACACATAAAGTTTATGTATACTAGATGACGACCAATATGATCCAATTGTCGTAATCACAATCCCGTCCTCTTTTTCCTCGAATTTGATTTACCGAATTAGACCTATCACAAGGTTTTTACTAACATGAGCAATACGATGGGTGCCACAAATGGGGCAGGATTTGCTTACACTGCAGGAGCACCTGGATTCACCCCCGGTTTCCGGTGGTGTTCCTGTTATTCAGTCTTTAGTATTCTTTGCTGTGTTTTGTAAATATTGTTGTTTGTCTTTTGGTCGTTTTTTTTTTTTTTGTTTGTCATGGCGTTCGACTTATGAGTTTCATTGTTCCTTTGGTATCTTTGTCTCTCATTTTACATAATTAATAATCTCCAAATACTTCCTAATATCAGCTAATGAGAAATCTGACCAATCATAATTATCAACTTGTGTCTGAATGCATTCTGGTTTACATGACCCTTCAGAGGTCTTTCAATGTAAATTACGGTTGGATAGAAGAAGCTTACGACATGGATATGGAGAAAAGTCCACGTATCAAACATTTGATAAAATAACAAGGAAATGGCTGATACATCAAATCGATGACTTTAATCATATAGGTCTCTTTTTCAAATAAAAACAATAACATACAATTTGATTGATATTCCATTCAATATTGATATTGTGTTATTCAAATTTTCTGTTATAAAATTTAGAAATCATTATAAACTAAAGAATATATCTTATCCCTTTTCGGGTTCGGTTATTCTTTCGGTCTTTTTTGTTTTGTTTGATCAGCTCTTCAATGTTTGCATTCGGGTGTGGATTTTCAAATAATCTGGCCGTAAATCTCACTGAAGAGACATTGTTTGTCGAACTGCGCATCTGATGCAATAAAATTGGTACCGTTTATGATATTTGTACACAAAATAAAACTAATACTAAGCCTTAACTTTAGTTAGCAGTTCTTTATTATAATACCACTCTCAGTACAACCACAATGTCAACGCAACTGCTGGTGACGTAACGTCCCCGAGGGTATCGTCATGCCATAAGTCAGCACTACTGTGTTAACATGAAATACAGATGGGTGCAGTCCTAACCTGTACAGCAAGTTAACTTGATAACCAGTCATTTGGACTGGTCAAAGTTAACCTGTGACCGGATTTAGGACTGCTCTGACCAGTCCTAGGACCAAAATCTAGTTAACTTGAAAAGCGGACTTGGTCCTAGGACTGTTTTTATGTCTGCCAAAAAGTTAACTTGGAAACAGGTCCGCTATTGATATAAGTTAACTTCGAACCAGTCCTGTCATAAGTTAACTTCGAAACCAGTCCTGTCATCAAGTTAACATAAGTTAACTTCGAAACCAGTCCTGCCACAAAGTTAACATAAGTTAACTTTTGCTTTGACAAATCCGATCGAAACCAGACCTGTTCCCAAGTTAACTTTTGACTGGTCTGCTCAACACTAAGTTAACTTGTAACCAGGACCGCTCTACATCGATTTTAAAAAATATTTTTTAATATCTTTGTTTCGTGGTATAAATATCGACAATAAAGTAAAATTAATACTTCCGTTATATAAACAGGATTAAATACATATATTTGAAAATAAAGTACGCATAAAACGTTGCTTGTTACACAAATTTATCTGTAATCTGCCAATCTATAAATTAAAAAACGATCTTGGTTACAATGATAACGGGCACTGAATATATATTCCAATACCTATCAAATTCAACCATATTTGAACTTTATTACGTATATCTATGCAAGGACGTTTATTAGATGTTTGTTATACGTCCTTGATCTATGTAGCCACGATCAGCAATATTTTAATTTCAGGATAGAATTTATAATACAAAATGAAAGCATTATTAAAACACATGACTACAAAATTTTGTCTGCACAAATTAAGAGTCCCAGCATGTCCTCCTTTTGTGCAATATATTGATACGTACCAAAATTTCAGTAGTTTTGATACCTTAGGCGGACTTGTACAACAAAATTATTTGACCGCTTCAAGCAAAACTGACCATATGTGCACTTTAATTTGTAAATCTATATACCTGCATAATAAATCAGCCATATTTTTTATGTCAGGATTCAAAGTATAATACAAATGACAGCAATATTGGAATACAATTACAACAAATTTTTGTTCGCATAAATTTAGGGTGCCAACATGTCCTCCTTTTATTCAAAATATTTATACATAACAAATTTCAGTAGTTTTGATACCTCATGCCGACTTGCTCAACAAAATTATTTAACCGCATCGACCAAAACTGACCATATGTGCACTTTAATTTGTAAATCTATATACCTGCATAATAAATCAGCCATATTTTTTATGTCAGGATTCAATGTATAATACAAATGACAGCAATATTGGAATACAATTACAACAAATTTTTGTTCGCATAAATTTAGGGTGCCAACATGTCCTCCTTTTATTCAAAATATTTATACGTAACAAATTTCAGTAGTATTGATACCTCATGCCGACTTGCTCAACAAAATTATTTAACTGCTTCAAGCAAAACTGACCATTCACTTTAATTTGTAAATCTATATACCCGCATAGTAAATCAGCCATATTTTTAAGTCAGGATTCAATGTATTATACAAATGACAGCAATATTGCAATACAATAACAACACATTTTGTTTCGCTTAAATTTAGGGTGCCAGAATGTCCTCCTTTTATTCCAAATATTGATACGTAACAAATTTTCAGTAGTTTCGATACCTCATGCTGACTTGTACAACAAAATTATTTGACCACTTCAACCAAAACTGACCATATGTGCACTTTAATTTGTAAATCTATTTACCCACATAGTCAATCAGCCATATTTTTATGTCAGGATTCAATGTATAATACAAATGACAGCAATATTGCAATACAATAACAACACATTTTGTTCGCATAAATTAAGGGTGCCAGCATGTCCTCCTTTTATTCCAAATATTGATACGTAACAAAATTTCAGTAGTTTTGATGCCTCATGCTGACTTGTACAACAAAATAATTTGACCGCTTCAACCAAAACTGACCATATGTGCACTTTAATTTGTAAATCTATATACCCGCATAGTAAATCAGCTATATTTTTATGTCAGGATTCAATGTATAATACAAATGACAGCAATATTGCAGTACAATCACAACAAATTTTTAGCATAAATTTAGGGTGCCAGCATATCCTCCTTTTATTCAAAATATTGATATGTAACAAAATTTCAGTAGTTTTGATACCTCATGCTGACTTGCACAACAAAATTATTTGACCGCATCGACCAAAACTGACCATATGTGCACTTTAACTTGTAAATCTATATACCCGCATAGTAAATCAGCCATATTTTTATGTCAGGATTCAATGTATAATACAAATGACAGCAATATCACAATACAATAACAACACATTTTTGTTTCGCATAAATTTAAGATGCCAGAATGTCCTCCTTTTATTCAAAATATTGATACCTAACAAAATTTCAGTAGTTTCGATACCTCATGCTGACTTGTACAACAAAATTATTTGACCACTTCAACCAAAACTGACCATATGTGCACTTTATACCAGCATAGTAAATCAGCCATATTTTTATGTCAGGATTCAATGTATAATACAAATGACAGCAATATTGCAATACAATAACAACACATTTTGTTTCACATAAACTAAGGGTGCCAGCATGTTCCCATTTATTCAAAATATTGATAGGTAACAAAATTTCAGTAGTTTTGATACCTCAAGCTGACTTGTACAACAAAATCATTTGACCACATCAATCTAAACTGACCATAATTGCACTTTATTATATAAATCTATATATCTGCATAATAATTCAGTAATACTTATGTCAGGATGTATTGTATAAAACAAATAACAGCAATATTGGAACACGTTGACTACAAAATTTTGTCCACATAAATTCAGAGTGTCAGCATGTCCTCCTTTTATTCAAAATATTGATACGTAACAAAATTTCAGTAGTTTTGGTACCTTAGGCTGACTCCTTTAACAAAATGATTTGAACGTATCAATCAAAACTGACCATACTTGCACTTCTGACAGTATGTAATTCTATATGGCTGCATTATAAATTAGAAGTTTTTTTTTAATGTTGCGATGGATTGTACCTGGCGCCTTTATGTCTTCTCCTGGCGCTCCTGTGCGCATTTTAGTAGGACTGCAAATGTAAGCAATAGTATTGGAAAACAATAAATTCATGCCAAATTTTTCCACATTAATTGAGAGTGTCAGCATTTCATCTCTATATTCATAATATTGAACAGTCACTACAGATAGTAGTTCAGGATGGTGTGTAAAACAAAACTATTTGACCGCATCATCCAAGTACCAACACTGACATGTCTGATTCATTTGTACTTTTAATAAAAAAGTATATGAGGTTCTCTTCTGGGAATAGTATACTGTTAATATATTATGTCGGTTGATTGATTTTGTTTGTAGCTATACGTCAAGTGGCAACTATTTCAATCAAGTGCACAACGAGTATAATTTTGGGACGTCCCATATAGCAAAGACAAATCTCTCGATAAATCTGACGAAATTGACGAGATTGTTGATAGTTTTACCACACCGTATGTATCCGGACACTGTACAGTTTTCGTTAGAATATTCTGCGGAAAACAGAATAGTAAATCCAATGCAAACAAGGTGAATAACAATGAAATATCCGTGCATGTAATGCATTAACCTAAGTAAAATTTAGGAAGAGACAGGTAAAAATGGGGAACGATTCAACGTCGACAATGATGTTGATATCCCATGATATAAGAATATTGTTCCGATGCGTTGGATAACTTTTCTATCCGCCTTCTAATAAAAAAACAAAAACAAAGCAAACAAACAAACTCTCATTTCCTTTATGATAGCTCTATGTGATTGTATAGCCATTGTTTATGTATATAAAAATTAAGAATGGAAATAAGAATAAGAATAATTATCAAATGAAAAAAAAAGAATTTTGTTGATATGTATAATATCTAGTAGAGTCTAGCGAGTAAAGAAATTTGCTACCTGGGAAAAACAATGCGTATGTTGTTTACATATTTTAATTAAAGTTCAAGTCTGATATGAAAACTCTTAAACACGATAATCTGTCATAAGCAGACCTGTCCTCAGGTCTGGTCAATAGCAGACTTGTCCACAGTTCTGGTCAGAAGCAGACCTGTCCACAGGTCTGGTCAGGAGCAGACCTGTCCACAGGTCTGGTCTGGCGCAGACCTGTCCTCAGGACTGGTCAAAAGCAGACTTGTCCATAGGTCTGGTCTGGAGCAGACCTGTCGATAGGTCTGCAGCAGTCCTAAAAGCAGACCGTAGGTCTGGTCCACCAACGACAAAGTTAACTTGCTTGTCTGCTTAAAATTCTCAAGTTAACTTAGAAAGCGGTCAACAAATCTGCTCCAAGTTAACTTTTGTCAAGGTTAGGACCGCACCCATCTGTATCACCTGAACAGTCATTTTCCGTAAATGTTTATTTAGATTGTTACATTTTTTGAAACACCGCGTTTATTCATAACATTGCCATATAAGCGGGAGGTTTGGCTAGCCATAAAACCAGGTTCAACCCACAATTTTTTCTTAAAATGTCCTGTACCAAGTCAGGAATATGGCAGTTGTTTTCAAATAGTCCGTTTCTATGTATGTTGGCGTTTGTTTTTGTTGTAGTTCAGTGTTTCTGTTGTTCCGTTGTTTTTCTCTTATAGTTGATGTGTTTCCCTCGGTTTTAATAGAAAAACAAAGTATATGGGGTATCCATCCATGACACAAAATTAGTACATTGACAGCAAAAAAAAAAAACAAAAAAAAAAAAACACACACACAAAAAGCAAAGGAACAGCGCTTTTATTGCTGTTCTTTATCTCAAAGTCACAGTGAGGCCTTCAACACGAAGCAAAAAAAAAAAAAAAAAAAAAAAACTCTCACCTCACTGCAAGTTTAAGACGGCCCCTAGCACCGGCTTGAGCGGAATTCTTTGCAAAATAATTTGAATAGACTTTGTAAGATGTAACACCGCTTAATCGGGCCAGGTGAAAAAGAACATACTGGAAAGTAGTACATATTTATTACAAAATAGTTCCTACGCACTTCTGTTAGCCTTGCCAGTTGGGTTCTGCAGTTGTGAGAGTTCGTTTTCTGCGCTACGGCGCCTTAAAACATGGAACAGGTCAACAATGACGGAAAGCAGATTACGTGGTCTGGCTATACTACACAGAAGTGACAATGTTGGCAATATTCAATGCATAGAAGTGCTAAAGAGATGGGATTCGTCCGGGCACAGAAAATCCCTTAGCAATTGACAAAGCCTAACCGAATAAAATTGTCAGTGTAAACAAAAGTGTTACGTTATAATAATTTGAATTTGATAATTAAAAGTTATGAGTTATTAAGTATGCATTTTCATTTTAAGGTTTGAAAATTGTGTCTCTGAAACGAAGTCAAAATAGCTCGATTGGGACAGCCAAAAAAGCATGATAAACCACAAAAAAGGCTCAACTTTAGGGGGCCTTTCATTTTAAGTTCGCAAATTGTTTCCTAAAATAAGTAAAAATAGCTTGTGAAGAGTCATAAAGCAGGATGAAGCGTAAAAAATCTTACTTTACCGGCACACGTAATCTAACTCTGGTTTATAACTATTTTCAATATATTCCAGGCGCTTATTTATTGAAATATAACAAAAATTTAACAAGTGGTGAATTCTGAGGAGGTACATTGCATACAGGGAAAAGGCCCGAAAATATCATTTTCTGCTTAAAATGGGTCAACAAACTTTTGTCGCCTCGCTGCGCTCGGCAACAAACTCAACTGCCTCACCTTACAAGACGGGCAAATTACGGCCCTGAAAATTATTATCAGCGAAGACATATACACACTAAGTCTAAATTCGTCTAAAAACAGAGACATATGTATATGTAAAAGTGTTTGTTTATGTAAAAAACTATGAATATCTACCACCACTGTTGCCAGCTTTAGAGATCGGTTAACACCAGTTGTTCCTCGAGCTTTGAATAAACAAATTCAAACTAAAAATGTACATAAAATGGTAATTTTAATCACAATCTGTATATATACTGAGACTACTATAACACAGAGATTGGTCACTATCTATTTATCGGATTATCTGAGTCTCCGGTATAGTTAGCTACGTTATTTTAACGTAGTTTCGTATTCGACCGTAGCAGACGACATATATCACCTTATCACTGAGACTACTATAACAGTATCGGATATTATTATTTTCTTTTAAAATAAATTAAAACAAATTGAATTAATTAAAAAAAAAAGGAAAATAGTTTTTATCTTTCAAATGTAGTTATCTCTATTCATATTTAAATTTTGTTTTAATCATTAATAATTTGTTAATAGTTTGTAATTATGCGACCACTCTTGAAAATGTGAATGTGATTAATCTTATCAATCTTACAGTTACATTCTTTTGCTACACGTCCGTTAATTGTATCCAATATACAAATATTTTACCTGTAAAGACAGGTAGTCTCAAAAGCATAGGAGATGAATTTTGTTTCACAGCTGGGTGCCCAAGATACATGAGGCTCCGTTTATTGCAGTAAACTTTTATTCTATACTTGTAAGGTATTTTCACTGCTGTGTGCCCAATATACATGTTTATTCTAGTAAACCTTGTCAAATATCGTCGGTGAACTTGTGTTAGGATTCGGGAGGTGTGGATGGGATTTTATAGAATGGAGAGTAAGGGGCAAAAAAGTATAGAATGGAGAAAAATGGACCGACAAATACAGAATAGAGAAGAGAAAATAATTAGGTGATAAAATTTAAAGAATAGAGAAAAAAGGCATAGAAATTATAGGAAATAAAGAACCCCATCCAGACCCTCATAATACGTAGCAATGTCAGATCTAAACAAGAATGTTAAATATGATAGCATATGATGATGTCACCTTTCTGTAAATTCAACTTCGATTCACAACTGCTTGTCAATGGTAAATATTTCACGTACAGTCAGCCTGATTAAACCGAAATGAACTTTTTCAAATTATGTTTAAAGTTTGTTTTATGTTATGTCGTTACACCAATGTCCCATGCTAGTGGTGGTGATTAAAATATTTAACATTGTCACTTTCTTCATGTACCTGTCTCAAGCCAGGAGCCTGTATTTCAGTGGTTGCCTTTGGTTCATGTCCGTCATATTTGAATTTTCGTAAATTGCTTTGTTAATGTAGACACTTCGTTTTCTCTAATGAATTGTTATATATTTTCCATGTCAGGGATTTTGAAGCTGACTGCACGGTATAGGTTTTCTTATTGTTGAAGGTAATTACCGTGGATTCCAATAACTTACATCCACTTCATTGAACTTCATTTGAACTAAAGTAGTTGTCTGATTGGCGATCATTATCAATAATATATAAAATCTCTTAAAGTTTTTATTTGTATTGCTACAAGTGGCTTCATGGATTATTCAATGTGAAGAGTCAAAATTAATTTTATGGTTCAATAAATTCAAAATAAATAATAGCCATTCATTAAATATGATAGACTACATTGTAAGTTTTCTAGCTGTTTTTGAGCTGTTTTATAAGTATATAATAGTGCCTCATTTTTAAGGGATTGAAATTTTATAAAATAAATTTATCTATCTATTTCTCCATATACATTTTTGTTAAAATACCCTTTTCACCTTTTTGTCTTTTGGAAAATGTTTTTGTTTTGTTTTGTGAAGTATTTAGACCCTATATCAAAATTTTGTTTTGCATGTATACGCATGAAAATTCCGGTTTTTATCCAACGTAATCCTAGGTTTGAACGTTGTTTTCAAATTAGACTTTTAAAATATGTAATATGGTTCGTCAGTAGTTATATTTATGACAACTTATAATTATCGGTAGATGTGTAAATATTGACACCTGTGTCAGGAAAGTAATTACAAACTAAAATCTGTTTTAAGGAATATGTACAAATAAATGTTAAGTGGCAAGTAGTACCGATATGCATGTCTTCGTAATACAATTCTCGCATTACCATTTCTTGCATTTTTTTTCTATTTCGAAACTGTCTCTTTTGTGAATTTATTCAACAACAAACTTTTTTCATACAAGATTTGTTTTTAGAACTGAATGTCGCATTTTGTTCTTATGTTGAAAAGAAACCAACAAATGTTTTGTTTTAAAAGATCCTGACCCTCTCCCTTCTCCCCCGCCCCCCTTTCTTCAACAAAAAAGAAAGAAAGATTGGATTGGCATTGTCTAGTATATAATTTTAAATAAAATGCTCCTGTATTTTTATGAGAAATACTTTATAACACAATCTGGGACTTGTACAAGTTTATGCATCTATTAGTCCAGGCATATGCATACAGTAATGCATGTATACGCATGAATTTCTCGCTACATTGGATACCCATCTGTGGCCTTCGGCTGTTGTCTGCTCTATGGTCGACCAATTGTAATTTGTTAAAAATATTCTGTCAATTAAAAACAAAAGAGCTTTTGCAAGATTTAGATGTGGGGTAGCTCCACTAAAAATAGAAACTGGAAGGTATAAAGAAAAGAAGTCCACGAGATGACATGTTGTGGAGCTATACTATTGAAGATGAACTTCATGTCCTTTTAAAATGCTCATTATAGACATATCATGATATATTAAGCTAAACATTTTAACTTATAAATATCAGATACCGAAAAATTCATATTTCTATTTAACAACGACAATGTTGCTGCAATAGTTGGCAAAAACATCAACAATATTTTATTGAAAAGAAACGGCATTTTATTTCACTAGTTCTTAAAGAAAAGATGTTTCATTTTCATTTAGTATATGGACACTGTAAATTTTAAATGTAAATGAGTAAAATGTGTTTATATTTATATATTGTGTCTCAAAAGTCTCTCATTTATCTTTTGAAAATTGGTGCATACAATGCAAATGTTTTAATGATTTGTTTATTTCTGTGAATCTCATTTTATGTTTGTATGTGGTGAGACTTTAATAAAATATTGAATCTAAAATATTCAGAAACTATAAACTTTACTTAAATTTATACTTGAGTCAGAAAATTAAAACCAACAGAGTCAGAATTAAATTTTAAGCTGACAAATGTTTTACCCTCAGCGGGCATTCAATACCATTGACATACTACAGCAAAATCGCGATATACATGTACATATATTTTGGACATCTTATCAGTAATTTCTCTAATGTTAAACTATGCTAGATTATAATTATTCGCTTATTTGGCAAATTCATATTCTACTAAGCTATTTTCAATTATTTAAGTTTTGATAAATACCATTACAAATAACATATTTGTCTCAGTTTCCTCAGTGAGGGTATTCCATTGAGAAAATATATATAATAAACAAGGTTGTCGGGTAAATGTGGATTACGGATTAAGATGTTAGATGTCAAACTTCAATTAACAAACTGAGGCGAATTGAACACGAATATGTATTTTCTCTTCAACAGTGTTTTTATTCTCTGTTCTTTATTTTCATTTAAACTAAACTAAATACGTTTTGACAAATTAAAGAAAAATAAACATTATATGTTAACCTTCTAGGATTATTCTAAAAGAATGACGGATTTTATGTTGACCATGGGGGTATTTTTGTTCCGTTACTGAGGATATTTTTTGTCCTTTATGAATCCATATGACAAATTTGACTCCAGTAAGGATAAATTTTGTCTCATAGAAAAATCGGTAGTTTTTATCTAATAGATTTACTTTTCCATTTTTATCGGATATAATAGTTATTTTGAAAAATGCAAACGATAATTATTCATTAAAGGTTCGTATGCATGTATCAAGATCCAGCAACTTTGACTAGTATAAAGGATTGCCTTTGTTTTATAGCTCAAAACGGTATTATTTGTTAAATGCTTTCCATTGGTTGAATAATGAAATGTATGTTTCAGAAATTACACAAGTTCAATTTTAAGCTTTGACTCCTGGGGTAATGTCATTTACAGTAAAAGACGAAAATCTACACATGTACATCCTTATAAAAAGAAGATGTGGTATGATTGCCAATGTTCATAATTATGTCATTACTATTGTTCTCCCCTAATGATAAATCTATAATATATGCCACTGGACGTTAAACGATCAACTATTAATTCATCCATCTTATCCTTTTAGTTTTGTGATAATTTGCATATCAAATACATGAAACAACTGCAGATTTGCACTAAAGTCAGAAGTCCGAAAGTATTGCACATATAAAATATTAATTCACAGCCCTACGTTTTGATTCCCTCACAAAACAACACTTTATAAATTTCATGCATCCGTAACGCTTTTCTGAATTTACTTTCACAAGGAACTCTCAATACGGTAATATTTGAAAGCCAAAGAATGTATAAAATATAGATAGGAGTGTGGAGTTATAAGACCAATATAGGACCTACACATTCACAACATTATTTAAATAAAATTGAGAATGGAAATTGGGAATGTGTTAAAGAGACAACAACCCGACCATAGAACAGACAACAGCAGATGATCACCAATAGGTCTTCAGTGCAGCGAGAAATTCCCGCACCCGGAGGCGTCCTTCGGCTGGCCCCTAAACAAATATATATACTAGTTCAATGATAATAGACGTCATACTGAACTCCAAATTATACACAAGAAACTAAAATTAAAAATAAAACAAGACTACCAAAGGCCAGAGGCTCCTGACTTGGGACAGGCGCAAAATGCGGCGGGGTTAAACATGTTTTTGAGATCTCAACCTCCCCTATACCTCAGCCAATGTAGAAAAGTAAACGCATAACAATACGCACATTATAATTCAGTTCAAGAGAAGTCCGAGTCCGATGTCAGAAGATGTAACAAAGAAAATAAACAAAATGACAATAATACATATATAACAAAGACTACTAGCAGTTAACTGACATGCCAGCTCCAGACCTCAATTAAACTGATTGAAAGATTATGTCTTCATCATATGAATATCAGTATATATGTGTCTGTCCAAAGTCGTAGTTCAATGGTTTTCGTAACATCGATAATGATTATATTTGGGCTTTCTCGGTGGCAAGATTGCTTTGTTATATAAAGAAGGGCGTTAGTTTGCTCAATTGAATTATTTCATATTTTCTTGTTCAAGACGGGCGGGGCCTTTAATAACCGACTTTACAGTTTCCGTATTTTTTCATTATTGAAGGTCGTATATATATAACTGCCAACATTCCTCTTGATTTGAACTTTTTGAATAGTTGTCTCACTAGCAAATATATCACATTTTCTAATTTTACATAAGCCTGCAATCCATCAATGGCCAGCTTATCAACTGTAGCTGAAACCTACGTTTCCTTAAAAAAAAAATCAAAAAAAAAATCTGAATTTATAAACTGACAATTTAAGAAATGTTTGTCATATATCGATATCTGTTCGTGACATATCCAACATATTTTAGATATTAAGATGTAAACCCTTTAATAAACCTTATTTCTTTTGGCAATACCTACTTTAATACAATAAAAACTATATGGTATGAAAGTGTTTGCAATTATAAAGATCAAGTAAAAGAAGTGTATATATATATTCGAAACTAAAACATGATCGAATATATAACTGGTGCCTTTGGTTGTTACCTGCTCTTTTCGGGTTGTTGTCTCTTTAACATATTCCCATTTCCATTCTCAATTTTAAATAAACTAAAATTTAAAACAAACTGTTTTCAGATCAAAATACATTTAACAAGCGAGTGCGTTGATACAGTTTATATACTTGTATGTCAGGTGAGAAGTGACACCAAGTAATATGTACACTAAAATGTTTATCGTCTTCCATTATATATGAGGGTGTGGGTTGGGGTTTATAGAATTGAAAAGTATTGACAAAAACAAAATAAAGAATACAAAAATAACCAGACAAATATAAAGAAAAGAGAATGATGAGGTTATAGAATATATGGCATAAAAAATGATCGGCAAAAGGTATAACGAATAGAAAAAATTGCCTAAAATGACAGAATACAGAAATAATGAATCCCCATTCAGACCCTCATAATCTGACGTTGACATTTATATCTTAAGGGAAATCATGGCCATACGATACAGTTTTAAATGTACAATGAAGAAAGTTCACATACAAGCTAATTTTTACATGTAATAAAAATTATATCTTCATGTGATAGATTTAAAAGTTCGACATTTACTTAAAATTTTGGTTTCTTGGACATTTCTGTCCTTTGAACAGACATGTTAACTTTTTTTTGTTTCAAAAGATAAACATATGCGCATTTCGGTAAAGAGATTAGGAATATCTTTGTTACAAAATTGGACTCTTCATTTGTGTAACATTTCTATGTTAATGATTATTTTTGTAAATAGAAATTGATTTTAGAAAAAACCGGCATTTTGTTGTATATTTATTCAATTGAAAAAAGTTGGTTATTTCTTCATAAAAGTTGGAACGATTAATCTTCATACAGTATCAAGCCAAAAGTCCTTTTTAAAAAGGGATCCATATGCTCGTTTTAAGCTAATGGTTAAATCTCGATAAAATGCATCTTTTCCCGATATTTCAGTTTGACGTCGCCTTCAACAACGAGCAAAACCCAAACCGCATAATCATTTATAAAAGTTCCCAAAATTACAAATATAAATTCAAACAATTCAAACGAGAAAACTAACGGCCTGATTGATATACAACACTTATAAAAATAATATACAACAACAACCACTGGTTACAGCAAAAGGGGTTCCAACCATTTGTCCCAATTAAAAGAATTTCAGGTCAAACAAACGGGAGTTCTTATCTACGGAACAATAACTGGATCCCCACTGTACAGTCTCCTGACGCTTACGAGTAATAGTATACCTATAGGATAGTCTCAGATTATGGTGTTACAAAATGCTTTTAATTGTCTGTGAGTTTTTTTTTATTTATGTTTTATTCCATTTAGTCCTGCAATTTATTGATTGATTAATGAAAATATCATAGCAATTCTTTTAGTTTATCTAATTAAATATACAATTAATTTCATTTAGTTATTTGGATTTAATAACCTCAAATTAAAGGGTGCGAAAAGATATATTAATGTAACTGTTTCAAAGTTCAAATTAATCAATTATTGATTGAAGTGAATCAATAAAGTTTATTTTCTCGAGGAATAAACTGCATAGTATACAAATCCTTGTTCTAATATAAATAGTAATAATTTTCATCGGCGAAAAGATAGATACTTTTGTTGTGTTGGAAGAATCGTAAAAGTGTTATTTTTCTAAATTCTATTGTTTACTCGGAAATCGTAAAGTCTAAAATTGATTTTTTACCATATTGGACTTCATATTGTGTATTGAATTGAAACATGAACGCGGACTTCGATGAGAACACCTGGATTGAAAGTTTGCAAACGTTCCGACCAATGAAATTCATTTTAATATGTAACGCGGACTTCAACGAGAGCACCTAGATGAAATATTTTATTTATACGACAATTAGTTTTTATTTAGAAATTACCGCTAAAATATAGTTAATAAAATTAAATGAGAGGAACAATGCAGAATTGTTTCTTTTCCATTCTTGTTTTTTTTACAATGTTTATGTTCATTTTAATTTGGTAGGTAGAATTATATTAAATGCCCCAAACGTAAATATAAGTTTTTTGAAATGCATTAAAAGACGTAAGAGAATGCCGACTAAGAGCCAGTCAAGGTAGTTTAACTTAAACCTACCCATCGTTATCGCAGACTAAAATTTATCTCATAAAAACAGAATACATGTTGATTTATTGCAAGAATTTTTGTACGTCACGGTGCATGTCAGCACGATAATCCCTTTACAGAATCGTAACCACGCTTTAATATTTTCGTTTGATATTTGCTGCTCTTCCACAATTAACGACCGTTTTACTCCAGTGACCGGTATTACAATTTAACAGTTTTAAAAGTTCATTGAGCTGTTACTTCATTTACAATTTTGAGCAAGACCAAACTGTTTATCAAATTCAACAAATGTCAACATTATCTTCATCAATTTTATTATTTAACGAAACATTGTTTTCATTACAAGCTATTCCATATATCAATATACAGCTAGTGAATATTTGTTGTTTACCGAAAATATAAGATACATCGATTTAAATTATGTACACAATGAATAATTTCTGTGAAGTTACTTTTATTTCCGAATTTACGAGTACAATATAGTAAAACAGAAAAAGAAAAACGGTAAATATACAGGAATACATAAAGTTTCGTAAGTAATTGCAAGGGACCA
Organism: Mytilus coruscus; assembly: GCA_017311375.1. Taxonomy (NCBI): domain Eukaryota; kingdom Metazoa; phylum Mollusca; class Bivalvia; order Mytilida; family Mytilidae; genus Mytilus; species Mytilus coruscus. The sequence continues at coordinate 80,024,850 of CM029604.1, forward strand.
CACGTTACTTACATGCCACGAGTTTTCATAGCACTTAGCAATTTTGAAACGAATATGTGAGATCTACTGCATTTAAGCAAATTAAAATTATGTTATACATCTAACTATTTTATTTGCAACAGATTCACAAGTTTTGCATTTTTAAACCGTGCATCAATATTTTTAATGTTTTATTTAAATTCCTTGTATGTCACGTGTTTTGTTCATTCATTTGTTTAAATTGTGAAGCATGTGACTTTACTAAGAATACACGCATTTAACTAAAGTCGATAAAGTTTGAAACAAATAAACGACAGATACATCGAGGTTGTTTTGCTTGAGTGATTTACCTATACAAAGCTCGGGTCTCAACAATGTTTAAAACGAATTAATGCCAGCTTGAAATAGTTTAACGGGGCGTGGCCTATTGGTTTGACGCATCTTACCACCATCTGAAATTAACTTGATTGACCGCAAAGGAATCTATTTGACTGGCGTTAAAAATTTGATATGGTTTGAAATGAATTAAAACTAATTTTAATTTTGTCAATCTTTATCAAATGATGATTAATCTTATTTAAACAGCGTTAATGCGTTTTGTCCGTTCAAGTTAAATTTGGGTTACTAGTGTATGCATTGTTCAAAATCATACAAACTGTTAAACAAGCATACACATAAATGTTGTCTGTTCTGTGGTCTCGTTGTTGTCTCTTTGACACATTCCCCATTTCCATTCTCAATTTTAATTTTACATAAAGTTTATGTATTCTAGATGACGACCAATATGATCCAATTGTCGTAATCACAATCCCGTCCTCTTTTCCTCGAATTTGATTTACCGAATTGAACCTATCCCAAGGTTTTAACTAACATGAGCAATACGATGAGTGCCACAAATGGGGCAGGATTTGCTTACACTTCAGGAGCACCTGGATTCACCCCGGTTTCCGGTGGTGTTCCTGTTATTCAGTCTTTATTATTGATATTCACCCTTATGTATCTAGTGTTAAATTAGGTATTTATATGACAGACCTTTCTTGGTATTCCTAATTATTGGAAGATTTTATATAGACAGAAGTAGTATACCTAAAACGACAAAGTTATTTTCATTTACCTGTATATATTATGAAAACCGGTTTTTTCAAAAGTGATTATTTTCTAAGGGTTAAATATTTCGCAGTGGTGTCTTGCCATGGCTTTGTTTAAACTTGTTTGTTTGCTTTTGGCCTTGAATGTTTGTCCCTAATATTTAATTAACTATGTATTTACATTCAGATATCACAGATCGAAGTTATTCGTTCATATTCTGTTAATTTACGTTTTTGATTGAGTTAAGCCTTCCAATTGATATTTTATCGTGTGGTTTTCTATGTTGTGATGTTATACTATTGTTTCAGAAAAGACAGAAGGTTTGGTACCATTAAAACGTTTAATCCCGCTGCAAATGTTTGCACCTGTCCTAAGTCAGGAATCTGATGTACAGTAGTTGTCGTTTGTTTATGTAATTTATACGTGTTTCTCGTTTCTCGTTTCTCGTTTTTTATATAGACTAGACCGTTGGTTTTCCCGTTTGAATGGTTTTACACTAGTAATTTTGGGGCCCTTTATAGCTTGTTGTTCGGTGTGAGCCAAGGCTCCGTGTTGAAGGCCGTACATTAACCTATAATGGTTTACTTTTATAAATTGTTATTTGGATGGAGAGTTGTCTTATTGGCACTCATACCACATCTTCCTATATCTATTTAGTATTCTTTGCTGTGTTTTGTAAAGTTGTTGTTTGTCATTTGGTCGTTTTTGTTTTTGTTTGTCATGGCGTTCGACTTACGAGTTTCATTGTCCCTTTGGTATCTTTGTATCTGATTTTACATAACTAATAATCTCCAAATACTTCCTAATATCAGCTAATGAGAAATCTGACCAATCATAATTATCAACTTGTGTCTGAATGCATTCTGGTTTACATGACCCTTCAGAGGTCTTTCAATGTAAAATACGGTTGGATAGAAGAAGCTTACGACATGGATATGGAGGAAAGTCCACGTATCAAACATTTGATAAAATTACAAGGAAATGGCTGATACATCAAATCGATGACTTTAATCATGACTGCCGATCTAGGTCTCTTTTTTCAAATAAAAATAATAACATACAATTTGATTGATATTCCCATTCAATATTGATATTGTGTTATTCAAATTTTCTGTTATAAAATTTAGAAATCATTATAAACTAAAGAATATATCTTATCCCTTTTCGGGTTCGGTTATTCTTTCGGTCTTTTTTTGTTTTGTTTGATCAGCTCTTCAATGTTTGCATTCGGGTGTGGATTTTCAAATAATTTGGCCGTAAGCATCACTGAAGAGACATTATTTGTCAAACTGCGCATCTGGTGCAGTAAAATTGGTACCGTTTATGTTATTTGTACAAAAACATAAAACTAATACTAAGCCTTAACTTTAGTTAGCAGTTCTTTATTATAATACCACTCTCAGTACAACCACAATGTCAACGCAACTGCTGGTGACGTAACGTCCCCGAGGGTATCGTCATGTCATAAGTCAGCACTACTGTGTTAACATGAAATATCACCTGAACAGTCATTTTCCTTAAATGTTTATTTAGATTGTTACATTTTTTGAAACACCGCGTTTATTCATAACATTGCCATATACGCGGAGGTTTGGCTAGCCATTAAACCAGGTTCAACCTACAATTTTTCTTAAAATGTCCTGTACCAAGTCAGGAATATGGCAGTTGTTTTCAAATAGTCCGTTTCTATGTAACTATGTTGGCGGTTGCTTTTGTTGTAGTTCAGTGTTTCTGTTGTTCCGTTGTTTTTCTCTTATAGTTGATGTGTTTCCCTCGGTTTTAATAGAAAAACAAAGTATATGGGGTATCCATCCATGACACAAAATTAGTACATTGACAGCAAAAAAAAAAAAAAACACACAAAAAGCAAAGGAACAGCGCTTTTATTGCTGTTCTTTATCTCAGTCACAGTGAGGCCTTCAACACGAAGCAAAAAAAAAAAAAACCTCTAACCTCACTGCAAGTTTAAGACGGCCCCTAACACCGGCTTGAGCGGAATTCTTTGCAAAAACAATTTGGATAGACTTTGTAAGATGTAGCACCGCTTAATCGGGCCAGGTCAAAAAAGAACATACTGGAAAGTAGTACATATTTATTACAAAATAGTTCCTACGCATAAGGGTAAATCTTAAACTATGTAGCATATTTTAGTAATTAAGGTATCAGATGAAAGGTGAAGGACTGGTGATCCTTGTAGAACACACAATTTACTGATAATTTTGAATAATACGAAAATTTATGAATGAATTCTAAAATTGAGGGCATATATAGCCTGTTTCTCAGATATGAAGTGCCTTGTTTGGTGTATCCAAAATTCCGGTAACCAGTGCAGTACGGTCTGATGTATAAATAAAGTATATTGATCCCGCCTTCATAAAATGTTTTGAAGTGAAAAATTTAACGTAGATAGGAATGAGGACCAAGAATAGGTGGTGTGCGTCTTATTAAAATTTAAGAATACAAACTGCCCTAAAATTGAGAGAATGATGTGGCACACATAAGAGAAGTTATCTCAAGAATAAATACACCATAACTTTAAAAATACAGAAGAGCATACATTTCTTTGTTACCCGGATTTGTTTTAGTTTAATCGAATTATGACTATTGAACAGCGGTATACTACTGTTGCCTTTATTTATTTACAAGTGACATAGATCTTCCTAGTCGTATTTAGCACAACCTCTCAGAATGTTTGTTTTCAGTGCTCTTCAACTTCGTTCTTGATATGGCCTTTCTATTATTTTAATAAGTTTTATGTAATGGAATGGCGAGTCTGGGGTACCAAATTATAAGTTTGGTACATTTGTATCTTTATATTTAACAAATAAAAATACTCAATTTTGTTTTAGTATTGCAACTAATGTTAAAAGCGGAAATATATTAATACTGTAATATATAGCGACATTTTATGGGAATACGATTAATAAAAAGACCAACAGCTTATCTTCGGAAAACAGATTGGCGGTAAAGCTCTAAATAGCCCTGATATCATGTATGTGAGTGCATCTCTAAAAGGATTGTCACTAAGAAGTGAGTTTACTTTTTTAAGGGATTTCGCATAATGTGTTTTACATAATTGCATTATCCCGTGTTCCTTGAGCTGCTTAAAACACTCTAAAACCTACTAGCAATAGTTTTGAACCATTAAATGTTCTAGCATTATCTGCTTGTGTGGAACGTTGTAGATCATTCGTAGGCATATGGTGGATCATGTCTATGAGTCTGTCATTGACAATGAATTAATCGACGCTTTAGATAATCTTTGCCAAGAAGGCTTGATTTGATTTTTGATTTTGGTGTTTTAACGCCACTTTTAAGCACCGCTTTTGGGCTATTTCGTGGCGGTCAGTTTCTATTGGTGGAGGAAGCCGCAGTGCCCGGAGAAAACCACCGACCTTCGATGGGAAAACTGACAATCCTAGTCAATTAAGATTGAGTCGAGTGCACCCGCACGAGCGGGTTCGAACTCACAACCTCAGTGTTGACTGGCTAGTGATCACAGTAGTAACTACTTAGACCACTCGGCAACCGAGGCCCCCAAGAAGGCTTGATGAATGTGTACTGAAGCCATTTGATTCCATCCTGAGCAAAGCATATGGTCTACCTCCATGACAAATGTCTTGTTATTCCCGCAAATAAATCCCCAAAAACAACATTTTTGTATGTAAATCACATTACATAAACTGATTATTAAAGGGATTAGGTATTGACAATTCACTTTAATGCATGACTGTTATGGAATATCTGTTTCACAGATGATGACAGATATGTTCCAATTGTTGTCACCACACTCCCGGCCTATTTTCCTCGAATGTAATCTACCAAATTAGATTTATCACCAGGTTTGTACCTATATAAGCAACACGATAGGTGCCACATATGGAGCAAGATTTTCTTACCCTTCCGGAGCACCTTTTATCACCCCTCCTTTTTTGGTGGGGTTCGTATTGCTCTGTCCCTAGTTTTCTATGTTGTGTTTTGTGTATTGTTGTTTGTTTTTTTGTCGTCTTTCGTTTTTCTTCCAGAGCATTGTCAGTTTGTTTTCGACTTTGGTATCGTTCGCCTCTCTTCTGGCATATTTCATTTAAAATAAATTTCTTTAATGTCATCTTTAAAAAAATTATCAAGAGGATAATGGAATATTTAAAAAAAAAAGGTGGACAATTATGAAGGTGTGTATACGAAAAACGCATACTAAAGTTGCTACGTCTAAATCGCATCATCGAGCCAACAGCAACATACGATGAATGTACATGTAAATAAAGTTTGCAACTTACATATTAAGCAAAATATATAAGCCACCAAAACCATTTGAAAAAAAAAAACATATTCAATACGAGAACTAAGTAAAACAAAATATCTTGTTCCTAATACCTTATACAGTTGTATAATTGTTAGTCGTAAAAATAACTCAATGTATTATTTAATCCTTGCATAAATGAATACATTTAAAAATAAGAAGATGTGGTATGATTGCCAATGAAACAACTCTCCACAAGAGACCAAATGACACAGAAATTAACAGCTATAAGTCACAGTACGGCCTTCAACAATGAGTAAAACCATAGTCATTTATAAAAGGCCCCAAAATGACTAATTTAAAACAATTCAAACGAGAACACTGTGTTAAACATCATAACGTATTAGTGTCCACTATATAATATCATTGTAACAAATACATCTTATTCTCGAAGCTAATAGTTTCTCATTGAATCAGACATTGTTCTATACGTTTAAAGACTCCAAATAAAAGTTTAAAGCCTCATAACACAGACGATACTCCTCCTGAAAATATACGAATATCAATTAAAAGGCAATAAACTTATCGAATTTATATCATATCTTTATATTTACTCACTAGAATCATTTGAAGTATATTAATAACTCTTCAGTGAAATTCCAAATATCAACCTTGTCATTTAGACTCTGCATACAGTTATCACATTGACAATTGTACCACATACTTTTATTTTTATACAAAAACAGTGTGTCATATTTTTTCAAAACGTAACTTGGCTTCAAAATATTCAGTTTTGAGAGGTCGCATGAAATTTATAGAATGTTTTTTTTTTTACAAAATATTTATACAAGAAAAGTGCGAATTTCTGACGTACTAGACAAGTAAAGATCAAGTTTTCAATAACACTTACGAAATGTGCTAAAAACTCGGGTCTCCTTAATTGTATAAGTCTGGCCAGCAGGTATATGTCAGCATTATCATCTATTGTCATACTGGAGACAGCGTTAGAAAACGTACAAAACAGTCCACAGTTTTTAGCACCATCGCTATTGTCAAATGATTTAAAAAAATAAAGAAGGCAAACAATTATACATGAAAAATACTACCAAGACTGTAATAAATGTTGAAAATATGATAACAGTAGATACAATGTTACAGAAATCTATAGATATATGAATAGAAAGATCTGATGAATACGTCAAGCGACATTATGTGCAAAATTCTTGGGAGTTTTGTAACAGTATGTTAAAGCCAAACCGATATGAATTTAGTTACGAAGTGAAACTAATAAAAATTACAGTCGCCGTTACGTGCCTAATAGTTGCCTATTTTGAACAATATTTGGCCTAAGTCGATCGTCATTGAAAATATATCACATGCTATATCAAACATTATCTGTCAATATCTTATAACTAGTTATCATGGTCTATAAACAATATCTACAAAGGTATTGTAAGGTGAATATATAAGATAAACTCGTTAAAGATACCAGGATTAAAATTGTGTACGCCAGATGCGCGTTTCGTCTGCAAAAGACTCATCAGTGACGCTCGAATAAAATGAGTTTCAATAATAACTTCATGATACAAATTTAATTTATTATCATACATTATGTAAGAATATTCTTTGATATTCATATTTAATTTATTTTTGGCAAATATTTAAATAAAAATATACAAACTTAACAATTCCAAAGATACAATATTTCGTGAAAACTGTTCCCTTATATGATAATGATCATTTAATGAAAATTAACTGTATACCGCCATCTTTGTTAAATAGCAGTACACAATCGATCTAGTACTAGTTCTTTGCTTCAACCTGCATATGTGGAGACAGATTGACAATTTATGTGTAAGATTGTTTATCTAAATATAGAAAAATAAGTGATTTATTGCATTATTGAGACTGTTTTAACTATAACAGATATTTGCTTTTGTTAAATCAATTTTTCAACTTAGCCGGTTAAGACGAGATAACTCTCATAAAAATGTTTTTTTCGTGAATAATCTATGTAAAATTGGGCAATTTAACACGACTTGTAGTTTGAAAAATAGCACAGTGACCCATATTTTTTATTATATTTTTGAAAAAAGCATGGTAAAATCTACATTTTGCAAAGTATAACAAAATTCTATCTGGAGAGTATATACCGATGATCAACTGTAAGGGTCAACACAAGTAGAGTCTTACTTCGTTGAATTCCTTCACAAACAAAACCCAGAAATGCATTAATGCAAAATCTTAAACTGTTAAGACAGGTAGATCTTGAGTCATACAAAAAACTGCAAACATTCACACATACCAGCTGACGACTGTAACCGCATTATGTGACATACTGACACGTGTTGATATCATATTCATCAGTTTACACAAAACACTTGGCTTAGGGTAACCACTGCAAACAGCACAGTATATCACAATCTCCCTTGATTTTTCATCCTGAAATGATAATATGACATAAAAAACCCTTTCTTTCGTGGTATTGGACAGAACGTTACCTATCTATTCACTTATAGCTATGCCACACTTTAGGAAAAAGCTGACTGAAAGACTATGGTAGTTGCCAAGATATATATGTAACCTCGGTTTCAGCAAAGATGTTCCCCATTTTTTTTTGCGAGTCATTTTTCCTGCAATGATATTGCTGGTTTATGTAATGAAATACGGTTTCTGGTTGTCATTTGGCAGTCCAGTTAACTATCATCTGCGTACAAAAATAAAATTAATTCACATCTAGATATATAAAATTGAGAATGGAAATGGGGAATATGTCAAAGAGACAACAACCCGACCAAAGAGCAGAAAACAGCCGAAGGCCACCAATGAGTCTTCAACACAGCGAGGAAATCCCGCACCCGGAGGCGGGCTTTATCTGGCCCCTAAATAAAAATGTGTACTAGTTCTGTAAAAATGGACGTCATACTAAACTCCAAAACATATAAATGAACTAAAATTAAAAAACATACCAGACTAACAAAGGCCAGAGGCTCTTGACTTGTCCGATGTCAGAATAGGTAACAAAAGAAACTAAGCAAAATGACAATGATACATAAATTCACAATGAACTACTAGAAGTTACTGACATGCCAGCTCCAGACTTCAATTAAACTGATTGAAAGATTATGTCTTCATCATAAGGAAATTCAGCACAATCCCTCCCTTTAGGGGTCTAGTATCATACCATCATAAAATATATGACAAGAACATAACCCGTATCATGCCAACAAATGGTTTTAGAACAAATGGGTTTATTTCCGATGCAAAGACCCTATGAGTATGAGTGAATCAATATTTATACCAAAATATGCCATTTTCAATGACCTGACAATAGTGTCGTAACTATATCCCTTCTGAATAAGTCTGTGTAATGGTTTGGTTAGCTTTTAATGTGATTGCCGACATTTTTGTGCTTTGTAAAGAATATTACCATAAAAGATTGGATGTGAAATACCTGAACGTATAAGATGTCTGCATGTTAATTATATTTACGAATTATGTCCTTGTACCGATGATAAAATTTAGTAAATCTTTTGACTAGTTTGTGATATCGAATATCCTGTGTAATAATTTTCAGTAATACAGAGATTTCTTTTGTTAAATCAAATACGTTGTTACATACACGAGCGAATCGAAAAGTTGAGATATATAAATACCATAAAATGGTGCCAAGGAACGTCACCATCTAAAATGGATAATTCACAATAGGAAATGAAAATCATCTCTTTTATCATAAACTTTTAGTATTAAGCTTCCCATTAAAGATATAGATATCAAGATCCAGGAAAGGGCAGTGTTCATTGTTAGTATTAGCTTTATTTAAAGTCAGTTCAGCAGGATAAATCTCTTTAGTGTACATACTGAAGTCGTCATTATTGAGAGCCAATATATCATCCAAATATCTAAAAGTGTTATCAAATTTTTGTATCAGATGTTGTTTCGATGGGTCTTTGCTGATTTTAGTCATAAATTGTAACTCATAACAATACAGAAACAGGTCCGCAATAAGTGGTGCACAGTTAGTCCCCATTGGAATTCCGATAAATTGACGATATACGGATTCTCCATAGCGAGCAAAAATGTTATCTAGTAAAAATCAAGGGCAGATTTAGTATCAAAGCAGGTCCAATTGACATGGTTCTTTTGTTTGTTGTTACTAGAAAATGAACTCAAAGAGTTTGAACATATATATTCGCATGATGACTTTTTAAATGCCCATTTAATTAGGATTTAATTAGGTGTGTGAATTTTCTTCATAAAATTATGAAGCAAAGTGGTATATAGGGTAGAAAAATCAAAACTTTAAACAGATTCGAAATCGCCAATATAAGCATGCAATTTATCAAATACTTCCAACGAGTTTTTGACACTCCAAAAGTAATTAATTCCATTATTTTCAAAGGCCTTATTTGAACAATTTATTACCAGGTTTTTGATTGTACCAAGTGTACTTGTAAGTAGAATAGACAGTTTAGTAGCGGAACAATGGCTTGAAGACGAAATAAATCTATATTTGTAAGGTGTTTTGTGCAGCTTAGGAAGCCAGTACATAGTTGGAACTTTCATAGTATTTGGTTCTGCTTGTAAAGAGGTAGCTAAAAGTTTATGTTTGTTACAGATGTCATTTTCCGAATATGGAGTCAGTTGGAATGTTGGTGAATTCGTGATTTCCTTTTGCAGAACCTCAATGTAAAATTTACGTCAAACAATAATGATATTATTAGCAGCCTTATCAGCCGGGACAAAAACAAATTCCTTGGCGAGTTCTTTTAGCTTATGTTTGATACGAGAAATAGGGCTATTATGGTTGTTGTTAGGAGTAAAATGTTCTTTAAAATGTTGTATACGTATATCAACTATGTTCATTACTGAATTAAAAAAATATGCATTGTTATAATTTGAACAGGTATTTTACCTTAACTGAAACAAGTACTGTACATGACGTTATATCATATTCTTCGTTCTCTCTTCTTGTTATCTTCATGGTGAAATACCCACATGAAAATGTGTGGTCTTTGGTTGCATACACCAATTCAGCCTATATGTAGAACAAAATGAAATCATACATTACATGTAAAATATAATTGATTGATTGTTGTTTCCTTATTGTCATTGACAATTATATTACCCACATGCAAAACAACAACAAATTAAAGGACAAATAAGGTAAGTAGGTTTCGTACATAGGTTAACACGTATATAAATATATGAAATAATGTAGGCAAATGAAGAAATAAACTTATGGAGTATAATTACTTATTTAAAAAAATAAACGATTTGCAAAATTAAATTACTTTTCCATGACAAGATGTACCATTTTTGAAACAAAAAAGATACGCTACCTCCGTTGGTTCGTTTATAAACATCACTATAGTAGATGAGTGACGATTCTATACCATGGTCAAAAGTCTATCTTGGTGTCAGGCAGTGGAAGCTGTGTCGTCAGATATTGTACAAACTTTGGGTATGACAGAAATAGAATAATAGTAACTTACTATTGGAATGAACAAAAGATGGAAACGGTTGAACAAAAAAAATCACAAGAGAAACCCTTTTCCCTCATTTAGTACAATAAGTATTGGATTGTGATTAGGAAACAGCGAAATTGTGTAAATATTTACAGGTTTTTTAATGTTCTTCACCTTCGTAAATCTAATTTGGCCTTCCAACTGTTGGGATTCGAACGCCACCGAAGGAAAAACGGGCGCCTGGTGTACCACATTTTAAAGCCATGTATCTTCGATGAGGTTTCACTGGTATATTCCTTCAATGAAGCATTAGGTGTAAAAAAAAAAAAAAAAACAGGAGATCACTTTAATATGCATTTAGGGGCCTCGGTGGCCGAGTGGTCTAAGTAGTTACTACTGTAATCACTAGCTAGTCAACACTGAGGTTGCGAGTTCGAACCCCGCTCGTGCGGGTGCACTCGACTCAATCTTAATTGACTAGGATTGTCAGTTTTCCTATCGAAGGTCGGTGGTTTCTCCGGGAACCCGGCTTCCTCCACCAATAAAAACTGGCCGCCACGAAATAGTCCAAAAGCGGTGCTTAAAAGTGGCGTTAAAAACACAAAAATCTAAATCTAATATGCATTTAGTACCAACAAGTATCATTCTTGCAAGAATTTTTTCTGAATTGAATGGACAACAACTGTCATATTCCAGACTTGGTACAGGCATTTTCTTATGTAGAAAATGGTGGATTGAACCTGATTTTATAGCGCTAAACCTCTCACTTGTATGACAGCATATGACAAAACTGATCTCAATTGCATTGATTGATTTAAAATCAATTGCATGGATTCAAAAGGGGAAAAATATATTAGCATTTTTCACCCACTTAAATTATTCTTTAAAACAAGAAAAGGTGGAAGATAGCAGCGTTATATAGAGGCATGAAATACAGTTTGAACTTTGAAGAATGCTTACATCAATGATTGCAAAAGTACGCCCGCTTTGTTGATATACATAGGGATAACAAAACATTATCACAGTTGGTCATACTTGAGATGGTTAGTTTAAGGCGTGTTTTCTAGTAATTCCTGATATTCTGCAGGTTGAACAACTATCATAAAGATCAAATTTTCGCTAGATGCCAATGGTTGTCTGCCTTCGGCTAAGATAATATCATTTGAATAACTAAACCTCAGAATGTTTTATTTATAAAAAATAAACGGACATATTTTTGCTATTTTTTCCGGTTATTCATTCACAGATTACTATCTGTTCAATAGTTTCAAATAAGAAATACTGCATTGAATAGTTTTAAAATCATTATGACCCAACGTTTAATACTTTTTTTTTCGTTGATAAAATGTGGATGTACGCAAATATAGGCAACAGTAAGGCCTTCAACAACGAAAAAAAAAAAAAAAAAACATACCGTATAGTCGGCTATCAAAGGCCCCGACATGAAAAATATGAAACAACTGAGAAAATCACGGCCTAATTCCTAACAAAGCCATTTACGATAAACAAATATGGCAAACTTGAACCAACGACAACCACTGGACTACAGGCTCCTTACTTGGGAGAGGCATATCACGAATATGGCGGGGTCAAACATGTTTGTGATCGCTCCTCCCTTTACCAGGGAAAGTAATGTAACAGTACAACATAAGAGCAAACTATAAAAAGCAGTTGAAAAAGACTTAAAACATCAGATCTATACAGTGAAAAACATCAAACAAAGACACTGACAAAGACAAGACGTGGCAGATTATATGTCCATTCCTCATCCTTAACAACAAAAAGACCCTAAGTACTGATCTGAGAGTACTTGCAGTTACTGACAGCTAGTTTAAAGCCAATAACAACTCATAAAACATATCTTGTATCTAAGACTAAACTTTCAATCATTACACATCTAAAGTAAAGTTTTACAGTAATTTGTTGTTACGACATCCCTGACTTAATTATTCGCTAGTAATCCAAAACGTCACAACAGACACGGTAAGGTAAAATTCTGAAATATAAAACAAAAAGACCATTTCTATTTATTAATTTCACAAGATAAAGGGCAAGGACACGTTTTTCTCATAGGTCATTTCCATGTATATATGTGTTCTGTTTTATAATAGTTGCTAATTGCATATTTGTTTGCAACTTACCTTACTAAAGATACTGATTTAAGAGTAACAATAAATGTGTTTTCCCTTAAGGTAAATTATTGCTAGGGCTCAACTCTAAATCAATTTTGTGTCTCGATCAATATTGAGGTATGTCAGAAACAGATGAACCTGTTCTTATCCTCAATAACCAATTAACTATGCTGTAAAGTAGAATATTTTAACCTTCTTTTACATATATTTGTTAGCACAAAGCAAACATTAACCACGTCGGAAAAGATGGAAACACAGCTTTACATTTATGTTTATTGAAAGGTATTTTGAATTTAGACTATTGAAAGGTATTTTGAATTTAGACTACATAAACAATTTTAAGTTTTCAACACATATTTTCAGAAGACGTTTATTGAGATTACTGCACTTTAAGTTTAAGCAATTTTATGGCAAGCGCCATCACCAACATCGACCATTCAAAAGATTCACACATGCAAACTAAAATACAAATTTAACTCATTATACTAGCATTTCTAGAACATCATTTGTGGAACAAAGGTCAGTTATGATCACCAATTATCTAAGGATATGTATTACTCCTACTTTTATGACAGATTTTTACGATTGAACACCTGCAAGTTTCATTTATGTCATTTGAAATATCTACACAGATGTTTTTTTAAACAAGCACCAAAAGTAATATATGCGTCCATTTAATATTTTGGTCATGTTTTACAATAAAAAGTAAAATAACAAAAATATCGAACTCTAAGAGTACACTGTTTCGAAACAGATTTGCGGTTTAACCACACTAGTACAACCAACCATCTTTATGAAAACCGAAAACTGGCTCGCAATTCGAATGAAGTCATTTGGTAATTAGACAAACAAATAATTTAATCTTTTATGCGACTGTAATACAAGTGAGAGGTTAGCTAGCTATAAAATTAGGTTGAATCCAACATTTTCTACATAAGAAAATGCCTGTACCAAGTCAGGAATATGACAGTTGGTATCTATTCGTTTGATGTGTTGAGCTTTTGATTTTGCCATTTGCTTAGGGACTTTCCGTTTTGAATTTTCGTCGGAGTTCAGTATTTTTGTGTTTTACTTTTTTCAAGTGTAAACACTAATTTTGCGCTATATTCTCCGTCTTTCGTAACATGACACACCTAACATTAAATTTATCTTCTCCTATTCGACGTTATGTCATTCAGCATTTTGACATCACAAGTTGTTAGTTAGACCTTAACATCAGACGAATAATATACAAATCGAAAAAAAAAAAGACCAATTAACACACGGGAATTAACTTAACCACCTTAAATACACAAAGACAGATAATGCAAAAGCAAAATTATAATTGATGGAAAATGAAAAACGATAAATAGTATTAGGAACGTAAAATATTCGAGGAATTCATGGAATTAGGGTAGTAGTTCCTTCAATAATCCGTATCTTTAATGAATAATATATGCATATATACACATTTACTGTGAATATGCATTTAATCAATTGAAACGGAGGATTTATCGAATCTCTTCACTATGCTAACAAACAGCCGTATTAGACTTTTTTGCGTGGCTTTTATAGCTACTTCACGGTATAGAATTGATGCGTCCTGAAAATAGTATATTGACCGATAGTTGACTGCGTTCTCTTCTTGTAGTGTCAAATGAATTGGTATATCATTGACAATCATACCACATCCCCTTATTTTTTGTGACTCGAATTCTATAACCAAATCGTAATCATGTTTGTGCATTGCATATTGTAGGACCTTTGCAGTATGACAGTGCAAAAGATGTAAGATTGAACCCATTTTGTCACGAATTGTCGAATGTTGCGGTAAATAAAGGTAAGCGAGAGATAGAGACGGAACATACCATAAGGATAATCAAGCTCTTAAGCCAAATAAAGAATATACGTCGCCATGCCAAATATTTTTAACTTCCAAAAAAAATAACAGTTCACATAACACATCATAGAAACCAAAGACTAAGCACCATGAACATCATGAAAAACTAGGGCTGAACTGATTAAGATATACTTGCGTCTTAACTTTTTCAGGTATAAAAAAAAAAACGAAATACACCTTGAAGCTTGAAACTGTTTTGTCAGGATTTGCATTACACAAAATGTGTAAATTTGAATTTAATCAATAAAAAAACTCCTCTGGTTTCATTGCATTAAATTTGACATACATCTGGTAGCTTTTTCTACCCATGACATGAATACCTTTAAAGGTAATATAATATTTTAGCTGGCTCGCCCGAAAAGTAGATACTAACATGATATTCCATTTTCATTTATTTAAAACTTAACTATAGATTAATGGCACAGTCTTTTGACAGATGTTCAAATTTCATAAATCAGGTAAAAAGCCAATCAAGGTAACAAATAAAAATTTGACGGATTCAGATAAACTTAAAATGCGAATTTAAATTATTGCGATTTTTGCAATAATGAAATCATTGCAATAATTTCTGAATTAACAGTATACCTCTGAGGCAGTTTTGATTGATTGATCGCCATGATGATTATGACAACCATTTCATTAAAATAAAATATGTCACAAAAGGTTTTGATTTTGTAAATATTGGCGGTTCTCGTAATGATCACTCCGTTAGAGAACAAATTCCTGCTTATTCTAATAATTCTGACCCCTTCTTATTTGTTATGTTCACAAAATATTTACCCGGAAATATGTTTTAAATTATAGCGAAGTGTGTAAAGAAGTTAATATCAGTGATAAAACACATATGTCATGAAATTGCAGCAATTTCAATTATATTTATGGCCCCGGTTTCCATGTTATAGCAGGAGACCTGAACATGTCCAAGAGTTGAAAACATTCCTAAGTAAAGGACCAAAATATCGTCCCCCCATCAATTATTAATTGGAATGAGTGTCGTAACATCACCCACGACTCACTTCGATATTACTGTACGATATGAATAAAACGCGAAAAAGCTGACAAAAAATCCATAAATTCTTTTTTAATTCAGTAATGAACATAGTTGATATTTGTATTAACCATTTTACTCATAACAACAACCATTATAGTCCTATATCTCGTATTTAACATAAGCTAAAAGAACTCGCCAAATAGTTTGTATTTGTCCCGGCTGATAAGGCTACGATAATATCATCATTGTTTGACGTACATTTTACATTGAGGTTCTGCAAAAGGAAATCCCAAATTAACCAACATTTCAAATGACTTTATTTTCGGAAAATGACATCAGTAACAAACATAAACTTTGAGCTACATCTTTACAAGCAGACCCGAATAACATGTAAGTTCCAACTATGTACTAGCTTCCGAATTGAAGCTGCACAATACACCTTACAAATATAGAGTTATTTTGTCTTCAATCCATTACTCTACTTCTCAACTGTACAATAAAAATCAGACATATTCAGAAGGGATATATACACATTTATTTCAAAAACCATTTGTTGGCATGATACGGGTTATGTTTTTCTCGTATATTTTATGATGGTATGATACGCATCCCACAACAGTAGGCGTTTCAGTTACAGCATGTGGTCCTATGTTAATTTATGTTGATCGTTGTCATTTGGCTTAGTTTCTACTGATTCCTATTCTAACATCGGAATCTGACTTCTTTTAAACTGAGTTCTACTGTGTGTATTGCTGTGTGTCTGTTTATTCTACATTGGCTAGAGGTATAGGGGAGGGTTGCGATCTTACAAACATGTTGAACCCCGCCGCATTTCTGCGCCTGTCCCATGTCAGGAACTTCTGACATCTGTAAGTCTTGTACGTGCTTTTAATTTTGGTTCATTTGTATGTTTCATATTTTAGTGTGACGTCCATTTTCTCTAAAGAAGTAAACATTTTTGTTTAGGGGTCAGCTAAAGCCCGCCTCTGGGTGCGGGTTTTTCTCGCTGTGTTGAAGACCCATTGGTGGCCATGAGCTGTTTTCAGCTCTTTGGTCGAGTTGTGGTCTCTTTGACACATTCTCCGTTTCCAGTCTCAATTTAATTTTCTTCTAATGATATCCGTTAAGCGTGAACAAGCAAGAACGTATCGTATTAATTGGTATATAAACGAGATACCTATCGACAAAGGGAAATTTTTATTAGGAAGAATAAAACTGACAATTTGACAATTGAAATCTTAATATTTGTTCTATAGACTCTAGTGCAGCATCGTCTTTCTGTTTCATATCATGGAAACGATCAAGCAGATCGTCTAGTTTCGGTAGCATCATTAATATTAATCTCAAGTTCACGCGGATATATGAGATGCGATGCAGGCACTTACTGACATTCGGGTTATATAGCGACAGGACATCCTCAATATGTCTGAACGTGAAATTAAATATTTTTTTTTCTTTTTGTCTTTGAGAATGTTTAATTCGAATTTTGATTCATAAGAGTACAAACAACAAGTTGGCAAAAAGGACATATTTGTGATTTTCTAAAACCATTCTTTTGTGAAAGATGTAGCAGTATACGTTTATAATATCGGAATCTAAGTTTTGACGTGAATTTCGATTTCTTTATAGTTAGACATTGCAATAGTTTTGAAAAATGATTAGAGAGTGTCAACATTCATTTATACCGTTTAATTTGATTATGTTATATATTTACTTATTAAACACAAGGAAACGTGAACAATTTGTGTTCTTACATAAACCTGTAAATGTTTAATTGCTTACAAAGTTTATGGATACGAAGGTTTTGTTTTCCTTTATTTTTTTTTATGAATCAGTATTCTTTGCCGCAGCGCTAGCTGTGATAATTGAAAAACAACACAGTCACTACAATTGAACCTATTTTGTAAAGCACTCAAAAAGACAAAAAGCAACGGCCCAGATTTCACTACACAGAGAACGTAATATTGAACACCACCACCCCATAAAACAACTAAGGATGTTCTGGAAGACTCAGCAATTCCTCGTGACACCCACCATGTTTACATATCAATAATACGTTGACGTGTCAAACCAGGATATTGCAGCATATAATGAAGATAAATGTCTTGTTAGGTCTGCTTGGTTGCTGAAAATGTTAAAATCAATATTTTAAAAGATGTTTGCAGGAGTATTTGCGAGACATAAACAATTAGATGTTTACCAGGAAACATGTGTAATCTGTGTATTCATTTGAGTGAATTAAAATCAAATTCTCTATTTTGTTTCAAAGTTTAAAGGTAATTGAAACAAATGATTTAATCTATGACTGCCACATGGTGCACGGCATCTATTGTTTGTCCGTCTGTTTGTCTGGCATATTCTTGAAACAAAGGTTTCCGGAAATCGTTAGCTTTTCTAACTTAGTTCAAACTCATGCCAATAGAATATACAGGAAGGGAACAAGTCTTTGAATCATGGTGTCAGTTGCGCTATAGGTTTAAGTCGATGTTACTAAACATATAGTTCTTAAACAAATGGTTTCTGGATAAAACTTAATTTTCGCTTGCTTTATCAAAATGTAACTGATATCAATGGGAAAAAAAGAAAAGAGGAAACATCCTATTAATGTTGTGATTAATTGAATTTTAGGCTTACTTTATTGAAATCAAAAGCCTTTGTTACAATGATAGCTTTATCTAGACTAAAAAATTTACCAAAATCTTAATTATTAGAATTAATCTCGGAAAATAGTACACTCATCTTTTCGTTTTCATCTTAATACCTGAGGGTTAGCCTGGATTAGGAGAATAGCTGGATTTTTTAATTACAATGTATAATAACCGTTGATATAAAATCTAAAACTTTCGCATGCTATAATCCAACCATTATATGCTCAACAGAGTACTTTATATATATTTTAGAATCAGCTACTGCAGACCACAAACGAAACAGAAGCTATTTACAGGATAATTCAATCAAAATTGCCAAAATGTCGGACATTTTAGGAGTTCAAAACGTAGAATTGTGCATTCTGTTGGACTGAATGAGCTAACAAAGAAAGCCCCAGATTAATTACCGTCTCCTGAAACAAAGATGAAAGAAAACAATGATAACGTAAATCAAAACAAAGGTACAATTTAGAGATACATGAATGGTAAAACTTTTAAATTATCTTAAACGATGTATTCATTTACAATGGTTGAGTACACATTGTAAAAAATTAAACCACAAGTGAAGGTACCTGTTCCACGACAAAAGAAACTTATCTTGTTGTTAAAATTACTTCTGGTTATTGACTTTTCTCTTATATACCACAAGATTGTGTTATCCTGTACATGTACACATACCTTATACGCGTATGAATGTTTTTATTGAGAATATAATTATCTTTGTGATATACATAACGATAGACAAATATCATTCCATTATTTCAACATGCGTTTTCGAATCAAATGTTTTCAACCTTTGAACTCTACCTGCAAATCCATGTTAGCCAGCTTATATCAGTCATATTTATGTATCTCGAGGTTGTCGAGTTACAAAATACCAAAATCTTACGTTTTCATTGTACATAGAATTTTTGTTTTCATCAAATTAATGATTCAAGGATGTTTTTCTTTTATACCTTAAATGGAACTTTGATGAGCGCAGTTTCCAAGAAAATGGACTTTACTATGACTCCTTATACATGTACATGCAGGTGGCATATAGATTATAACGCCTGTGCCATTAACATTTTGATAAAGGATAAAGATTGTTTTATGATCTCTTGTTAACATATTATGCATGTATTTTGCTTTGCTAACATTACTTCCTTTTCTTTAATGGTCGATGCAGCAAAGTCTTACGTTAACATGTTTAAAACTACCAACATCTATTCATTTAATCTCTATTAACCGAAAGAGGGTATAGGGAACTTACATAGATTATAGATAAATTGATATCAAATAAAGCAAATGTAAACCTTAAGAAAGAAGGCTATGACTCTCCTTTGATATTAACAGTAAGAACGGAGAATTTTGAAGTCGTAAAGAAAATTTTAAAAGCAAATCCAAATATGTTCCATTACGGAAAAAAACAACTTGACTGCCATTGAAATTTGCTTGACAGTAGCAGCTGATTTGGGTTTAACAAAGAGGGAACCTGTTTTAACGAAATGTGAAGTCTTGGGCACTTTAACAAAAAGTAAGTACTTTATTAATTTTCTAATATCTTCATTTATGCGAAGTATTATGGTATCGACATGCATATGATATTTGAAAGTCCAAGAGAAGAGCATAAAATAGAATATCAAGTGACGGTTGAAAACCTATCAATGATCGAGACAGGAATTATTTTCCTTTATATTCACCCCTGAGCGTTATGCCCCCGTTTGAGTGTTTTGCTCTTCTTTGAAATCTTTCGTTATATACTGATGAGCTTTATCAAGAAAATGCTTCCAGAGCAGCAAATCGGAGTGTTTCATTACGAATTAAGTCTTAGATAATTTGTTTACGATAATACAGCTGAATGTTGCTGTGTGTTAAATTGAAAAAAAAAAAAAAATGGCGAAACAAAGGGAGAGTTTCAGGAAAAAACCCAAAAACAGACAACACAATGTGAAATAGAAAAAACCAAGACAAAACGGAAACAAAAATACATACACATTCACAAAAGTTGAAAAATTGAAAATATGAGCAACAAAACCCATTTCCAAAACTGGAATGAACTCTGGCGCCGGTCAAATTAGCTTTTACTGTTAAAGACATTCGTTGAATTACTCCTTTTAGAAATGGTGTATGGCAACATGGCTGGTCATAACAGTTCACACTATAAGGGTTTTGTAAAATACCATATTTATAAAACTTTTCCTGCAGTTTATAACACAGATCTTTGAAACTTTACTTTGAATCGGAACACAAATTGAGATACCCCTAATTTTTCGTGGTGTTCGTGTTGTCCAGTTTTGAGTATTGAATGCTGCCCTGGTTTGTTTACTGTTTTGTCATTTATGCCATGGCAATGTCAGTTCGTCTTCGAGATTGTTATAATTTTGGTATATTTTCGCTACTCTTTATTTTGGCATGGTGTACCTGCTATCATGAAATTGTTTGAAGAATTTTACTGCTTTCTTTGTTGTATTAATATACATTGTATTCGCGTTGTGTACCTACTTTTATGGAATTGTTTTAAGAATTTAACCAATGTCTTTGTGTAATTAACTCCTACTACTGTTTTCGCCCAGCTCCTTATCTCACATGAAGTTTGTATAAATATTCAATTAGCTCTCTTGCTGTAATACTATATTTTTTAAAATTTGGTGAAAGCGTTGTGCACAAATTTTTAGCCTTCCCATTCAAATATGACATTATATTTCAGGGAGACTGGAATGCCTGAAAGAGTTACTTTAACATGCAGACATTGGGGAAAGAAAGGAACATACATTTTATCAATTACTCAACTTTTAAGTCGTCGTGATAATTTAGAAGAAACATTACCTACTAATATTTGTTCACAACTTCTTGAAACTGAAGATAAGGTCAATGTTAACTTTGCTGAAGAAGGAGACGATTCGCCTCTCATTTTTTCTGCAAAAGAAGAGTTGTAGCTGTTGTTGAAAAGTTGCTTGGTTGCAATGCTGACGTGAATTACGCTGGAAAAGGAGGAGCGACTGTTTTGCACCATGTTATTGATATGCGTGGTACTTATTAACCTACATATCTATTAAGAAAGGAATAATCAAAACCTTGTTGAGAGACTGCAATTTTCACAAGACCATTATAATAACATATCAACGATAGCTTTGATTTCTATTAAATTACTCCGTATATTTTATAAATCATTGACGAACAAGGCATTTCCTATTTCTTATATTCTTGAAATACATTAAATGATGATTTATCGATTGATTAATGGAATGCTGCTAATTCCAATAGAAAATATCTCATGCATATTTATGGCGATGAGAGATTATATATATAGTTATCATGCTATAAATATTACACTGATTTTTACATAACTGCCTGGATGAAATAGGTGTTCTACATAGTAACTCACAAGGTTATAATACGCTTGAAAACATCAACCAATCGGAAACATAAGTTTGCTTCTGAGTCGAAGCATTTGCTCTTTAGTCCTATTGCCACCATTAGGCGGAAGAGAAATTGATAACTTCAAGCAATGAACAAAAAAAAAAAAAAATCAAATGCATATCACTTTACAAAGTCTATGATCATTTCGTTATTTGTTTTTTTTAAATTCTATGAGAAGTTAACTGATTATTGATTTAGTTGTAATTTGTTGTTTCATTTAATTTTTTGAATCAGATGAGACAACAGCCTACTTATGTTCAACTGCATTCTGACTGCCAATTCCATGCTAGACAGGAAAGATTTCAAAGGTCAAACGGCTTTAGATAAGGCAATGCATGTTTTTTGTAACAATACATGCAGTTATGTTAAAGAGAATAATCCAAGGAACAACTTGTTAACGACTTTCATTCAAAGACTGTTAGATGACGGTGCAGTTCTTGATCATGACAAATTAAGAAAAGTTTTAATTAAATGCGCACAATTAGGAGATTTCAAAGCAATGGAGAGTCTTATTTGCCATGGCGCTCAATTAGATTATAGAAATATATCAGGGCAAACGGTCTTGCATATATATTGGTCAGAATGTAAGTAAAATATTTTACAGTTAATGGTCTAACTGGGAAAGTGTTCGGATAGTTACAAATATATCTAAGTCGACCATGCATTTAATTTTAATCGAAGGTTAAGAATTAATCATTTCTGTATAAAACCAGGTTTTATCCACCATTTTCTACAAAAGAAAATGCCCTTACCAAGTCAGGAATATGATAGTTGTTATCCATTCGTTTGGTGTGGTTCAGCTTTTGATTTTGCCATTTGATAAGGGACTTTTGTTTTGAATTTTCCTCGGAGTTCGTTTTTTTGTGATTTTACTTTTATTACAACCGGACTCTCTATTTCTATACATATGAAAATATTCCTCTCCAGAAGTATAACGCAATTAACATATTTTTCAATAATCATCTGGTGTTTTTAACATTAAATACTGTTTAAATATACGTTTTCACTATTTTTAAAACCAGACGGTTACGTTCAAGCACCACAGTATACTTGATCAGATTGTCAGAAACGTTTTGTGTTTGGACAATATCAAATGTTTTAATTGACTGCTGATTTGTTTAAATTAAAAGAATACTTCATAGACAGGTGAAGCGGTCCATTCACAGGCAAAAGGGATTTCACGGGATGCCATTTTACTAAACAAAGTTTTTCGGTATAAGATATAAACTAAGAGGTGAAGCAGGCCATAGTATAATGTAAATATTGTGAAATAGACAGGCAAAACGGATTTCACGGGATGCCATTTTACTAATCACAGTTTTCGGTATAAGATATTAGCTCAGAGGTATTCGACTCCATAGATATAAGAAGATGTGGTATGAGTGCCAATGTGACAACTGTCCATCCATGGCTCACACCGAACAGCAAGCTATAAAGGGCACCACCAATGACTTGTGTAAAACCATTCAAACAGGAAAACCATCGGTCTAATCTATATAAAAAAGAGAAACGAGAAACACGTATGAACCACATCAACAAACGAAAACCACTGAACATCAGGTTCCTGACTTAGGTCAGATGCAAACGAGTGCAGCGGGTTTAAACGTTTTAATAGGCGCCACCCTTCACCCTAACCTGAACTTATAGTGTAACATCACAACATAGATAGAACCACTATAAAATTTCAATTGAAATGGCTTAACTCAATCAAAAGACATATTAACAAAAACAGGTGACATACACTGAACGAATTAATTTGATCTATGACACAATGTAAATACAAAATTAATTTAAAAAAAGGGGTGAGATGTAAAACAATACCAGAAAGACTTTTTGAAAACTTAAATACAAAGGGTATAGGAAAAATAAAAAGACCGGACGTTGTAACAGTGAATGAGGTTTACAATTACGGAATAAGAAATAATTGGCAAAGAAGTAAAAGAACTCTCACACAAACTGTTAAAAGGACCCGATGTAAAGACTTAAGTAATACAAAATAGACATATAACAAACACAGGGCAAAAACGGCGATAGTAAGGAATCTAGGTAAAACCATAGCAGGGGAATAATAAAAATAGCAAGCGTGGATGAGTATTTATATATCCAAATACCATAATATTTAATTAACAATTACATGTAATACGTGTTAAAATAATAATAAAAAACCAAAAACTAATCAAAGATTCCAGGCTTACGATTTTGTATGCCTGACGCGCGGTTCGTCTTCAAAAGACTCGGTAATGCTACTCGTATCACAAAAGTCGGAAGATCAAATCAAATATGAAGTTGAAGAGCAATAAAACCGTAAATTCCAAGTATTGCAACATTCAACTAGGGCTATCATTTCAATGATGGTAGAAACCAATAGTTCTTCAAATAATTCAGAAATCTACTGAAAATAAACACATCAATATTATTTCATGTCAACACTAGTACTGCCTTACCTCGCCTGATGAAACCGAGGGCATGAAACGTCAACTAGCAATGAAATCGACCAATTGGTTGATTAAACTCCTCAAAGATACAAATGCTTATAATGTTGTCTTCATTAGACTTATCAGCTATGCTCGTATGAAAACAGTTGATAGGACAAATCAAAAACGAAGTTGAATACCATTAAAAACCGAAAAATTCTAAAACGTTGTGCCAAATTAAGCATAAGCAGTTCATACATTTGGGCAGGAAAATCTTAGTTATTCGAAATATTCTTCATTTGATGAATAATGAATTTAACAACAAACGAATATATCAATGATATTTTATATCCGCAAGGCAGGGATGGGGTAATCGTAATCTGTAATCGTAATCGATTGTAATTGATTACATTTTTCCAGTAATCGACAGTAATCTGTAATCGAAGACATTTTCGATTACATGTAATCGTAATTTAATCGATTACAGCAAAATCATGCTGTAATCATTGATTACTTTCGATTACATTTCGATTACTTTAGTAAAATAGTTTGATGAAATATAACCTATTTTAAATGAAAACATGTATGTAGTCATCACTTTGAAGTACTGATATGACTTAAGAGTTTATCAACTGCCTTTATATTTCTATCTATTGTCTCAAGCTGCATTATGATCAACCAGATCCCTACCATAATTTACTTTATATCTAGCTTTTGAAACAAATGGATTTGTGTGCTTGTCAATAAGTCAACACATTTTATATTAAAATAAGAAAATAAGATTTAAAATAAGAAATGTGTCTTAAGTTAAGTTCTGTACTCCTTACAGTAGTAAGCTATTTGTTTTAAATTTCCTAAAAGCATAATTTTCAATAAGATTTAAGCTTAGAGTAGATAAACAGTTGATTTCTTATAATGTTGTGATATACATGTATATAAAAATAAGAAAGTACACAAAATCCTTTTAATAATTTAATAATGAACCAATGCCTATGCATTGAAATTATTTTCAGAAAAGATACATGTATCCTCTTTGACACTATAAATATATACTGTTTATGATTTTATTAGAGAAGAAAAAATCTTAAGAAACTTCTTGTCTTTACTAATCAGATGATCAAAGTCTTCTAATCACTATATAAGACACATACTTTGTTTTTATTTCAATTACTGTTTGTCTAATTAAGATGGAGATTTACATTATTTTGCCCCAGGTTATAATTGTACTCCATTGGCAGTTTTATAACCTATAATTAAGGTGGTTATCCAACAAAAGGATTAAATCATGTCTGTCATTATAATTATAAATTTTGATCTTTAAAATTAGCTGAACTAATTAATCTACTTTTTAAATTTTTTCAGAGAAAACTTCCAACATTTGTTTTACAACTTGTAAATAACTATGCTAAAATATACCTGCTTTAAATGAATAAAACAAAAAGCTAACTTAATTCAGTACGAAAGCAAAATTATGGAAAAACCTTAAACATATATATAAGTGATTGATGGAATGCGATGTCATCTCTAATTCATGTTGAAAGTCAAAATTCAAGATTTTTTAATAATTCTGATCCTCAGTAAGAGATTCCATCTAGATAACAACTATCAACTTATAATTTGGAAACAATACTTTAAATGCTGTTTTTTTGGTAAAGTTCTAAATTTCAACTATACAAAAGTTGATCAACATAATTGTGTTTAACTTACTGTATTTTTTTTTAAATTTTGAAGCATGTAATTGACAGTAATCGAAAAGTAATGTAATTACTTTTGATAAAGTAATCGATTGCAATCGATTACATACAAAAATTTGAGTAATCGATTATTAATCGATTGCACTAAATACCTTCATGTAATCGATTATTAATCGATTACATTTGTCAGTAATCGTGCCCATCCCTGCCGCAAGGGTAATTACTACTGAGTTACATTAAAATGATCAAAATCACTGATATACATGTTTGTGGCCTCTTTCATCTAAGTCATGCAGACACATATTGCATCATGTATCTTCGTATTAACGCTCATCCATGATATATCATAGTCATCAATTGGTAAATCGTAACATTTCATATCACAAAGACGACTGCTTAAATTGCGTCCAGAAAATGTATACTATGAATTATTATTTGTTTGTGTATCAGGTGTATTCCGTCTAAAAACGCTAATGAGGATAACAATCTGAATTATTTAAACATTCTGTAAAAATCCGAAACGGGCAGTTTGAGTTATCAGAAAATATACTTTCCACGTATCATTACTTATGTTTATATTTTCGATAATATTTAGTATTAAAATAGAAAACATATCTTCATTAATGATGTGACGAAATACATAGAAAAGGTAAAATTATCTATCTTATGATATTTGACAATGGGTGCAGGTTTTGAAAAAGTTATAACATTCGGTTGTACAGGGACTATTATAAACTGGTTACCGTACTCATTTTGTATTTTGTCGTGGAAGTTTGTGTAATGCGCCGTTTTTTGCTGACGTATATATAGTCAGTAAAAGATAAGCCACTTTATTCATTTACCTTTGCTTAGATGGCGACGAAAACATAAGTTTCACATACCCTTGTATAGAAATGAGTAGAGAACGCTTTATCGAATACAAATTTGTTATCTTGATGAAATCATGGCAGCATGGAATTTTAGACCTGTGTTGAAAATTACGATCAACCCTTTTACACCAAAATAACAAATAACTAACAATGTTCGTTGATTTTACTGTCCTCATGGCCATAAATAGGAAACAGTGACATTTAGTGAAACGCGAAGAAATTAAGATTGACATCGTTTATCTATCTAAATGGTCATATCAGTAAATAAATGGTTAAAGAAGAAACAAAGAAACATTTATCAATCATTTATTTTAGCGTTGTACGATGCACTGGATTTTCTCAAATTTTATGTCCAGAAAGGAGGCGTTGTTCATACTAAGGATTTCACGGGATGCCATTTTACTAAACAAAGTTTTCGGTATAAGATATAAACTAAGAGGTGAAGCAGGCCATAGTATAATGTAAATATTGTGAAATAGACAGGCAAAAACGGATTTCACGGGATGCCATTTTACTAATCACAGTTTTCGGTATAAGATATTAGCTCAGAGGTATTCGACTCCATAGATATAAGAAGATGTGGTATGAGTGCCAATGTGACAACTGTCCATCCAAGGCTCACACCGAGCAGCAAGCTATAAAGGGCACCACCAATGACTAGTGTAAAACCATTCAAACAGGAAAACCATCGGTCTAATCTACATAAAAAAGAGAAACGAGAAACACGTATGAACCACATCAACAAACGAAAACCACTGAACATCAGGTTCCTGACTTAGGTCAGATGCATACAAGTGCAGCGGGTTTAAACGTTTTAATAGGCGCCAACCTTCACCCTAACCTGAACTTATAGTGTAACATCACAACATAGATAGAACCACTATAAAATTTCAATTGAAATGGCTTAACTCAATCAAAAGACATATTAACAAAAACAGGTGACATACACTGAACGAATTAATTTGATCTATGACACAATGTAAATACAAAATTAATTAAAAAGGGTGAGATGTAAAACAATACCAGAAAGACTTTTTGAAAACTTAAATACAAAGGGTATAGGAAAAATAAAAAGACCGGACGTTGTAACAGTGAATGAGGTTTACAATTACGGAATAAGAAATAATTGGCAAAGAAGTAAAGAACTCTCACACAAACTGTTAAAAGGACCCGATGTAAAGACTTAAGTAATACAAAATAGACATATAACAAACACAGGGCAAAAACGGCGATAGTAAGGAATCTAGGTAAAACCATAGCAGGGGAATAATAAAAATAGCAAGCGTGGATGAGTATTTATATATCCAAATACCATAATATTTAATTAACAATTACATGTAATACGTGTTAAAATAATAATAAAAAACCAAAAACTAATCAAAGATTCCAGGCTTACGATTTTGTATGCCTGACGCGCGGTTCGTCTTCAAAAGACTCGGTAATGCTACTCGTATCACAAAAGTCGGAAGATCAAATCAAATATGAAGTTGAAGAGCAATAAAACCGTAAATTCCAAGTATTGCAACATTCAACTAGGGCTATCATTTCAATGATGGTAGAAACCAATAGTTCTTCAAATAATTCAGAAATCTACTGAAAATAAACACATCAATATTATTTCATGTCAACACTAGTACTGCCTTACCTCGCCTGATGAAACCGAGGGCATGAAACGTCAACTAGCAATGAAATTGACCAATTGGTTGATTAAACTCATCAAAGATACAAATGCTTATAATGTTGTCTTCATTAGACTTATCAGCTATGCTCGTATGAAAACAGTTGATAGGACAAATCAAAAACGAAGTTGAATACCATTAAAACCGAAAATTCTAAAACGTTGTGCCAAATAAAGCATAAGCAGTTCATACATTTGGGCAGGAAAATCTTAGTTATTCGAAATATTCTTCATTTGATGAATAATGAATTTAACAACAAACGAATATATCAATGATATTTTATATCCGCAAGGCAGGGATGGGGTAATCGTAATCTGTAATCGTAATCGATTGTAATTGATTACATTTTTCCAGTAATCGACAGTAATCTGTAATCGAAGACATTTTCGATTACATGTAATCGTAATTTAATCGATTACAGCAAAATCATGCTGTAATCATTGATTACTCGATTACATTTCGATTACTTTAGTAAAATAGTTTGATGAAATATAACCTATTTTAAATGAAAACATGTATGTAGTCATCACTTTGAAGTACTGATATGACTTAAGAGTTTATCAACTGCCTTTATATTTCTATCTATTGTCTCAAGCTGCATTATGATCAACCAGATCCCTACCATAATTTACTTTATATCTAGCTTTTGAAACAAATGGATTTGTGTGCTTGTCAATAAGTCAACACATTTTATATTAAAATAAGAAAATAAGATTTAAAATAAGAAATGTGTCTTAAGTTAAGTTCTGTACTCCTTACAGTAGTAAGCTATTTGTTTTAAATTTCCTAAAAGCATAATTTTCAATAAGATTTAAGCTTAGAGTAGATAAACAGTTGATTTCTTATAATGTTGTGATATACATGTATATAAAAATAAGAAAGTACACAAATCCTTTTAATAATTTAATAATGAACCAATGCCTATGCATTGAAATTATTTTCAGAAAAGATACATGTATCCTCTTTGACACTATAAATATATACTGTTTATGATTTTATTAGAGAAGAAAAAATCTTAAGAAACTTCTTGTCTTTACTAATCAGATGATCAAAGTCTTCTAATCACTATATAAGACACATACTTTGTTTTTATTTCAATTACTGTTTGTCTAATTAAGATGGAGATTTACATTATTTTGCCCCAGGTTATAATTGTACTCCATTGGCAGTTTTATAACCTATAATTAAGGTGGTTATCCAACAAAAGGATTAAATCATGTCTGTCATTATAATTATAAATTTTGATCTTTAAAATTAGCTGAACTAATTAATCTACTTTTTAAATTTTTTCAGAGAAAACTTCCAACATTTGTTTTACAACTTGTAAATAACTATGCTAAAATATACCTGCTTTAAATGAATAAAACAAAAAGCTAACTTAATTCAGTACGAAAGCAAAATTATGGAAAAACCTTAAACATATATATAAGTGATTGATGGAATGCGATGTCATCTCTAATTCATGTTGAAAGTCAAAATTCAAGATTTTTTAATAATTCTGATCCTCAGTAAGAGATTCCATCTAGATAACAACTATCAACTTATAATTTGGAAACAATGCTTTAAATGCTGTTTTTTTGGTAAAGTTCTAAATTTCAACTATACAAAAGTTGATCAACATAATTGTGTTTAACTTACTGTATTTTTTTTTAAATTTTGAAGCATGTAATTGACAGTAATCGAAAAGTAATGTAATTACTTTTGATAAAGTAATCGATTGCAATCGATTACATACAAAAATTTGAGTAATCGATTATTAATCGATTGCACTAAATACCTTCATGTAATCGATTATTAATCGATTACATTTGTCAGTAATCGTGCCCATCCCTGCCGCAAGGGTAATTACTACTGAGTTACATTAAAATGATCAAAATCACTGATATACATGTTTGTGGCCTCTTTCATCTAAGTCATGCAGACACATATTGCATCATGTATCTTCGTATTAACGCTCATCCATGATATATCATAGTCATCAATTGGTAAATCGTAACATTTCATATCACAAAGACGACTGCTTAAATTGCGTCCAGAAAAATGTATACTATGAATTATTATTTCTTTGTGTATCAGGTGTATTCCCGTCTAAAAACGCTAATGAGGATAACAATATGAATTATTTAAACATTTTGTAAAAATCCGAAACGGGCAGTTTGAGTTATCAGAAAATATACTTTCCACGTATCATTACTTATGTTTATATTTTCGATAATATTTAGTATTAAAAATAGAAAAACATATCTTCATTAATGATGTGACGAAATACATAGAAAAGGTAAAATTATCTATCTTGTGATATTTGACAATGGGTGCAGGTTTTGAAAAAGTTATAACATTCGGTTGTACGGGGAGTATTATAAACTGGTTACCGTACTCATTTTGTATTTTGTCGTGGAAGTTTGTGTAATGCGCCGTTTTTGCTGAGTATATATAGTCAGTAAAAGATAAGCCACTTTATTCATTTACCTTTGCATAGATGGCGACGAAAACATAAGTTTCACATACCCTTGTATAGAAATGAGTAGAGAACGCTTTATCGAATACAAATTTGTTATCTTGATGAAATCATGGCAGCATGGAATTTTAGACCTGTGTTGAAAATTACGATCAACCCTTTTACACCAAAAATAACAAATAACTAACAATGTTCGTTGATTTTACTGTCCTCATGGCCATAAATAGGAAACAGTGACATTTAGTGAAACGCGAAGAAATTAAGATTGACACCGTTTATCTATCTAAATGGTCATATCAGTAAATAAATGGTTAAAGAAGAAACAAAGAAACGTTTATCAATCATTTATTTTAGCGTTGTACGATGCACTGGATTTTCTCAAATTTTATGTCCAGAAAGGAGGCGTTGTTCATACTAAGGATAGAAATGGTAATTTGCCACTTGTATCATTGTTAAAAGAGAAATGTAAAGATGATAGGGTAGATATGGTTAGAATAACAGAAATTTTCCAGTTCATGATAGAAAGCTCTATTAAATCTATCGACGACGGAGATGATCCTTATCTTTACATACTGCTGTTAGAAATGGTTAAACCAGAACAGCAACTGCTAAACTGGATGTTAGGAATGTGCAACGGTTGAAAACCGAGCACATGAAACACCTCTATATATAGCAACAACTAGCTGCAACCGGAAAGAATTAATCAATCTTTTGTTGAGGAATGGAGCGGATCCTAACCAACACACCAGCTATAAAATACCCATTGTTTCAGCTGTTAAACAATGTGATGTACCCACTGTGTCTACACTTATAACGGCAGGGGCAACCATCAATGTAAAAGATCAATTTGGTAGATCACTTCTTCATGTATTGTATTCCGATGAGTCAACACAAGGTTTGTTTTGTAATATGATGCATATTTAAATGTAATCCTAGCACACTTGTGATGTACATCAGATATGTTTGACCGGATAACACCTTCCTATTTAAACCGAAATAGCATGTCTACTGTTCTAAACGGATCTTCATGAATAACACTTTAAGCTTCCATCAGCAATATATTTACTTATATATATTTAGTTTTAATTCTAGTCGATCAATTTTATTCCCAACACATCGAAGTGCCAAGGAATTTTTATAGTTTGTCCGTTTGCTATGTTCATCGTTGTAATTTTGTTCGAGCCCTTTTGACAAAAGGAAAACAATTCAAACGAGAAAACCAATGGCCGGATTAGTGATAAAACAATGAACGAAAACAAATATTGTAGCCTGCAGCCAACAACTGGAGCAAAGGCACTTGTTTCGAAAACTTATTTTGATTATTAGAATTATTGATAAAAGATAATTATTGAATTCTTGTTAATCAAACATTGTTTATTGTTTTGGATGAGACTATACATTAAGAAGTAATGTAATATTGATTCCAAATATTCCCGTTAGGGTTTTGTAAAATTGTTTAACAACCTTTCGCATTAATCTAATTGAAAATAGAAAACTTAAGTAAATTGATCCAATGCGAAAAATTGTGTTGTAGGCTACTTATATCTTATAACAAAGTTGCTTCTTGAAAATGGTATAGATGTCAACGCAACAGATGAGTATGGAAGATCTGCTTTATTTACTTTACTCAAATATACTACAGAAGAATATATCTTTCACTCATCATTTAATAAAAATCAAAATGAAGGAAGGAAGATATGGTTTCTATGCTTGTTAATCATGGATTGGATGTTAATTTAGTTGACGATTCTGATAATTCCGCACTAGATACAGTATGCAGTTCAGGTATGTACCTATATTCAATTGAAATAGTGTTTAATGTTTGTGTTTTCTATTGTAATATAAATTGGTAAATACTTGTTAGTATAACGTTTTATTTATGTATATGTATATCTATACACAAGTCTAAATTGAAAACAATATAACATGTTTAATCCTGCCGCATTTTTGCGCCTCCCAAGTCAGGAGCCTCTGGCCTTTGTTAGTCTTGTATGTTTTTAATTTTAGTTCATTTATATGTTTTGAGTTTAGTGTGATGTCCATTTCACTGAACTAGTACACAATTTTATTTAGGGGCCAGCTGAGGACCACCTCCGGGTGCAGGATTTTCTCGCTGCTTTGAAGACCATTGGTGGCCTTCGGCTGTTGTCTGCTCTTTGGTCGGGTTGTTGTCTCTTTGACATATTCCCATTTCCATTCTCAATTTTATACATTATTAAAATTGAGAATGGAAATGGGATTGTGTCAAAGAGACAACAACCCGATCAAAGAGCAGAAACAGCCCAAGGCCATCAATGGGTCTTCAACACAGCGAGAAAATCCGCACCCGAGGCGGGCTTCAGCTGGCCCCTAAACACAAATGTGAACTAGTTCAGTGAAAATGGACGACACACTAAGCATATCAATTTTCTCAAAACGTCTCCCTTACCTGCATGACGGATGCTAAGCTTGATATCCCTGTTTAGTTCTTTCATATGGAGACCTTAGAATACCATTCAAATCCAAATACTTGAGTATACTAGTTTCTCACTAAATGAAGTCCTTGTGTCTCATTTTAAATTCTCCATTGTAAAATATAAGCTTCTGGCTTCTTTTCTCATCTACAACTGAAGATCGTGGTGCAATAAAACATTCAGTCAACCAATGAGCAGACAAACACATGTATCTTTGAACTACATTGCTAGTATGATCTTCCTTCAATAGTGGGCTTTGCTGGCCTACATTTTTTCACCTAAGTTATTAAGCTTAAGTTTTACATCTTAGTTAAATTTCATATTCAAAGTCAACGTAAATCGTAAGCTAGATCCACGTCATGGTTTGATGTCGCATAAACAAACACACTTGCAACCATGTAACGAGGAAATCAAATGGATTAAGTTTACATCTTAGTTAATGGTTCAAGTTAACTTTATTTTTCTAAAATTGAGTTCGAATGATTTACATTTAGGCTTTTACATTGAAAATTAATTTTACTTTCTTGAAAGAGATACTCATTTCATTAAAACACAACATTAGTATTACGACGACCTCCATCATTGTTAGTGTCCTCTGTTAATTCGTCAGTAGTTTAAGGCCTAGCAATTATCAAAACATGAATTTATAACATGTAATATTTTGAACCATTACATCATGTGCGTGTATCTTGCAGCTTTTATTTGTTGCAGGAGCAAACCCAAGAAGCAATTGCCTTGCAAATGCAATAGGCAGTTATACTGTTAAAACCCAGTCTCGGTAGAATTCATTGATTTGCTGCTTCAAAAAGGATGTGATCCTAATAAATTCAATGGGGATTCATCGAACTTGATACACGTAACCAGTAAAGGAGAGAAATGTCTGGTAGAAACACTTCTTAAACACGGGGCAGATGTTAACTTTTGTAACTTGAGGAACAAGTCAGCGTTACATTTTGCATGTGAATTAGGTACGTTTACAAACCAATAATCGTGTATTGTATTGTGTGTGAATTCTATGAACACAAACATCGGTAGATGTTTTGTGAGTGAGTGTTATCATGATACACTTTTCCTTTAGATACGACGACGTCTAACAAGTTAATCGAAAGGCACGGTTTGAATTTTGATTTCTTTTTTCCAGGTGCTTCAGCAATGACCGTAAACGAAACTTACTTTTAAAACATGTGATCTGTAGTAAATGAAATAATTAATCAAAATGTCATTTGGTACGAATACAGAGATGGTAATATACTTTAATCAATATTATTTGGAGCTATAGCTTTTACTACGATTTGTAACTAATTGTCGTATCCGTTGTCACCAGCCCAGTAGTTAGCACTTCTGTGCTGACGTGAACTAAAATTGGTATAATCATATTTATAAATTAACTTTTCACAAAACTTTGAATCGTTCGAATTACTATTGATTTTTTACCCTAGAGGAAGATTACCTTAGCTGTATTATGCAAAACCTTTTCTTTGGTCCTCAATACATGTACTTTTATTTGGCCTTTTAGCTGTTTTTTTAGCATTAATACTAAGACTTTTGTAAACGAAACGCGCATCTGGCGTACAAAATTGTAAGCCTGACCTTGCAGTCATACAACTTCGAGTTTACTTTTTCAAATATCTTCTCCTTTGGTGAATAATCCTTAGGGCATATAATGTAAAGGTATATAAAATAAGCCGCCATGTCTAAAATAAATTTTAAACATTAGGGTTAAACTAATCTTAAAATCAACAATAGGTAGAGAAAATGTGTCAGGGACAAATCTGCTAAGAATGTCAAGATCAACGATCTTCTGATATTTAGCAAACTTATCGTTTGACTCTTTTAATATAAATTGTCTAGATGAATTTTGCTTGTTTTCATATGTTTTACTGTTATCTCAAAAACTATATAAGAGTAAGGCAAAATTATCAGCAATTTACCATCAACATGCATCTTCATATGAACTATTGGATGACTCTTTGCGGAGCTATTGTCATTTGTGAATTTGGCAATTGTTTTGTCCTTTTAATCATAAAGCTCTTCACGTGTTTAGGTATTATACATCAATGGCTTTCAAATATTTTGGTTTGAGCTTTCTTGATGAAGGTTTATCCAGAAAAGCGCTTCTGACTTTTAATTTTGTTATTTTATTGTAACTTTTAAGCACCGCTTTTGGGCTATTTCGTGGTGGCCAGTTTTATTGGTGGAGGAAGCCGGAGTGCCCGGAGAAAACCACCGACCTTCGATAGGAAAACTGTCAATCCTAGTCAATTAAGATTGAGTCGAGTGCACCCGCGCTAGGGGGTTCGAATTCACAACCTTCAGTGTTGACTGGCTAGTGATTACAGTAGTAACTACGCATACCACTTGGCCACCGAGGCCCCTTTCTGACTCAAGAAATTTATATCTAAATAATTATTTTTGACTTATATTAATAGGAGACTTTTTCCAAAAAGGCACTGTCTTGAATAGATTGAAAATGTGTATATGGAATATAATGAGAACAAAATGATTTACGACATTGCAAAACACTTAAAATTATTGGATAATGTCAGAAGGAGTGTTTTACCACGATGTCTTAGTAATGTTCGTGTCCGTTGTTTATTTTCAATTTCAGAGATCTTCCTCTTTAAATCTACTAAACCAAGGTTATGAAGTATATACATTATTTTTGTTTCGTTAGTCAACAAGAGTGGCTAACATGACTCAAAAACCATAAGGGTAAATGCATCAACTTTCTTATATCTAAAACAATAACAGAAAGAGACTTTCTGATTGAGAAAAATGCTCAGAATATAAAACCCTATCTAACTTTAATTTGCACCGAATAAACTTGCATTGTAACAATTTATTTTCGGCAACAACTGCAGCAGGTGAGTAAGACAAGCATAAGTAAGACTTACTACCATAATTATGCTATATACTATAGTTATTTATATATGTAGTTTTGCCTATAAACTCATTACAAAAATAAAACAAAGGCTTTCAAAAGATCTTTTACTGTTCTAATAATCAGATATGTAATGTATCATTATTTTTTCTGGAATGATTGATAGTGCAATACTTCTATTTAAAAGAGCCCGTTTTGAAATGGCCTTATTTAATATGAAAATGCTATTGAGCGATTAAATCCAATAGTTTTCATAAAATTTCTAATGTTTCTATTATAGATAAATCAAACTGTCGAGATGATATTGTTCAACTTCTAATAAAAACGGGGCTAGATTGAATATGATGACTGCATCTGGAGAAAGGCCATTAGATATTTTACTGACCAAAATGGTCAAGGATGTCGGATGTCATGTAGTATCAGGTGTGACAGGACGTGTTATTCAAACAGAAATTGATTTGTCATCATTTAATTGTCTTGTCTGTGGAGGAGCACAATTTGGCAGAACAGATAAAGAAAGAAGAGACATATTCTCAGCACAATCCATGTTTTTCTAGCAGGACGGTACGTTCGATTACTACGTATCTATAATACTAAAATAACGAGGTCCAATTTGTCAGCCGGCATGACATAAAGACGACGATTCAAAGAATTCAACTTTATATATAACTAATATAGGACAATGGTGTTGATTAAAATTACATCATTCCAGGCCCTTTGTTTTCCAAATAATTAATATAACCAATAATTAACAAGTTCCGAGTCGAATCCGCTACCGATGCTAATAGTATATGTCACATATAGTTTCCGGTTTAAGTATGTATGTATGTTCTGTATCTTCCTCCTTTAATAGGAGCACCACCATGGGATATTGTGTAAAGTAGGACACTGAACTTACCGTATCAGTACAGATTAAATGTGAGCATTAGCCTTCCCAGTTTCCCAGTCTGGCCTAGACGGGTCTTACTACCAGAAGTAGATAGAAAACCAGGACGGGTTCAAACATAAAGATTTTTAAAGCACAGAAAATGTGCACCTTATAATCAGCATGACTTTATTAGATGACAATACGAATACAAAAGTAAGGGCTAAACATAAGGCGTAGGTACTTTAATTCAGTCACGGAACCGCGATGTCGCGGTGTGTTCTAGTACTTTTAAAATACGGCTGAAATCAGAGGATTATCCATCCACATGATTTAGATAATTTAAATTATCAAAAAGTAAAAGGACTTTTATAATTTGTGATACGATATTGATATTGATATATAACAAAAAAACCGATATTGGTACATGTATTAGTATTGATACAGAATATCCGACGAATTCGCTTTTAAAAACAAAATAAACGCTTTTGTTTAGGACACTTAAACACTTAGCTTGTTGATGATTCAGTAATTAAGTAAAGGAATAGTTAAAAGTCTGAAGGATGATTTCTGTATGTCAATTGGAAAATATTGTATGTATGTTCAGAATAAGAAGAAGTTAATTAATTCAATATATAAGTTACCTATAGTGATCCACAGGGAGGAAGAATGTGGAAATTTTTAGAGCCACTAGAAACTGGGGCTATTTTGGATAAGAGCAGAAACTTGGACTTGCATCAGATCACATTTGAACTCTACATCAGATATTTTATAAATGAAAAGTGCGGAGACGAGAAAGGTCTGGGGATTCTCATTTTATATTTACTTGTCAACTTATTAGGGCCTATATTATACTTTGACCTTAAATCGATTCAACCATAATACATGAAGTAGTTTGTTTTCAATTTGGACTCAGGGATTATAAGATCTAAAACGCTATTGAAAAATATAATGTTCCAATATAAACAATATGATATTTAGATAAAAGCATTATATTGTACATATTGGTCTAACATATTTAAAAAAAATCAGAAAATAATATTTCAATCATCCGATACATGCATATTACTAATATAATAAGACTGGAAAGAAAATACCAAGGAGTAACAAAAACAAACCAACTGATAAATACAAATGAACTAAAATAACACATTACAACAACTTAACACTGTGCACCACAATGCTTTTAGAATGTGTATACTGAAGGTTAACTGTTTCCACTACACTAGTGCCAAAGGTCCTTTTATTATTTTCATATAAAACACCTCTGAAGATGTCAGACCATAAATTTACCCACCTCAATTTGGAACATATGTAAACGTTGTCCTTGCTTGACAAAAAATAGTGCTTTTGATGTCATAGTATACTTAAAATAGCCAATAAATTTAATAAAGCTATTAATAACAATCAATAAAGGCAACAGTAGTATACCGCTGTTCGAAAGTCATGAATCAATTGAGAGAAAACAAATCCGGGTTTTAACTAAAACCGAGGAAAAACATCAACTATAAGAGGAAAACAACGAAACAACAGAAACACCAAAGTGCAACAAAACCAAACGACAATGTAACACACACAGAAACGAACTATAAGATAAAACTGCCATTTTCCTGACTTGGTACAGGATATTTTAAGAAAAAAATGGTGGATTGAACCTGATTTTATGGCTAGCAAAACCTCGAGCTTTTATGGCAATGTTAAAATAACACTAAAAGGACAACATTACATGACAGGACTACAGTACAAATAAATGCAGGAACATTCAGGACAGAGAAATACACAACTTAACAATACAATAATACATTTCGACATGCTAATAGTTATCAAAGGTACCAGGCTTATAATTTAATACGCCAGACGCGCGTTTCATCTACATAA
This sequence comes from Mytilus coruscus, assembly GCA_017311375.1. Classification (NCBI taxonomy): domain Eukaryota; kingdom Metazoa; phylum Mollusca; class Bivalvia; order Mytilida; family Mytilidae; genus Mytilus; species Mytilus coruscus. The sequence goes on from CM029604.1 coordinate 80,063,869, forward strand.
GACTCATCAGTGACGCTCAGATCAAAATAGTCAGAAAGCTAAAAATATGAAGTTAAAGAGCATTGATGACCCAAAATTTCAAAAGTTGTGCCAAATACGGCTAAGGTTATCTATGCCTAGGATAAGAAAATCCTTAGTATTTAGAATAATTCATACTTTTGCAAACAGTAAATTTATAAAAAAATGACCATATAATTGATATTCATGTCAACACCGAAGTGCTGACTAACCACAGAATAAAAACGAACACGTAAAACAACCTAGGACAGCACATAAAAACAGCACAACAGAACCACGCATTGTCTATCACACGACTGGATTGACGCTACAAAATGACGTCAAAACAGTCCATGTTTAGACACAACTGGATTTGTACACCATAAATGGAATGTACTTCAAAGGACGCATCCAATAGGGAGTACATTTCACAACTTGTACTCTGTTTGCTAGAATGCTCCAATGCAACTGACTTTATTGAATATACCCTTGCATTAATCTAAAATTATTTTTACAGTGTCACACTATGTTAGTTTTTGTGTGCTGTTGTTTGTCTTTTTTTTTCGTTTTATTTTTGAAAGACGTTGTCTGTTTATTCTCGACTGAAATTTTGTGTCGCTTTGGTATCTTTCGCCTATCTTTCAGAAACAGCAATCTAGTGATTCTTTTAAATTGTTTACATTCGTTAACATGGTCTTTTGATGTAATGATAATGTTTCTCGTACGAAAATGACCTTAGATGGTATTTCAACTTCTACCCTTTATTGGTATGTTAACAATAGAACAAAATACTAAAATATTATATATATAACTGAGGAAATTTATTTCATATTCCAGTAGGTATCGCCACTGGCAATCAGTTATTCAGTCAAAGATATGTACAAACCCCTAGAGCTGACTGACGTATAGAAAATGGTCATTCTTGGGCTTCTCACATCCGGCAGTAAACCCGTGCTTCAATGAGTTAGATGTTTCCCACAGAATATTAACTATTTTGGTGGTTTTGTCTTCTTCTCTTAAAACTAAAATATATAGACAGAAATTGCAAACAGTAACATATGAGAGAGTGTTTCAACTATTTTTTGAGATATATTTTGTTTCAATTAGAAAAAAAAATTATAAAAAAATGACTTTTGTCCCAAAATTTGATGATTATGAGTATGACATATTTTCCACAGACGAACGATCTAGGTTCTTTCTTGTATCTTTTAATGTATGAAAATAGTACACTGACTCATTATTTTTAATGCAGGGCAAAATGCTGCTTGCATACTTTAATAGAAAATGGATTCTTCAAAGCTGCAGAGTGTCTTATTAGATGTGGATGGAAATTTGAAAAGGAGAATTGGTTTAAAATTTGGATTTTGAATCATTAGATTTATCGAATATAGATATATCAGGTGAAAGTTACAAGATAATAGAAATAGAGAATGCAAAATCCGAGTTGCAGACCTTAATCAAGAGTTCTCAGTCGGATCTAAAGCCTTTAGTACATCGCTGTAGAGGTGTTATTAGAAGGCAGATTGTGATGGCATCATCTGGATCAGAAATGGAATCAAAAATAGAAGCACTCCCAGTACCTACAAAGATCAGATCCCACATGAAGTTTGTTGATTACTGTCATAATACAGAGATATTTCAGCTCGAAAAGATTACAAGGTTTAAATATTTGTTTTTTAATAAGGTTGCAATAAATATCCACAAAACGTATCTACAAAATGTTATCTACAGAAAGTAGATTTATATCAATTCTTCAATTCATAAACGCTTTCCTAAATTATTCATTTATTTATTTTACAAAGTCAGTTAAAAAATATGACTGAATAATTGAAAACAAAAATATTGTCAAAAGTATTGTACGTTTCTTGCACCATGTTTTCCCATTTAATCATTAAAATAAGACGTCAAAACAATATGTCTGTTAAACATTCATGATTAGCAGATGTCGTCCATTTAGATATGATCTTAAGGCTACTTCGTGTTGCTTGTCTAAAGTTCGTCAAATATAAACAAGAAGTACACACACCTTTTGAATTTATTTTATCGGGCTATCTATATATTAAATGTAGTCATTGATGTTAAGTATATAAACTCATTATAGAAAGATTAAAGTTTTGTGCGCCTTACGCGCGTTTTGTCTTTAAAATATTCATAATTGTCGTTCGAAACAAAAACGTTAAAAGGTAAAATAAAGTACAAGGTTGGATAGCCTCGAGAAACTAAAATTCCGAAAGGTTTTTCTAAATGCAGATAAAGACACCTTTTCTAGGTTTGAAATTCCATATTTTTCACAGAATTTAAAGATTCTTTTAACAGTTAATTTATATTTACGACCATTACAATGATAATTCATAGCCACAATGAAATGTTGACTACTAGGCTGTAACACTTTAGGGAGGAAAACCTTGAACAACAGTGGCATCGACCCAGTGGTTGTAAATTAACTCATCAAGATAATATGTAGTTTACCTAATTTTACAAGATAGTTGTAACTGTGTTGAAAGAATGCATTTTCTGCTTAAAATTTATCTAGAGAGGTAACAAAAATCGTAATATTATCTAAGAGTTTGCAGGAAAATAAAGGATATTCAATACAAATTTAATAGGTAATAATGTTGCCACTATGCATAGGCATTCGATTAAATCAATCTTTATTTCATTTTAGAGCTCGCACTAGTTATGGAAACCCTATTAATCTATTCCAGTCCACTTTCCATAACCAATTTTATTCTCCAACCTACTCTTTCGACATGGACTCTGATAACGGAGGAATATCTTATGAACCAGATTATTATGCTGACTCAGATGACGACGTTGTTTACCTATATGATGGTAATTATTCCGACGATGAATATTCTTTTAAAACTGAGATAACAGAAAAAGTCACGAATGCATTTTAATATGCTTTTGAGAGTTTTGAATTTAAATAAATGAATCTATGTTAATATATAATGTGCATGAGATAATTAGTAGTCTAACATTTTGTAAAAGAAAATGTTTTATTAGCATCATTAGGTCGAATATTTGTTCTTCGGGTTTTATAACCAAAAGGCATTATAAATATATCTAACCACATCTTTAAATTGTAGCAAGACATCGGTCAGAATGTATATTTTAATATTCATAAACTTTGCATTTCACGATAGTATTGATGATGAAGGACGTCTTTCAGTTAGTGCAAAACTGTCAACATATCATCACTTTGATCTCGGTAGCAACGAATGTCTCAGATTGAGAACATATAAATACTTTTTGGTGTAAGTCTTTGTATACAGCTTCCTATTTCAGAAGGATACGAGCTGGTTAATCTATATATGTTATACAGATGAACTGTGCTCTGATGTAACCATCTGGCATATGTCAGCTGTCTTTGCTTTATTTTTATGGTTCATTGACAATATTTTATAGTTTTATCAGTGAATTTTGGTCCTTTTTAAGATACTTAAACTTGATGTTGTACCTGTTTGTTCATTAATAATGTTACGTTTATGTTATAAATGTATTTGTCATCATACCTTTATCACAAAGACTTTCAACAAATCACTCATTGTCAATAAAGAAGACAATACATTTTACTATGAGAACTCTTAAGATAATAAATAAATAACATAAACGTTAAGCTATCAGTATTTGCTACTGGGCTGCTAATAATCTCAAGGATTACCTATCCATAAGTAAAGGTACCTTTTGTGTTTTATTGTTTTATTTGATTAATGCTTAATTGGTTTTGTTCAAAACTTAACTGCACTATTCTCAGTATCTTTAGGTTAACAGAAAAACCAATCCCCAAAGTCTCCGAATTTCTTACCTATCCTGTTTCATCAAAGTTATATGTTCTTATTATTAGCGATTGAATATTTAAAATGTATAAAATACTCAGCGCTTTTAATTTAAAATACGAATTGTATATTTTGTTCTTATTATATGGTTTTGATTAATAACATTTGAATGATTGTTTTTTTCTTTGTTTTAAATGTATGTCAATTTTATATTATGTGTGTTTTATTTTTAAAGATAGTATGTGAATTACAGTTTTCCTTCTCTACACCACAGCGCTATCTATATTCTAAATAAATTGGATTATTGGTATTTTTTGTCTTATTATATATCTATGTAGTTTGGTAGTGCACTGTCATGGACTCGTAAAAGTAACTTTGCGAATCAGTATTGTTTAATCTGTTGAAAACATGCCAACTTGGAAGCTGGACTATGTATAATTTAGAGTTGCAAAATCGTCCCTTGCAAGTGTAATCGGCTGCACTAGAGGTTAATATACAGCCATGTCAAAACTGATTTCCATGTTGAATATAACATGCGTTGTATGTAAGGGTTTATAGGGCTCTTTTAACGCATGATTTATTCCAATCACATTTGCTTAAGAGAATATGACGGGACGTCTAACAATAACCCAACATTACAGAAATCGTCAGTCGATTTCAGGCAAATTCGACCCTAGATGGATTTGGCTATTTTAGGTCCCTTTGGTTGTAAAGCTCTTTAACGGTTTCGGTTTTAGCCATCCTTAGCTTCCAAATATTCGACTTTAAGTGTTCTTTGTGAAGGTGAACACAGAAGAGCGATTCAAACGCATGAAATTTATATCGTGTTGTTTTAATTTTTTCTAACTAATACTTTCGACATTTCAACGAAAACAATATCTCACAACCTTTTCGTATGATTAATGTTAATCGTTTATATGCAGTTATTCTTTACGAGAACATCAACATTGGAACTATGATCTTTGTCGATTTCGAAAACTAAAATGGACTATTGTGAAATATGACATAAGTTAGACGATCTACTGTGGATTCAACATTGTTCGTGAGATTCTCAGGATACCAATATTTTGTGGATGTCATGGGTAAAGATCAACCGCCAATTGGAATGTATAATGAAATACGATTTTAATATATGCAGAATTCGACAAAATCACAATTTCAAATATCTAACAAAACAAAAAGCAAACTATTTTACCAAGATCCATGAAGAGAAATAAACCCACAGAATATACAAGTTACTTATATAGCCACACAAATCACACTTTTAGAAAATAATGGATTAGAATAACAAATTGTAATGTATTGAATAAAACAAAAATACAGGTAATAGATCGTGTAATTTTTGAAAACATTTTTATTGTTTGTTGCAATTAATAACAATAAGTCACTGCAACTATTGCAATAATAATTATAAAGTTCAATGATCAATTTTGGTAAAGTTAACAGTTCGATGAAGACATTTGTTATGATTCTATATAGATATAGGAAGATGTGGTATGAGTGCCAATGAGACAACTCTCCATCCAAGTCACAATTTAAAAAGTAAACCATTATAGGTCAAGGTACGGTCTTCAACACGGAGCCTTGGAGCTGTATGTCTTAGTTGTTATGGAAACTGTAATCGCGTCCCTAATACCTCCTCCGCATTCAAAATATTGGACCCGCAAAGTAGCGTGTTAGGTCAGGCTGCAAAATTTCGATATCATTCAATGGTCTAATAAGGATATGAATGTATATAAACGAATAAAATAGTTTTAACTTGCGTACATTATTGATACGAAGTTTGTCTATATACACTGACTAAGTCTTAGTCATGTTGACAGCGAAACTTTATACTAAATAGAAGCAAAGATACCAGAGTGACATTCAGTCCAAAATAAACTGACATCGCAATGGCAAAAAAAAAAGATCGACAGATAAACTGTAGTACACAAAAACAGCATAGATAGCAAAAGACTAAGCAACACAAACCAGATTTACAAATTTTAAATGACAATTTGATTTTTAGGGAAGGATTATTAATCATCAAATTACATAAAGGTTAACTACATACCTCAAGCTCGCTAATATGCATATGTACGATAAAAGTTGTCAAACGCGCCTAGTATGATTGTATTTGTCTTCACCTACAACCCTTTACAATATTCCGTTTTATTTTAAATCTTCCTTATCATTAATGTTACCAATTGTGACGTATTGGCCCGAGAACACAGTTATTTCGTAGTGCATTTCTTTTAGACAATAAAGTCAAATTAAAAAATCGCACCTGCTCTATCTCAAAAGATTTTACAGTGTAGTGTAATACTATTGGGACAAATAATATCAAAATTATAGAAAAGTCTACCAGCTCTAACTCAAAATATTGACAATTCTATGTTAAGGGGTCTAAAATTCAGCTTGACAGCTTCAGACATACTAGTTTTGACCCTTTTAACTGGACCAAATCACTACTTAACATAAAGATTCAGCACCCAAATTTTTTAACGTGTAATTTCATCCCTTGCTAAATATTTCATGCATAAAATATAAAGAAATAAATTTGAAAAGTGTATGATAAAATTGGCAAGTTATACACTGTAACTGTGTCTTCGGACCTAATAGTATAGAAAGACTTGACCAATTCTAATAAAACTTTGCATGACCTAAGCTTAGGAAACTATTAGATAGTTGGCCAAGTTTCATGCATATATGGCAATAGGATATATATTATAGAAACTATGGCCATTTTAATATTGAAATTTGAATGTTTAATTTTGACGTTTAAATCAAATGATTTCAACTATCAAGATTTGGGCTTAAAAATCTAAACATTGCAAAATTTGCTTTTGAAATGCTCTTAAATATAATATATTAAGTATTAAAAGCAACTGAACACTCATTTGATTTATCAGATTTATTACAAATTTATATGAGCCTGTGCTTGAAAATAGAGATTTTCGAATTAAGGGAGCCTTACAAAAACATGCATTTTTTCAACCAATTTGAAGTTTTGAAGTTTTTTACCATAGATTATTCTTCCATATATATTAAATGTACTTTAAATGGAAAGAAAAGTTACAAAAGGCATACCAAATGAGTATAAAATGGTCTTAGGCTATGTAAGACTGAACATTATTTAGAGTCAATTTAGGCCGTAGCACATATTTACTATAAAATGCATACAGAAGCTATAAGAAATGGAAATTTGTTACTTTTGCTCATTTCTATGCTAATATGTCATGATTCAAGAAGTCTAATTGCAAAGGACTCTTGCATTCAACTTTTTGCAGACAGTATGGTGTGATGCACAGTTTTTCACTTTTCAATGGAAAACTTGCATGTAGTTTTAGTCTCAACTGGCATATATTTGAACCACATACTATCCTACAGAAGAAAATAAAGGTAGTATATGAAATTGATATGGTGCACAGATCATTGTCAAGTGCTTTTTACAGATTTAGTGAAATATTTATGATGGACTACACATTTTATGTACAAAGCTCTTCACATTTCACATACATTAAACAGGCCGTTCGACCAGAGCCTAAATACAACACATTTTGCACATTTTTTCTGTGATAACCTAGTTTTCTATATTCAGAGTTCACAAATGGTTAATAGAATTTGAATTAATCATAGAAACACAAATATTAAAGCATAAAAGCTGTCAGATAGAAAGTCAGCATGCCTCTTAGGCTTAAAATTGAAACTGCTTTAAAATGCTTATTTCAGCCGTATAATGTCAAAATGGGTCATTTTAACAGAATTTCTTTCAAATAAAGATGTGAATCCTTTACTTTTACTGAGTTTGACAAATTGAAACCAGCAAACCATTCAGGGACGTTGCCAAAGTACAGAATCTACATTTCCTGAATTCATCTCTTAGGCCCGAGAACACAGTTATTTAAAAGACCCTTTTAACTGGGCCAAATCACTACTTAACATAAAGATTCAGCACCCAAATTTTTTAACATGTAATTTCATCCCCTTACTAAATATTTCATGCATAAAATATAAAGAAATAAATTTGGAAAGTGTATGAAAAAATTTGCAAGTTATACACTGTTCACACTAGGGACTATATTTGTAGACAACAACGAAAATTTAAGGACGATAACTGTGTCCTCGGACCTATTGACTGAATGTGGATTCGCATGGCTGGTAATGCAGGTATAGCAGGAAGTGCTTACAGTATGTACTCATCGGCTGTCTTCCTTTTGGAGTTCATGCGATTTTTCTTAGATTTTGTATGTTTCTTGATCTTGATTTTTATCTCCTCAATCGATAAACAACTTAGCTAAATTTACCACATACCGATTCAGATCAAGATTATTTGGTGCAAACATGCTCCCCGTTCTTGAATGTTCGGGAAAGGGAATATATATGCTCATTACATTATTTTTAGCTTTCAGCTTTCATCAACTAGGAGATTAGTTACATTACTTCCATACATCACGTTAAACATTTGCCAGAAAACACGTTTGAGAGAGAGCCGTAAATGCCATGTTTTTGGTTATTCTGTAAGAGCTGATTTACCCACGTAACAATATGATATTCAATATATTGAACGGGAATATTTAAACGAACACATATGAATGTATACCGCTTCCACAGACCTATAAAAATGAAAAGTTGAACTAACCCTGATTGAGGAAAACACATACACATTATTGATTTTGGAAATTTCAAATAAAACCTGTCTAGAAACAACCATGACAATCACATAAATCATTTCGAAATTCTAGTAAAATGTGAAAAACTGTCTTTAAAAACAACTACAGACAGTGTATTTCATCGGTCGAAATGGCTTTATCATAAGACATAGTAACATATTTAAAGCTTCCTCTATTGCCATCATGCATATAACCAATAACAGACAGCGTACAATACAGCTGCCTCGTTCTATGAATCAATTTGATGTTGATAGTAGATATTTGGTTGTCACGGTTGAATGAGCCCACTTCTCAATGAATATGAATGTTAAAATTTGCATATTCAATACACATCTGCCTATATCCGGAAACCGTTCATTGATTTCTAGATGACTTTTGTTTATTAGTTATGTTTGATTTCTTTTATTCCTACTTTTGTTATACTCTAGGCAATTTACACTCACACATAGTGTAAAGTTAATGTTTGGTAACTAGATTTCGACCTAGAAATGTCTTTTCTTTATGTATGGTGTTTAAAAGCTGAACATGCAGTACGTTTCAATAACATTGATTTTGAATTTTCACAATCTGTTTTGACACAAAACACAAGTTGATAAATGTTATATTTGTCGTTGTATGATGATGCAGAAATCAACCAAATATAAAGATTTTTGCTATTTTAATGATAAAGTAGATGATATTTGACTAACCAAATCATGCAAATAGAATGAAAGAAATATTAATTGACACAAGTTCATCACAGTTTAAGCTGTAAAGCTGATAGATTAGATATACATTTATTATGGCATATATCTTCCATTATGTTACCATCACAAAACGCCAATTAGTTCTCTCTGAGTTATTATTAAAAAATCACTTCCATTCCATCCAATTTTGTCGCATTATTCTGAGAGTAGTAAAAGTAAAATAACAAAATACCAAATGCCAAGGAAAATTCAAAAGAAAGTCAAATGGGAAAATCAAAACACAAACACATTAAACGAATGGGCAGCAAATGTCAAATTCCTGACATACAAACTGTTGTTTTTATTTTTATCGCTTATCAACGACAATATAGAACTACTTTATTACATAATATGATAATAGACATCAAAAGAAGAAAAGTTGTATTGGTCCGATTTTAGACAAGATTATTCTCTGTTGCAATGTTAAATATGTGATAGATGATAATTGCAGTTTAATTTCAATTTTCATTTCGAGACTGAAGTTTACAATATAAAGTCCGAAGATTAAAAAACGATTTTGTATCAGCTTTTATTGTCATAATAATATAAGATCTACTAATATAAAATGTTAAACTTGGTTTAGCTTGTTACAGTGGAATATTATTGGTAAAGACATATCTACCTTAAATAATAAATAAAAATCTAACAAATTGTTGAACAAATATATACAAACTTTAATTGCTAATCACTAAATATCAATACTAATGAGAAATCTGAATCATACTAAGCAACATGTGTCTGAATGCATTGTGGTTTACATGACTGTTGAGATGTCTTTCAATTTTAAGACAGTGGGCTACAAGAATCCTACATTACTGGCCTTGAATGATGAGTGAAAACACAGATGGACAATGCATAAAACAATGTTTTCGATCTTGACGATTGTTCAAATTAGTCTATACTTTTACAAGAGGTCCCCAAAAAAATGTGTGAACTATCGGGAAAGAATAAAAATTCTAGTTAATAATTGTTCATTATATAAGAGCAGTACATAAAGACATTTATTGGCATTGAAGATGATGTAGTTTTCAATAAAATATATTAGTAATTAAGCAACACGACTGTGAAGCATTTGACTCAACCGGGTTTCTCAAACAAATGATATGAATTAATAGAAAAAAACTGATCAAACAAGTGCAGATGAATAAAATGTACCATTTCGAAATGACTTGAATTTCAGTAAAGCTGTAACATTCCATTTATGTCAGTGATAAAAAGTGTATTCGAACAAAATCAATATGTGTCTTGTTAGAATGTTCCAATGAATATAAGATCTTCGCCTGTCTTGTCGATTTCTTAAAGGTGCATAATTCTTTGCTAACCGCTGCAAGAGTGATTATACTAGACGGTATATAAAAACAGTTCAAGCAAGACAATTGACTCTGAACATGATATATCATTGATAAATAAATACATATGTGAAGCGTCCTTTGTTTATTATGTACAATACAGTAAAATATCATTGTAACACCAGAAATATATAATTTCGGAGGCAATTATTTCTTAGGAAATCAGAAATTTGCATATACGTTTGTTGACTCCAAATAAAAGTGCAAAGCCTCATAACACAGACGATATTCCTCCTGCGAATATACAAAATTTCAAAAGTAACGTTATCACTTACATAACATATATTATATCTGTAACATCAGAACACATCAGCACTATTTTCAAAACGTCGTACAAACTTTCCTGAGGTTCCTAATATCGAAATAGGTTCAAATGAATACCTTGAGTATATAAAACATAGCAGGTTTTTGAACATTGAATTAGATAAGAAAATAATGCAGAAGATAACTCGGGGATATATAAGAATCATAATTGGAAGACAAACCTACAACACCTCAGTCGAAAAAAAAACTCCAAAAAGACAACTTTCTACAAAACACTGCACAAATTACTAAGGAATGACTGAGCAATACAACCAAATTAGAAACCTTGTATTTTGGGGCATTTATATTTTCCTTTTTTGTAAACCTACATAGATAAGAGCATTTTTACAAATCCAAAACTGTTTTAGAGGAAAAGATAACTAATCAAAGTAATGCGTTTTGGTCAAATATATTGTGCGATGCGTAATTTAATTCTACAAGAACAAGTGTTTTATATTCGATGGTAGTTTCATCATTTCATATAAAGTAATTCACCGATTTTAATTGTTAAGGATGTTCGCTCCTTTTGATTTTGACTTTTTGCCAGATATTCGGAATCCTCTGGTATTATCCATGTAGTCCCTTTAAAAAACATTCCCGCTTACCCCTACTTTTCTTTTAATAATTTTATTACATTTAGTTTAAAAAGCAATATTTGAAAATGCTCTAAAATCTTTCTTATTTTTATATTGTTTTGAAAAATAAAATGGTGCAATTGTTGAATGTATGATAAGTCTAGAGAAAATATTTCTCGCCAGATTTTCTATGGCGTATATCTCAAAAGCAAGCATTTGTTTCTGCTTGTTTAGTTCCTTTATCTAGATACTATCAATTTATAACAGTCTTTCGAAAAGCTTTTATTTTGAAACAGAGTAGCCAACATCCTTAACATATAAAGTTGCATCTTGACTGTCGTATTTGTTGTCGACCATGGTTTTGTCATAAATTGCATTCTGGAGTTTTGCCATTGAGTTGTTCACATTTTAATAGCCGACTATGCTGTGTCGATAAGTTGTATCATTGACAATAATACCAAATCTCCTCATATATTTTCAATTAGTGTACGTTTCATGTATGGTTGTTAATGAAATATAAGAGTTTTTAAACTTACAAAATCAGCAAAAACTCTGGTCTCCTTAACTGCAGTAGCCTAGCTAGCTGAAATATGTCAGCATTGTCATCTATTGTCATACTTGAGACCGCGTTTGCAAACGTACAAAACAGACCACAGTTTTAGCACCATCACTATTGTAAATAGAATTTGAAAAAAATAAAGAAGGCAACAAATGTTAAATAATGTCTAAGCTGTTTATTATGATAGAATATGATTTCTAAAATGCATTTCAACAACTTAGATAATTCAAATCTAAGTGTATTGTAATAATGACAATTATTTAACTTTTATTCAGTATAGTAGCTTTTCAATTATGCATATATCTGCACACGTTTTATACATACCCGCTGACAACAGTAACTGCATCATGTGACATACTGACACGTGTTGATATCATATTCACCAGTTTACATAACACACTTGGTTTAGGGAAATCACTACAAACAGAACTGTATATCACAATCTCTCTTGATTTTTCATCCTGAAATGACAAAATGATAATGATTTCTCGTCATCCGTTGTATTGTAAGTAAATCTCATTTGTTGATGTCAATGGAAGAAAAGAATTAAGGATTACAAAACGATAAATAAAACATATCTCTTTTATGTCATGTGGTACAGATAAAATCATTAATAATGCAGCCTAAGAATTTAAAAGTTGGGATGATGAAACGACAATGACAAATACTAGATTATGACAGGGTTTTGTGTTTCTGAATCTTCAATATCCGTTTTCATTCTGCAAACCAATTGTTAGCTTTGTTTTTGTTATGATGTAACTTTTTCTGCCATTGTCTCGTTTGTTCAGAGTTTTTGTTTTTATGTTTGATCTAGTTGATTTAAGGACGTATTCTTCTGAAGTTTCAGTCTCGTTGAAATCTCGTTCTGGAATTCTTTCCAAAACATGTGATACAAGTGGAAAATATCAATGAATTTAAGAAATGTTATAATCAAACTGAACTCTGTGAAAAATTATGTATTTACAATAAGCAGTTTTGTGTAATAAATTTTCAAATTTTATTACCAATCAAGTCAGTCATTTTAGCAAAAATTTTGAGAAAATGGGTGAGGATACAAGAAATGATTTTACAAGAAACATGTACATCCCATATTACTTTTTCTTTTCAAATATCTTAGATATATATTTTTCAATCATTTATAACAAAGAAGTGGAAATAATATGCATTTTGTTCTTAAAACAGAGAAAATCACAAATTCACAAAATTGACAGCATGGTAAATTTGACACAAAAAGCATCAAAATATGATAAAATTTCTTATATCAACACCTGCCTATAGTTTTTTAAGTTAAATTTATCAGATTGGTCCACTTCATCTTTATTGAAAGTATGAACAAAAGTTTAATTGTGGAACTATGATTTTGTCACGATAACAGCCCAAAATGGGTAAAATTGATGAAAATGGAAAAATCATCAAAATTTGGTACTTTCAAAGGGCTGTAGCAAAAAAGAAATGCACTACCATATGATTTTTCTTCACCAATTATTTTTTACAGTCTTATAAACCCAAAAATCAGGTTAAGAAAAAGTTTAATTCTAGATATTTTTGGCTTCTCAGAGGTGTACATCCTTAAAGGTCTTTGTAAAATGAACACATAAACAACATTACCTTTCTTGACATAACAACGGTACAAGATGATATATCGAATTCCTCCTTTTCTCGTCTCGTTATCTTCATAGCGAATGAACCACATGAAAAGTGTCGTCTGTGGTTGCATACACCAATTCAGCCTTAATGTAGAAAAATAACATATACAATGTTAGTAATCGAATTTTGTTTGCTTGCGATCAAAGAATGTACACAAGAAGGTTAATATACAATTATGGCCCGTTAAAAGGTGAATATCCAAAATTGTCAACACGAGAAGGTTATTTCACTGAGGGCTCAGCCCGAAGTGAAATAACTTTAAGGTTGACAATTTTGGATATTCATCGCTTCTAAGGGCCACAATTGTTTTATTATAAAGAACTAACAGTGGAAGGGCATTTTGAATCATTGTAAAAGCACTTACCCTTACTTGATTCAGTAACAAACACAAGTTGACGTTCAAAATACATGTAATTTGTGTCTTAGAATTCTCGTATGTACAACAAAGGTAGATTCTTTTGTAAAATATTGATGGCCCTGAAAAGGACCGTTATTAGAGATATCATCAGTACAAGATGCACGTCAAAAGTCTTATTTCCTCTTCTCTCGATCAATGGGCTTCCTGTTACTTGAACGTTGCCATTTTGTTTATTTACGTCTGTGACGTCATTTTCATGAGTACAAATCAACAAACTAAAAAGGTTATTCGCCGGTGAATAATAGGGTTATTCAACGCTGGTGTAAATTTTTAGGGTTATTCGTTCTTCCTTGCAATTGAATGAAAATTAACTGAATTATTCCATGTCACGTGATAACGTTTTACCCAATAGAATTGTTTGAAATATATGTAAGGTATAATATTAGCAATTATTGATTCTCAAAAGCAAATAAGATACACAAAACCATGTAACAACTGTTATGTTCAGATTAGATAAACAAAGGAACGAATGAAAACTTTGAAAAATAAAACATCGCTCTATCAATTTATTTTTCACTTGCTTCACGATCATGCGTTAATTGTCTATCATTATTTCCTCAATTAATTATCCAGACACACTAAACACAAACTTACTTTTATTTGGATCACAAGCTCTAACTTTAGACCAAAACAAAATATTTTTGAAAAAGTACAAAATTCTTACTGAAGTGCAAGAGATTTACAAGTTAAATTGTTATTCACTATTTTGACAAAATTGCATTTCATCTGGACATGTGTGTAGTATTTAAGTGTATTTTTGTTCTTCTTATTTTTATTATTTTTATATATTTTTATATTTTTTATATTTTTCTTCTTTTCTTGTATCTTCATTATTTTCAAATTATAATATTTAACCCCTTTCTTTTTTGTTATATAGTTAATTATTTATTCTTGTTCCATATCATTGTAACATTGCATGCTATATTAATGTAATCGTTAATTGAGTTGGTATTTCAAGGAAACGGATTAATATAAGCTATGCACAGCTTGTTTCGAATCCTATTATAATTATGTATTTTGTATGACGATATATTTGTAATGACGACGAATAATATGTTTAAACTAATTGTCTAACAGTAACACTATCTGGTAAACATCGGCAACAAATCAAAAGTTAACTAACTTGCATTTAGTGAATGAAATATTATTTGTCGATAATATAATATAAAATGTTAAAATCGTGCATAGAGGACTTAGTTTAGTATATATATGCATTCATCGGCTCGATAATTTCATGATCATTAAAATTACAAGAAATTTGTTTTGTATGAATTTAATATCATTGACATTTATAAGTCAGAACCATTCAAACTGAACAACACATTTAAGAATAAATAAAGTTAGTAGTTTCCGTAGTGGGTTATCATGCATCCCGTTTGAATGGTTTTACACTAGTCATTTATGGGACCCTTTATAGCTTGATGTTCGATGTGAGCCAAGGCTCCGTGTGGTAGACCGTCCTTTAACCTATGATGGCTTACTTTTATAAATTGTGATATATAGATTCTACCAGTGCATCGAGTGTGATACGATATTTATCCACTCGAGACAGTTAAATTTTCAAATTGAAAACGCGAGGCTCGCCGAGCGTTTTAAATATTTAAAATTTAACTGTCGAGAGTGAATAAATATCGTATTACACGAGATTTGAAACGGAATCTGTTTCTCTAATGATTTTCAAACAATATGCAGGCAAACTTATTCCTTCTTTACGAATGATCTGCAAAAGATATGTTCTTTCTATGTGACGTCATCAGGCATGGTCGCCTTTTGTCATGCCGTCACAATAGGAAATTCAGAGGAAAGCAAGAAAATTCGACGTCATAATCGGATTTTAACCAATGATGAACTGAGATCAAACGAACCACACGTTGATTAAATTTTTTATACAATGGTTGCAGAAAGGGATAAATTCACGAAGAATTAGAGACATTCTTATATCTATATAAAATAGTTAAAATACAATATAGATTATACAATATAAATAATCTACAGGAATCAAAACAATTTGTATAATTAAAATATTATTCCTGGACTAAATGGATTTTGGAAATATAACAAATACACTACCTCTGTTTGTTCATTTATAAACATGACTATAGTAGATGAGTTATGGTCCCTGATCATTGTCCAGAAATCGATCTTTGTGTCTGGCAGTGGAAGCTGTGTCGTCAGATAACCCACAAACTTTGTGTATGACTAAAATAGAACAACGGTTCATTAATATAAGAATAGGCACAATATGTAGACTATTGAATCAATAAATTCAGTGGACTTTCCCCAATTATAACGGTATAAAACTACTCTTGAAATTTTAATTGATATATGCATATGTTGAGTTGATGCACATAATACATACTAGTATACCAAATCGAGGGAGTTGTTTAACACATTTGACGTATAAAATATAGTACATAGATGAAAATACTTTAATTCAGGACAGTAATTAAAAGGGACCGCGGTGGCCGACTGACCTAAGTCGTCGAACTAATATATCACTAGCCTGTCAACACTGAGATTGTGAGTTAGAAGGTGTGCTCGACTCAGTCTTAATTGACTAATGTTGTCAGTTTTCCTACCGAAGATCGATGGTTCTCTCTTGGCTCTCCGTCATCCCTACCAATACAAACTGGTCGCAAAGAAAACCACGATACTGCTAAAATGCCATTAAACACCAATCACCTTCACTTTGATAAGACTGGCATAAACTTTGAATGTAAGTGTGTCACGAAATAGAAGTTCCTTCATTAGATAAGTTCCAAGTGGAATACATTTTCTGTAATATTA